>JAMPIV010018451.1:0-435202 GCA_024509875.1 Oreohelix idahoensis
GTTAGGAGAAATGAGTATAAGTTGAGGGGCTGAGTTGTGGTCGTGGCGAGAGACGAGTGTAGGGTGAGGGCTGAGCTATAAGGAGTGGTAATTGTTGTATATTAAATTGAGAAGATTAACTTGTTGTAAATTATAGGTTAAATTGATAATTAAGAAGTTAATCATGTTATTGCTTAAGTATTAGCATTTGTAAAGAATTAGTTATTATAATTGGTTATGGGTAGTAGTAGGAAGGGGATTGTTAGGGATCTGTGAGAGATAGGGCTGGAGAAGAATGATGCTTTAGACATCATTTTTTTTTTCTTGAGGGACCCTGGGGTGTATATGTCACAGGAGCAGTGTCATACGGGTCGATATGACGAAATAAAAAGGAATAAGGGACCGACTATAAGGAGGGAAGAAATACTCTCGATGCGGGTTGCAAAAAGGCGAAGGATTCGAGAGACCAACCACGTCATACGGAACAATGATGACGACACACACAGAGACACACTAACAAGGTTACAAGATGAAGAACGAACCCGAAGGCCGTCCCATCTAGTCAAGAAGAAAAGACCAAGAAAATGAAAGAACTGAGGAACAAACCAAATGACAATTAAACCTTTTATGGCCGCCTGGCCCACAAACATGAAGTACAACATCTTGAACAACCAAGAAACCAATAGAAGGGGTAAGTCCGTTATTGATGAAGAGGGTTAGACAAAGAAAGAAGGAAGGAAAAAAGGTGACCTGTATGTCAAACGATGGTTAAGATGAACGCCTATTCAAAGGATCTCGGGAGGGGAGAACCCTACATAATGAATGATGTCTAATGGTGTGAAAGAACAGGTCAGATTCTGAAGCAACCTAAAACTTGAACTGGAACTAAATGAAGAACTGTTAACTTTTAGAGAGACTGTGTCTTCACTGTGTGACTCTATTGGGGTCTTAATTTTTGATTCATCGGTCCAACATGTTGAGGTTGTTAAAATTGAATTCTCCATTCACCCACCACTGTCCACCAATAAATTAACCACTATACGATCACTACCAAACACGGGCGTACAAGGTGACAGAGACATATTGAAAGATGCTGTGACATGTGAGTTTGGAGGTCTAGTGACGAAACGGAGGCGCTGTGTCATGTAGTGGTGGTGAAGTGTTGCCGTTTACCAGGATTCTGATATGATGACAGTTCCTAGAAACCTGTGACATGTGGTGGTGGTGGTGAAGTGGTGCCGTGACCAGGATTCGAACCTGGGTTGTCGCGGCACCACGCGAAGTACTAACCACTATTCGATCACTACCAAACATGGGCAAACAAGGTGACAGAGACATTGAAAGACGCTGTGACATGTGAGGTTGGAGGTCTAGTGACGAAACGGAGGCGCTGTGACATGTAGTAGTGGTGAAGTGTTGCCGTTTACCAGGATTCTGATATGATGACAGTTCACAGAAACCTGTGACATGTGGTGGTGGTGGTGAAGTGGTGCCGTGACCAGGATTCGAACCTGGGTTGTCGCGGCACCACGCGAAGTACTAACAACTATACGATCACTACCAAACACGGGCCAACAAGGTGACAGAGACATACTGAAAGACGCTGTGACATGTGAGGTTGGAGGTCTAGTGACGAAACGGAGGCGCGGTGACACAGCCAGCCTTCTTACGTGATTTAACTTTTATAACTCCAGTAACATTAACAACACAACTGCAAAGCTCTATTTCCTCTAGTAAGACGGTTTCAGTGTCCTGGTTTCACTCACAAACTAGAACAACACATTTTTCACACAGTGCATTGATACAGAAGTACACCTTGACAGATGAATTCATGGCTTCTTCGACATTCTGACAGGTCAAAACTCTTGGTCCGTCTCCGAGTTCAGTTTCTTTTTTTTAAATTAAAGTTTTGCCTCGTTTTGGCGAGGCGCATCCCGTTCAATCTAGTCGGTTATATTAGGGCGCAAGTCCAAATATAAAAGACTATTAGATAGTATTTCCGAGTTCAATACTACTCTCAAAACTCATCTCTTTTAGTAATGTCTACTTTTAACCATTCGTGTTATGTGATATCATCACGCGCTCTTTTACATATGATTTTTACATTCAACATAAACTTTGCGTTTTGAACAAACGTCAATTTTATTTTTATGGCTATATATTATTTAGTTGCCTACTTGCACGTGAATTTCAATTTTCATAACATTATCATTAATTTTTCATTATTAATCGTCCTTAAACAATAATGCTCTTGACGTAATTCTGACAGCAGCATCAGTAAGCTGGATGTACATTGATAATCTCACCTAGCCTATCTTAACCTAACGTAATCATTTGGACGGGCATATTAAGTTTCTTTAGACCATTTATCCAATGTTCTATCTGATTAATTGGTCTCGTGTACCATTTCGTTATTCAAGTACTTTTTAAAAATATCCTTGTGTTCTAGTTTGACCAGTCGGGCTCGTGTATTAATTCGTTTTGCGAACTTGTGAATTTGGTGTACTGTAATACAACCTTCTGGTGAATTAAAATTCCCGTTAATCTATGATTTAGAAGTTTTGTTTCTGAAGTTATAGAAAGTTTTTAATATTTTGAGAACCCATCATTGCACACTAAACTCAGAGGAGTCACTTGAGCCCCAGACGTAACTCTGGTTTCTATCTGGTATGGAGGGCTGTATGGAGGATATCACTGTGGACGCATGATTGGCAATGGGAAGCTGAGAAGTGGCTCTGTGTAGGACGTGACAATTTCTTTAGAGAGCCCTGAACCAGAGCACAGTATTTCAGCTCTGCATATATGTAGAGTGACCTTGGATGACAGGGAATGCACAGTATGCCACGCGTTCCTTCCTCCTAGCCTGGGACCAGATGTGATTATCTTTTAAATGCAAGCCAGGCTGAAGAAACTGGAGCTCATAACTTCAACTTAACATGTGTTAGAAAGGCAGAACAGCCCCAGGAAAAGCCTAGATCTACAATGTAGATAATACCAAGGAGTCTTCAACTTGGTATTGACTGCATGAGAGCGAGAAGCTCAGCAGGCCTAGCTAAATAACAACAACAATAGAAAGTTTAAAAACATTAGTTTTCCAATGGCATAGAGGGTATGGGGAAAGTGATTGGGTGGGTGGGGGGTTGGGGGGAGGGGGGGGGTTAATACGATTAGTTGACATAAACCAGGTACGGAAGATACAGGGATTCTTCTTCTTCTTCTTCTTCATCGTTTGTCCTGAAAAGGACGTTGGTTACGTTGTGTCCGTTTACAGCAAAGCTGCGATATTTGCGCCTTTCGGCCGACACATCCTACTTCAGCACGGTATTTTTCGGGACCGGGTTTGCCTTCTCACTTCGATCCCTACTCTCTCAGCCAGACTGCAGTGATGCAGCCAATTTCCAGGACCAGCACTTGGAGGTGGAGTAGGGTCTTGGTCAGATCTGGTTCCCTGACCCTGACGCAAGCAGTCAAGCTATGGGTCGTTTACTGCATTCATCTCTCTTGCTGCGTCTTCGATCCCATACAGGGATTCTATTAAGAATATTGCATACTGAGACTGCCTGCAGTAATAACTATCAACTTTATCATTATATTGTCACAGATGACGAAGTCTGCATTACAATTACAGCTCTCAAGAAGACAAACACAAAACATAAATGTTACTGTCTGAAACGAGGAAAATGGCTCGTAATTGTTGATCTGAACTACAAAAACAAAAACCTGGACACCTTTGTTTCATGAATTAGCAGAGAATTTTAGAGAAATCTGGCATTGAGTTCCAGACAAGATTATCTTCTTCTGCCAGTATAATGGTCACGTGAACGTTTTACTCGTCTGAACGTCTTTTATTTATTTATTTTAAATGTTATTACTATTTTTGTTTCATTTGTAAATCCCATGCACTTTTACTGCTTGTAGTTTCTGGGGGTCAGTAGGGGTCAAGGAAATATTCTGGCTACAGATTTCTCAAGTATGTTGTACAAAGAGACTAATATGAGGTTTGGCCTGAGGCTGGCAGATATTAAAAAATAATTGCCGCATATAATCGTCGCCGCAACGGCACATCAAAGCTTTCATGTCGGTTTCCGTAAGGAGCGAAACGGAAAAGAAAAGAATGCAGTTGTAGGTCGTCTTTGCACTCAAGTTTAGACATAACACACTAAATCTATTTTCTTCTTCTTCTTCTTCTTCTTCTTCTGCTTTATCCTCTTCTTCATCATCATCTTCTTTTTTCGTCGTCTTCTTCTTCTTCTTCAAGTAACAAGCCTGGTGATCATGTCTCTCCACAACTTTCTGTCTTCAATAATTTTTTATAAATTCTTCTTCTACTGCGTTCGTCCTGAAAAGGACGTTTGTTACGTTGTGTCACCGTTTACAGCAAAGCTACGATATTTATGCATTTCGGCCTGACACATCCGGTTTCAGCATGGCATTTTTGGGACCAGGCTAGCCTTCTCTCTTCGATCCCTACTCTCTCAGCCAGACTGCAGTGATGCAGCCTGTTTCCAGGACCACCACTTGAAGGTGGAGTAGGGTCTTGGTCAGCTCTGGTTCGCTGGCCCTGACGCAAGCAGTTAAGCTATGGGTCGCTGACCCTGACGCAAGCAGTTAAGCTATGGGTCGCTGACCCTGACGCAAGCAGTTAAGCTATGGGTCGCTGACTGCATTTATCACTGTTGTTGCGTCTTTGGTCTTCATCAATTCTATTGCTGACTTATTTCCATGCCATGATGTCAAACTGTCCAGTATCTGCTCTTTTTGTTGTCCCGTATATCCTGTTCCTTCTATCTTTCCTGTTGTCCCGTATATCCTGTTCCTTCTATCTTTCCTGTTGTCACGATATACTGCAGCGTTCCTCTTCTAATAACGTGCCCAAAGAAAGCGGATTTCTTTCTTGTAACAAGAGGAATAAGCTTCTTTGTAATATGAGGAATAAGCTTTCTTGTAACATGACGAATAAGCTTTCTTGTAACATGAGGAATAAGCTTTTTTGTAACATGAGGAATAAGCTTCCTTGTAACACGAGGAATAAGCTTCCTTGTAACATAAGGAATAAGCTTTCTTGTAACATGAGGAATAAGCTTTCTTGTAACATGAGGAATAAGGTTTCTTGCAACATGAGGAATAAGCTTCCTTGTAACATGAGGAATAAGCTTCCCTGTAACATGAGGAATAAGCTTCCTTGTAACATATGGAATAAGCTTTCTTGTAACATGAGGAATAAGCTTTCTTGTAACATGAGGAATAAGCTTTCTTGTAACATGAGGAATATGCTTCCTTGTAACATGAGGAATAAGCTTCATTGTAGCATGAGGAATAAGCTTCATTGTAATGTGAGGAATAAGCTTTCTTGTAACATGAGGAATAAGCTTTCTTGTAACATGAGGAATAAGCTTTCTTGTAACATGAGGAATAAGCTTCCTTGTAACATGAGGAATAAGCTTCATTGTAGCACGAGGAATAAGCTTCCTTGTAACGTGAGGAATAAGCTTTCTTGTAACATGAGGAATAAGCTTTCTTATAACATGAGGAATAAGCTTTCTTGTAACATGAGGAATAAGCTTTCTTGTAACATGAGGAATAAGCTTCCTTGTAACATGAGTAATAAGCTTTCTTGTAACATGAGGAATAAGCTTTCTTGTAACATGAGGAATAAGCTTTCTTGTAACATGAGGAATAAGCTTTCTTATAACATGAGGAATATGCTTCCTTGTAACGTGAGGAATAAGCTTCCTTGTAACATGAGGAATAAGCTTCCTTGTAACATGAGGAATAAGCTTTCTTGTAACATGAGGAATAAGCTTCCTTGTAACATGAGGAATAAGCTTCCTTGTAACATGAGGAATAAGCTTTCTTATAATAATAATAATAATAAATTCTTTAAGCGCCAAACACGGCGCATAAGGCAGAAACCAGTGCTCTCCAGGTTGTTCGTTGTGACGCCACTCCTCTTAGCTCTTGCACATTATTTAGGCCCAACGTTCTTCCTTCTCTTATTATTGTTCTTCTGAGTGTTTCTTTTGGTCTTCCTTTTTTCCGCTTACCCTCAGGAACCCAAGTGAGCGCCTGTAGTGGTATTCTGTTGTTTTGCATTCGTAGGACATGACCGATATATGACCATCGTCTTTTCCTTATATAGTCGGAGACATATTTCTGCCTAGAGTCTTCTCTTATTTGTCGATTAGTCTTGAATTCTTTCCAACTGATGTTCATGAGTTTTCTAAGACATTTGTTCTCGAATGTATTCAGCTTGTTCTCCAATGATTTTGTTATTTTCCAACTCTCACAGCCGTATGTTAACACTGAGATAACATTTGAATTAAACAGACGAAGCTTGGTATGTATATTCAATGATCGTAATTTCCAAAAGCTTTCTTATAACATGAGGAATATGCTTCCTTGTAACATGGGGAATAAGCTTCCTTGTAACATGAGGAATAAGCTTCCTTGTAACATGAGGAATAAGCTTCCTTGTAACATGACGAATAAGCTTTCTTGTAACATGACGAATAAGCTTTCTTGTAACATGACGAATAAGCTTTCTTGTAACATGAGGAATAAGCTTCCTTGTAACATGAGGAATAAGCTTCCTTGTAACATGAGGAATAAGCTTCCTTGTAACATGAGGAATAAGCTTCCTTGTAACATGAGGAATAAGCTTCCTTGTAACATGAGGAATAAGCTTCCTTGTAACATGAGGAATAAGCTTCCTTGTAACATGAGGAATAAGCTTCCTTGTAACATGAGGAATAAGCTTCCTTGTAACATGAGGAATAAGCTTTCTTGTAACGTGAGGAATAAGCTTCCTTGTCGCATTGGCCATTTTCAGGACATCCTCATTACACTTTTCCATCTGCCGATGAACATTTTTAACATTAATTAAACTGTAAAAACCCATCTCTGTGGACCTCTAGTGATTTTCTACGTGTTTACTAATTGTCCATGACTCGCTTCAGTTTAAATAAGAATGTGTTTACGGACTGGGAAGGGATATTCAAGAATAGTTTCACCGTGAGTTACTGGAACTTGAAATCGAAGTAAAGAATACTAACACTGTCATCTACAAGGTATGTCGTAGAAGACGACTATGGAGGGTTGAGCAGGGGTCGGCTATCTCATCTTGAGGAATTGTAAAGCCCAAAAAAGGTAATCGAATGTGAACAAGTCAATCAAAGCAAGTCACTCTGACATAGGCATGAGGGAGATAAAGAGGTCACTGTAAGAGGTCACGTTAGCGTAGAACAGGAATAATTAGCGTGTGCTTGTTGTACACAGTGCTCAGGGCCGCTGGGCACAAAACAAAAAAAAAGGTTAATTGGTCCCTGATTGCTGATTCCACATTAATATATCATACATTGTTAAATAACTACTACGGTATGCCCTAGGGCAGGGAGTACCCCAAATACCCAACGCCCAGTCATCTGGAGTTGTATAATTTATGTTGTTTGTGTGTGTGTGTGGAGTAATGTATTTTTTTTTTATTTTTAAAATTGAAATGCACTCGAACATCACTGCACATTAACCACCTACTATAAATGAAAGTGTATTTTCTACAGTATTTTAATATATGGTAACATATTTTCAATATAGCGCAGGTAGAATGACAGAAAGCTCTATACAACAGAGCATTACAAAAGGAGATAATCGGATCTTCAGAAGGAGCCCACCGTTCTGGTAAGTTTTTCAGTCCTTTTCCGGAAAAAGGGGGGGGGGGGGGGGAAAAGAGGGGGGGGGGGGGGGGGGGGGGGGGGAGAGGAAAGTATGACTCCCATGCGTCACCCTCCGTTTTGTTTTTGGGTTTTTTTCGTCTGCGCTGAAAACTGAACCCATTCCACTTGGTCGCAATTTCCAAAATGACTATTTCTTCTTGATTTTATCCATTCAACCAAGTTTGATATCCGCTGCTCATGCTCTGCTCTATATTTGCAATAGGCAATAGGATATTTTCATTTTATCGTAGGAAATATTAAATATAATGGAAAATTCCTAGTAACTTGTGGAATATTGTTAGTGTATATATATGTTAATGCAGTGTCAATTTATAGTGGCATACTTGCAATACGTAACTGAGTAATTTTAATATGGTGTGAAAGCTTCGATGTGCACCGCTATCCGGCACAGCTGACTTGCAAAAATGTAAACAGAAAAGCAGACGTAATTGAGCCTCCCTCTGGTAGGAGTAACCTTCTGATCAACAACCTTGACATTGTCTTCACGCTGGCAGCACACGTCAGATGGATTTTTTACGGGATAAGGCTCAGCATGCGAGAGCTTAAAGGTCTGGCCTTTAGGCCGTCTGTGTTATTTGTGGTTGAATGGACAGAGCAAATATCAAAATTGTACATTCAGGGCACTACTCTCGTTGCTCGTTATAACCTAGCGTGAGAGTTCTGATATTTTCCATCCCCATGCTGTGAAAAATTACATGTCTCTTCTCCACCCACTCACCCCAGCTGCTTCGTTTTCGCTGCAAATGATAACAGGAAGAATATATTGCCGTGGGAAATGAGAAGAAGACAGTCTTGATAACAGGGGTAATGATACAGCCGGAAAGACAAGATGAAACCGTACATCCTTCACAGTAGTAAGACAAAATGTAGTTACGATGACAATAGAGGAAACAAATGAAATAAATAACGTGAGTGTAAGATAAGGTGTTAATGACATATTATGAGTGTTATGAGTCTTTTTCAAGTACTATGCCTGCTGGCGTAGGAGATTATGTCTCTCCACAACTTCTTGTACCGTACTGTTTATAAATTGTTTTTATTGATTATTTTCTGTGCTGCGATGTCACACTGCTCTTCATTTTCTCTCTGTGTCGTCTTTTATCTGTTTTTTCATTCACTCTGTTATGTTGTCACGATATATTTCAGTTTTACTCTTCTTATAACAAACCAAAAGAAAGTAGGTAACTTCCTTCTGATACAAGTAATACGCTTGCTTTCCTCTGTGGCTTCTTTCGGGACATTTTCATAACTCTTTTAGCTGCAGTGATTGTCAGGGTTGTCAAGTCGACCAACACATTTTCAAACTTCGACTGCAGAAAATTTAGAAGTCCGACTCCGACTACAAGTTTAAAAAAAATAGTAAATGGCATAAAATTGGGAGCCGCAATCTGGATATTTTTACCAACTGCATTAAAAAAATGACCGACTCCACGACTCGGACTCTACGACTCGGACTTCACGACTCGGACTCCACGGCTCGGACTCCACGGCTCGGACTCCACGGTCCGGCCTCCACGGCCCGGCCTCCACGGCCCGGCCTCCACGGCCCGGCCTCCACGACTCTGGTGATGGTATCGTCATTCCCCTTATGAAGTATGGATCCATCACTACAGTTGTTTCCCCTTGTCAGGAAACTTGCACCATTGTGTTCATGTGTTCTGGTAGTTGTAGTTACTCTAGCAAATGTTGTTGACTTCATGAGGTTGTTAGCCCGTGCACAATCTGGTATCAGTCGTCTTTTACGACATGTCTAAGAAAACAGTGATCTAACTCTTTCTCTGTCTACTCAGTGACCCTTGGAAACTACTTGGGGCGTAACGATGACATGAATTTAAATAAATTAACTATTGATGACACAAGAGGACTAGATTGTAATAATAAAGACATTAAATAAATAAACTATTGATTACACAAGACGACTAGATTGTAATAATAAAGACATTAAATAAATAAACTATTGATTACACAAGAGGACTAGATTGTAATAATAAAGACATTAAATAAATAAACTACTGATTCCACAAGAGGACTAGATTGTAATAATAAAGAAATTAAATAAATAAACTATTGATTACACAAGAGGACTAGATTGTAATAATAAAGAAATTAAACAAATAAACCATTGATTACACAAGAGGACTAGATTGTAATAATAAAGAAATTAAATAAATAAACTATTGATTACACAAGAGGACTAGATTGTAATAATAAAGAAATTAAACAAATAAACCATTGATTACACAAGAGGACTAGATTGTAATAATAAAGAAATTAAATAAATAAACTACTGATTACACAAGAGGACTAGATTGTAATAATAAAGAAATTAAATAAATAAACTACTGATTCCACAAGAGGACTAGATTGTAATAATAAAGAAATTAAATAAATAAACTATTGATTACACAAGAGGACTAGATTGTAATAATAAAGACATTAAATAAATAAACTATTGATTACACAAGACGACTAGATTGTAATAATAAAGACATTAAATAAATAAACCATTGATTACACAAGAGGACTAGATTGTAATAATAAAGAAATTAAACAAATAAACCATTGATTACACAAGAGGACTAGATTGTAATAATAAAGAAATTAAACAAATAAACCATTGATTACACAAGAGGACTAGATTGTAATAATAAAGAAATTAAACAAATAAACCATTGATTACACAAGAGGACTAGATTGTAATAATAAAGAAATTAAATAAATAAACTATTGATGACACAAGAGGACTAGATTGTAATAATAAAGAAATTAAACAAATAAACTATTGATTACACAAGAGGACTAGATTGTAATAATAAAGAAATTAAACAAATAAACTATTGATGACACAAGAGGACTAGATTGTAATAATAAAGAAATTAAACAAATAAACTATTGATGACACAAGAGGACTAGATTGTAATAATAAAGAAATTAAACAAATAAACTATTGGTTACACAAGAGGACTAGATTGTAATAATAAAGAAATTAAACAAATAAACTATTGATGACACAAGAGGACTAGATTGTAATAATAAAGAAATTAAACAAATAAACCATTGATTACACAAGAGGACTAGATTGTAATAATAAAGAAATTAAACAAATAAACCATTGATTACACAAGAGGACTAGATTGTTATAATAAAGAAATTGAACAAATAAACCATTGATTACACAAGAGGACTAGATTGTAATAATAAAGAAATTAAACAAATAAACTATTGATTACACAAGAGGACTAGATTGTAATAATAAAGAAATTAAATAAATAAACTATTGATTACACAAGAGGACTAGATTGTAATAATAAAGAAATTAAATAAATAAACTATTGATTACACAAGAGGACTAGATTGTAATAATAAAGAAATTAAATAAATAAACTATTGATTACACAAGAGGACTAGATTGTAATAATAAAGAAATTAAATAAATAAACTATTGATTACACAAGAGGACTAGATTGTAATAATAAAGAAATTTTAAAAAAACAACAACAGAGGAACAAACACACGAGAAAGTGCCTTGAGCAAGAGATTAACAAAAAAGACACAATTATCTGAGAAAAATATAGTCATATTAACCTGAAAGGAAAATATAATCATGATGATCTGAGGCACAAATTTAATGACTGACATGAATGTGTAAACTTGACGACATCAAAGTAACGATTGAAGTAACTTTTTTGTGTTTTTGGTTAATTAAAATTTTGCTTCATTTTGGCGAAGTGCGCTCAGCTCAATCTAGACACAGGGTCGTCGGTTATATTAGGGCGCATGTCCAAATATGAAAGACCTGGTGGTCCAATGTTGTCTTTACCTTTAAACAATCAGTAAATCTTAGTGTGAACTGCCCTTGGAGTGACGGACCGTAATATTCACACAGATCAAGACAAGCATTACCAGAGGAAGTAACTCTATCATTTACTAGTCTATAGGTAAACCTTACCCATGATGGGATAGCAGGAACAACAAGCGATGACGGAACAACAGCTGACCACTGATAGACTCATAGAGGAGTATGAAGTGATGACCTGCTGCTTCAGAAAGGAGTACAATCTGGACATGCCCATAACTCCGTACATTTTGGGACATAATTCTCCGGATTGCTTTCATATGCCTTTACGTCTTCTTTTTCAGACCACGATATTTATTCACATATTAGATGTAATGGAGGAATACTTCACCTCTCAAATGAAAGCCAAAAACAGAAAAAATAAGCCCAAAAAAACAAATAAAATTGTTTATCAGATAATACCGTCCTAGCGAATTGCGACAAATTGTGCAGACGACCCAGTCAGTTGTAAAAAATCTGGGGCTGGTAATGACAGTAAACAAAATAAATCACGTGGGCCAGAATTTTACAAGATCTAACCAATCAGTTTACTAGGCTACACTGGCTGGTTTACTTGGATGTTTGCCCTAATACTGTATAATCCAAAGGATGTTCGCCAAAACAAGAGAAAAACTCCTCGAATATTTCGAAGATCTACGTCACTGTTACCTATCTTTCTTTCCTGTTGTCTAAATTGTAGTATTTATCAATGCTGATAATTTTCTTATCACTTCCGTTATTTATTTTCTATTTATAAATCTCTAGTTTCCCAGTTTTTTTATTGTGTTTTTATTATCCGCGTCCTTTCTTGTTTTAAATATTTGTCTAAGCTGAAGGTGAGAGCTGTTACCAGACAGTCTTTGTTCTGGAATGTCCATGATAAAAGAAGCAGAGATTGACCAAAGAACACATGGAGAAGAAAGCTGGAGACAGAAATGAAAATGATTAGAAGACATGGACAGACCTTCAGCTGATGACACGTGACAGGAGTACTTGGCATGCTTTATTGTAAATAAATAAACACAGGTAAATAACGGGCACTAGTTAGGCAATAAGAAGGAAGGCATTATTTGTTTATTTGTGTGTTTGTTGAAGGTCTATGATATTTGAAGAGCTAAAGGGTAATAACTGATTGGTTAATTGAAGTGTGTGGAGGGTAAGATCGACTTTTGATGATCAGATTAGTTTTCTGTTCTAATGCCTTGTGTACAGTTATCTGTCAATGTCATGGTATTTTTACTGACACTGTCTAATACATTCCGGGATTATTTCTTTTTTGTTTTTGTTTAAACGACAACAACCTTGCAGCTATATGTTGGTCTGTATGTCATCATCATCATCATTATCATCATCATTATCGTTATCATTATCATCATCATCATCTCCATTTCAACTTGTTATGGAGCAAGGTGCTAAACAGTAGATTAGCCCATTGAGGAAGCCTACACGACAGCACACACTTTTGTAGTGGTATTTCTGTAACAATCTATTTTCCACGAAAATGTAAAAAATATAACACCCTTCCAAACTGTTTGTTCTAAGTTAACCATTTTGCCTTTAACCTTATTTCAACTAATAAATTCATAGTTGGAGTTGATAACTTGGTTGATTGAAAACTGATGATTGCACCCCTATGACACTTTTTAAAACTTGCAGAGCTAAACATACTGATAATATTTTACTGAATTACTTTCGGCTGGGGGCTCATTAATCACCAGTCTATTGCCACATAGTGACAAAAAATACCGATCTCACAGAAGTGGGCGGAGGGTACACATTTTACAAGAACTGAGAAAACGCAGTTTTTTTGTAATTGCCATCCTAAAATACACTGAGACTCCCTAAAATATGAGCATAATACTCCTATTTTTAACATTGCCAAGAGTAATCTCGAGCGAAGGTGTCTACCTTTGAAAAATTCATCATTTTACTCGAATTATCTGACCACTCGTGGACCACTACGGCAGATCAAGGGAATCAATCCGCTACAGGGGAGCCGCGCTGGTGTAATGGTTATCACACTGCGCTGGCGATCGGGTGATCCAGGTTCGAGCCCTGGCGAGGTCATGTGAAGCAGTGTCGTCGACCGAGATTTGGAGTGGAATAATTCGAGCCCTGGCGAAGACATTTGAAGGAGTGTCGTCGACCAGGGACTGGAATAACCTGAACGGCTCCTGAGCCGACCCAGCTCTAATGGGTTCCTCCGAAATCGGCGAGTATCTGCCTGAATGGCGAGAGGACATCTGTCACTGTACAGGGAAAAAAGGGATACTCACATAAAATCAGTCTCAGGTTAGACGTATTAACCGAAGATTTCGCCTCGAGTACGTTTAAAAACAAACAAACAAACAAAATCCGCGACAGGACTATAAACCCAACAAAGGAAATGCACGGTAGATTCCTGCCAACTGCAAGGTATAATATAATAAGCAGGCAGATAGACCACTTACTAAAGAAGGAGGAAAGAACAATGACATAAAGAATTCTGAGAGCCAGATACATAAAGAATTCTGAGAGCCAGATACATAAAGAATTCTGAGAGCCAGATACATAAAGAATTATGAGAGCCAGATACATAAAGAATTCTGAGAGCCAGATACATAAAGAATTCTGAGAGCCAGATACATAAAGAATTCTGAGAGCCAGATACATAAAGAATTCTGAGAGCCAGATACATAAAGAATTCTGAGAGCCAGATACATAAAGAATTCTGAGAGCCAGATACATAAAGAATTCTGAGAGCCTTATACATAAAGAATTATGAGAGCCAGATATCACCATTATCATATTCCCCAGTTCCTCAAGGAACATATGCCTGTAACAAGTTCATATTATTCCTTCTGTCCTGTCTTCCCCTCAAGATATTTCCATGTTTTCATTATCAGTTACATGTCTGTCTCTGGTTTCTTATCCGGGTGTTTTCGGCCTCCGTCTGTCTCTCCAATCCTGCGAATTCCGGAACAAGGACTGCTTTGTAATGCTTTCAGTAAAAGTTTCCTCAATGTATGTTCTATCATCGCCAGCGTAAAGTCAGATGTAAGAGACGCGTATTGCTTCTAAGCAAAAAAAGATGAAGTGATAATTTTCAAACTAACAACCGGTCACTGCAGACTCAAATAGCATCTGTTCAACAAATTAAGAATCAGGCCTATGTCTATATGGGAAGGCAAACAAACAGGAGAATACGCCCTTCATATTTGTCATATTTTAACCGCTTTAATTCTTTTATAAAGCAAAAGTGTAAATCTATGTTTTATTCATTAGTGTTTTGGTTCAGTCATTCACAGAGTCGGGCTTAGAGTATGCAACGCCCGTGCGAGTGGTTGGCCATGCGTCACTTCCCCCCACTAACCGAGAAAGTTAAATCCTACAGGAACATTAAATAAGATTTGCGAATAAAATTAGAGATCTGTTTTTAGATAGTTATTACTTACATTTAAAAAAAAAACCACGATAACAACTAAAAACAAAAATAAAGTTCAAAGTAAGTCACATTTTTGTATAGTGGTTTCTTATAAGAGATGTACATTGTGTGGTTTCTTCTTCTTCTTCTTCGTTCGCCCTGAAAAGGACGGTGGTTGCGTTGTGTCTGTTTACGCCTAAGCCTTTCGGTCGACACTTCCGACTTCAGCACGGCATTTTTTAGGGACCGGATTTGCCTTCCCATTTCGATCCGCACTCGCTCAGCCAGACTGCACTGCTGCAGACTGTTTCCAGGACCACCACGTGGAGGTGGAGTGCGGTCTTGACCAGCTCTGGTTCGCTAGTCCTTATGCAAGCAGTACAGCTATGGGTCGCTGACTGCATTCACTATTGCTGCATCTTGGGGTCCCCATTGTGTGGTTTGACCTGGACGAATTGTGTCACAACTGAAGAAAAGTCGAGTTTCTTGATTACAAATACTTTTTTTTTCCTCTCCCAGGTTCCCCCTTGCCCTTAGCGCCCAGGGCGGCCGATCACCCTGCATTAAGACCGACTCTGCTCAATCATTACTTTTCATCTCCCAAAGAAGTATAGGCTTTCAACAAAGGCATGCTAAGTCCTCGTGTAGCGTAACATCAGCTCTAGGTCATCCTCATCTCATTTGTCCCCATTTCTCTTCTCCATCTGTTGTTTTTTTTTCAGTTTACCCCTATTTTTCTTACCTTAGGGGTTCCAAAACAAGGGCTGTTTGGTAATGCTATCAACAGGTTTTCTGGGTGTGTCATATTCATTGCCAGCGTCATTTTCTCATTTCTTATTCCACTGGTGCTTGTCTGGTTCTTGTCACCAGTTCCACGCTTGTGATGCTGTCATATCACTTCAATCCTTTTATTCCACACAAGCATCCGTTTATGAATGTCTACAACTTGTCGGTTGTTGTTTTTGTTGTTCTCCATTAGTGTTTTACAGCTGTGTCAAATCCTCACAGAATATGTAGCGTTGCTAATGTCTATGTTTTTCGACAATCACGCATGCGCATTGTTCATTATCAGTTTCATGTCGTATTTTTCTGTCATCCCTTCTTGTGATAACATCTATTCAAATATTGATCACGTGGGTGATAATATTATTTGTGCGGGTATTTTCGTTTTCAATATTCTGTGAAGGAGCGATGATAATAGATTATAGTAGATCATCCTGTATTTATGTGTTGTTGCTGAAATCATTCCTGGGTCCGGTTTTCATAATGTTCTGAAATTTCATAACGCCCAAATGTGTCCACTGTTGCATTGTCCAGTGTCTTATCTTGTGTATCTATGTCATATATAGCTTCTTCCTCATCCATTCATCATACATCATCACTTATCCCAAGATGGCCTGCAACAGAGCATAGGTCTTTGATTAATTCACGTAGCTCCAAAACTATCTCCCTTAATATTGTCCCATCTTTTTAACAATTTCCACGTCATTTATCTTAATTCGAGCACCCCCGAACATTGCACCTTGGCTATCAAGCACAGACTCTTTCTAGGTCACATAGGGGTATGACTAGTTCACCAAACAGCTTTCTCCATAATCCATAACTTCACTCACTTCATCTGAACCCATGCTCTGTGACAGTAGATCATCCTGTATTTATGTGTTGTTGCTGAAATCATTCCTGGGTCCGGTTTTCATAATGTTCTGAAATTTCATAACGTTCAAATGTGTCCACTGTTGCATTGTCCAGTGTCTTGTCTTGTGTATCTATGTCATATATATAGCTTCTTCCTCATCATTATCATCACATTATAGATCCCTGCAGAGCATAGGTCTTTGATTAATTCACGCCAAACTATCTTGCACTTACTCATCTTTTTAAGTTCCTTCCACGTCCTCATCTTCTTTATAGCGTTTTCCCCCGAACATTCCAGACGCCCAATCTGGAGATCTTTCTAGGTGATAGGAGGTGAGTCAGCAGTCCAGGCTCCCTTCAGCTTTCTCTGAACCCCGTCATCGTCCTCCTGGATAGAGGACATTCTTTCAGCTTGGATAGTTGAGTCGAATTACTAACTTTGGATGAGTTGTTCTTTTTTTGGCTTTTAGTTTCAGCAGGATGCAGTAGAGTTCCCCACGCCAACCCTCCTTAGATGCCTCTTACGTCATGCCCGACAGGTTACAGTGTTCATGCACTTTGCCTCTCCTTTCGAACACCGGTTGCACATGGCACTTAATATCTAAAATCTGCAGCAGTTAGTTATTCTTTGTGCGTGTTATTAGAATTATCGATTTTGATCTGTCATCAGCAATTGCGTCGGTGTAGTAACCTATACGTCACCCCAAATGGTTGTCCTACGGTACATTAGGCACAAATTAACAGACGGAATATTGTTTGCAATACTCAATGGAAGTTTTCAAAAATTAAATAAATAAAAAAGAGTTTTTCAGTTTAGATTGACTTCGATGTGTACAAATAAATAGAAATACGGGATAAACAAGACTACTGAAACTGTGACCGCTTGGCATACACTACAATTAATACGTGTTAAAAACCACATAAAATGAGAAATAACAACGTTAAAAGCAGTTAAGACATTTGTGCACAAAATACAATATCATGAAAAGTTCACGGCTTCAAGAGAAGCTGTCCCAGAACAACAAAATAGTAAGTGCATGTTTATTGAATGGAACGTTTTGGGAGAAGTTGCTAATCTGGGTTTTTTCCGTTGCTAGAGTGAGAGTCGTGTGCAAAAAGTCGAAAAGCTGAGGAAGCGTGTGCAAATGTAGATGTTTTGTACCGTGTGAAAACTGGCGGGAAAAAAGAGTGTGCTGTATAAAAAGAAGAGACGTGGGCGATTGACAGGCTTGTACAAATTTTAAGATTCGTTAGGAGAGAGGATTTTTACAGAATTTCGTCTTTGAGATTATCAAGACAAGTTGTTTTTAACTTGACAAGTTTTGTTCAGGTTAGACAAGTATTTTTAAGTAGACAAGTTTGTATTTTACTCTATTGGATATATTATTCCTGTGGATTTACATTTTCATTTTTGAATACTTACTACTTTGTGTAAGAAAGACATAAGTACTTCACCAGTGTGCCAATAACATTGCTGTTCCAAATCACGTTAATAAACTATATTTTATTTTTCTACATTGCTGACTTTTCGTTGGAATATTACAGTTGGATACTTTGACAAAACCATTATACGAGATTGCTTTTCACTAAACATAAAAAGGGTACGAACGAACTCTGGGAAGGAAGAATAAAATAAGGTCAAGAATTTCCATCTCAGGCGGACAGGCCTGTAACGACTTGAACCAAGAAACGTACAAGAGTTAGCGCACGTCAAAATATTTACCTGCGCTCAACCATTAACTGAACTGACCCGATCAGCTGACGGACACATACACATTCTTTCATTGATGTTGTAACCAGCCCGGTTACAAAACATCTTGAACCCCCCCCCTTCCCCCCCCCCCCCCCTCCATCTGCTTTACAACTCCCAGCAAGCTTTCAGGAAAAACTGCAGTATCAAAGACCATCTAAAATATCTAGCCCAGGCAGGAAGTAGAAAATGCCTTTCAAGACAATAAAAAAGTAACGGCAGTTTTCTGGGACCTTTCAGAAGCTTTTGATTGTTTGTTGTTGTTGTTGTTTAACTAAGGCTGCTGAGCTTCTCGCTCTTGTGCAGCCAGTACTAAGTTGAAGACTCCTAGGTATTATCTACTCTGTAAATCTAGGCTTTTCCTGTGGCTTTTTTGCCATTCCGAAACGTGTTGAGTTGAAGTCATGAGCTCCAGTTTCTCTAGCTTGGCTTGCGTCTAAAGGATCACTATATCTGGTCATAAGCTAGGAGGAAGAAACACTTGGCCTACTTTACACTCCGCACCACCTAAGGGAGCTCTCAAAATATGCATAGCTAAATACTGTATTCTGGTTCTGGGCTCTCCCAAAGTATTGTCACGTGCTACCTGGAGCCACTTCTCAGCTCCCCCTGCCTATCATGGGTCTATAGTGAGATGCTCCTGCATGCTGCCAAACAGATAAAAGCCAGAGTACGCATGGGGCTCATGTGACTCCTCCAAGCTTAGTGTGGAATGCCGCGGTAGCATAGTGGTTAGTGCACTGGCTTCCTAGCGCAGTGGTCTATGGTTCAATCCTCAGATGAGGTGGGATTTTTTTAGGCCACAAACGGCTCCTGGGTCGACCCAGCCCCAAATGGGTACCAGAGCAACTCTGGGAAGGTTAAGGCGGCCGGCGTGATGCTGACCACATCACCCCTAGTGTGCCGACGGTCAAGAAAATATGGGCCTAACACGATATTCCCAATATGCCTCAATGGGCGTGTAACGGGATCCTTTTACCTTTTTATGTAGATGATTTTGAGAGTCAATGAAGGTGTAATAAGCATTACAGACAGAAAAAACGCTTTTAATAAGATATGGAAAGAAGCTGCTCACCAACAAAACTGAAGGGAGAATGTACAGCTGGATAAACATTTAAACAAATAAAGAGGGGAAACCCGAGGCCTGTAAACAGTAAATAAATAAATGTTACACACATAAAGGTATGTCTCAGTGTGACGATATTTGTGTATGTCCCTCTACATTCGTTATTCTCTCCTGAATGACCGATTTATTTCTTCATTTTCCTCACTCATTGTCTAATTATTTGGCATATTTTATGCACCTACATTTTTGCCTAGTCACTCCCAGACTTATTTACGTTTCACCATGTGAATCGTAGTATTACAATGCTAATTAGACAGGTCAGCGGTTAATACTTTTATCACTTAAGTCGTCTAGCCACCTTTGATAGAGACGGTCATTGTTGACATAAAGTGGTCTCGCACAATCGACGGAAAGAAAGCCAGTCTGTCTAAGAAATCCGTCTGGGAGGTGTACGAAAACACAAGTGATAATGAGGTAATACTTCCGCTGGACCATCTCTGTATTAATAATACAGATAACCCGTCTGGGGAGATTACGTTGGGAAAGGTATTCTTCTTCTTCTTTTATCCTTAGCCACCGACCGTCAAAGCAGTCAGTGGCCATCACGCCTGGTGGCGTCTTGTAGGGCAACAACAAATTGATTCCACTTTGCTCGGTCGGTGGCCATCCTTAGAACAGTGTCCCAACTCTGTTTCATTCTTTGCAAAGAATGGAAAGGTATTAGCCAGGAAATAATTTCACCGATGTATTTGTGAGTTTCCACAAGTGCAATCGAAAGTATTACTGCCATATTTGAAAGAGGTCACGAGTTTAAATTTTTTTTTAATTGATATTTTAAAACACGCGGGGTATAGTGATGATTTAACACCCCGACCCACATAGTTCTAAAGAGACAAGATTGGTCTAAATCGAAAGCCTGACATAAACTTTAGCTCTCATTGGAAAGCTGGTCAGAAATACCAGTCTGGGACTTGGACTGAGAAGTGGAAATATAATCTAGCAAAGTCGGAGACACAAATCAGACTGCATTTTCAAAAACGTCAAGTAACAACTCCCATTTGCCAGAGAGAAGGATCGGACAAAGAATTCCAAAGTGAAAAGTGACAGATCGAAGTATTTGAGCGTCTTTATAACTTAAAAGATAACCCGCAATTTTAAATAAAAAGACTGGAAACTTAAAGAATCAGAAGCAAAAATCATAAGAGGGATTCTGAAACTACCCCAGACCTAAGGTTCGAAGCAGCTAATCAATTTTCTTGGCTTAGTTTTTCCCAACAGTACATTTCAGGTCACATAATTCACTTAATTTTGAATGACAATTACGTTCTGATATAACTTTGTTGAAAAATTGTACCCCGTATGAGGCAAAAACCTCAAAGTAACTTTATTCAAAAATGCCACAGCAGGAGATATGAACCTGAGCAAATGCTAGTTTGCTATACAACATTTTGTTTCTGAACACTCATAGCTAACCTGTGTGTGTGTAAAATGTTATTTTCTTATACTGGATATCGGTGATAGCGACGTCGGATAGTTCCATTATTGTGCGCGTCATTTGCATTAATTGGCATGTATTTTATATAGTTCTTACGGTCTTTCTCTTTGTTTCCGTTAGTTTGCCCCGACGAAGACCTTGTGGCCGTAACGCTGGCATTTTCTTTGTCCTTTGTACAAGTATACCTATATACGTTTACCAAGCTTCTTCTTCTTCTGCGTTCAGTTTGTTAGTCATGTTAATCTGACAGGACGAAGTCAAAAGTCTTTTCCAGGTACATGCGGCAGCCCCATAGTTTCCGCCTGAGCTTAACACCACCTGGTCAGGTCTGGCGTCGTAGGTCATCATGGGCTTGACAGTTTTGGGGAATGTCTTCGGGGTCTGAATTCCTGTTAAACAGGGACATTCATTTTTATGAGATATCTGGAGACGATAGATGGAGCCTAGTGATCTCATGTGGCCAGTTCTCAGGTGGAAAATGGACGGTCTGCTGATATCTACGAAGCTGGTGGACTGGGTCAGATCTGTTGTCCATATGACTTTCTTTCTTTTACTGGTAGCTGTACTGGTTGAGGAAGATAATTTTGGCCTAAATGGGTGGCTGAATTACTTAATTGTACTATCATCTCTAGATAAAACGTCAATTCTCTCATTCTCAGTGATTCCACAAAACGGAAGGTAATCACTGGCAGGCAACGGATGATGATCTGTACTGGTGGTCTGTCCCTGATTCCAGCTGTGATCAGCAGTGTGTAAAGATCGCTATCTTAGCTGGCAGTTGCTGTTCTGATTTGGTGAGGACTTTCAATGTCCGAAGTAATGCCACAGAATTCCGCCCTGAAGCTGTAGGAGGTCATTCCGGTTGGGAAAGCAGATGATTCTTGGGGTTGTCTTTGTATTCAATCATCTCCTGAGCCAAAGTTTTAAGTTGGGAGAGGTCTGGTGGTCTTTCTTTCTCATTCCAGGTACTTTTGTGACGATATAGATATATTCATGACAGTCGTTTGGCTTAGACTTTCATAAATGGATGTTTGCGTAGAAGAGAAGGTTTGAAATGGTATGACAAGATCACTAATGTGGAACTGATGACAAGAACTAGACAAGCACATGTGGAAGACTTGACTTAAGTTTGTTCAAGGCATATGCTGCTTTGGAAGTTGAACGGTAAAGGGAGAATAAGAAGAGTTTGACTCCTCAAACTTAGCATTTCTATTTCTGTAGGTTGGTAAGGGAGGAGGTCTTCATGACAGCGATGCAGGTGTTTGGAGATGTAAAAGAGCTGTTTCTCTTCAACCTGTTTTGAGTCGAGCTACGAAATTTGGCATGTATAGAATGATCTGGCAGGCGTCAAAGCTTCTCACTGTGAACAAGCACCTTTCCTCAGGTCTGTCACCAAGAGGTCGGACGCTGGTGTATCACTACATTGCTGGATCGGAGTGATCTCTATCCCTCCCGTGATTAATCTAAGGCTGCCTTTCTCAAACCTTTTAATCTGGACTTATTAGCCAACTTTTTTTCAGAGCCCATAAACTGGAACCCAGATTTTCAAATGCAATTATGACGAGGCACACCCGATGGGTTGAGGGAATTCAACAACCCAGTGGGTTGGTCAACAGAATCAGTTTCCTTCACTACTCCGTGCATGAACAAACCAACTTTGTCTTCAGCGTCGACCTCATCTTGAAGTTAACTACTGATGACATCAACAGAACTTTCATTTTTTGGGGGCAAGGATAACTCTTCCACAGAACCTGGGGGCAAGGATAACTCCTCCACAGAACCTGGGGGCAAGGATAACTCTTCCACAAAACCAACAAGGCGTTTAAAAAACATCAAACGTAAAATGTAAGAATACATTTTGAAAACAAAATCTTCCACGGTCTCTAATATTGTGTCTAAATCTTTTGTAAATTTTACTTCACTGTCCATTTCTTCTCTACTTCACAGAGTTTCAAAAGCAGTTCAGAGAAATGTTTCGCAGTTTGATCGCCATTTCAAATACACTCTCATGTTGACAGGGAACTTCAATTTGTTACCTAACGTGCCTCCACATAAAGGATGATTTGATAGAAGCGTTAAATTCGTCAGCCCTGGTTCCCCTCGGGACGGTTGGGAATGTTTGACGGAAGTCCCCTGATAAAAACACTGTTACTCCCCACATTAAAATGTCGTTTCGCTGGATATCTTTCAGCGTACTGTCTAAAACGTTTAGATGTTTTAAAGTTGTGGGCCACATTGCCAGTTTTGGGAGGTCCTGGTGGGTTGACTGTAAATAAAATTGTCGATACACACACGTAAAAATATAACACTGTAAGAAATCATTCGTACATATTTTCACACTGAATTAAAGCACTATGTACTTTTATACGTTAAAACAGAAATAAATTAAATTAACAATTATTTTGTTTCTAGCTGCCAAATCTTAGTATTAAAAATTCACTTACAGATATTGTCACAAGACGAATTAGTTGGTTATCGCTGTTTTCATTCTATTTTTTTATCGTCAACTCTCATCATATTGGTTTGTTAAAAATTGGGAGAGTGATCGAGTAAACAGGGAGAATTGGTGCATGACGCGTGTCCAAGCTGGACGTATTAACACATTTATAAATAAAATAAGCCATACACTGGTGCAATTTGCTGGACATTATCGACGCAACTCTAGATAACATCATGACCAGACAGCATGGCTACGACTGGCCAGGCAGGCATGTGGACACAACATTGGGTTTCGGTCACTCCTCCGCGATTAATGTAAACACAATTGTTGGAACCAAGGACAGACCGGAAAAAGACACCTTATCAGACACTATATTACATCAACTCATAGACAGAAGGAAGGACATATTATCATCGAGAAACGATAATTGATATGCCCATCCCTACTTCGATAAAAATGCACTAGAATATTCAGGAACATGCGTGGGAGGAAATTACTTAACAATAATACTTAAACCCAGGGAAAGTCACGATACAATCATTGTGAGAACAACTCGTAAGCGTGAGGCTTGATAATTCTTAACCAGACCAAGTAAGATGGTTTTCTCGGACCAGAGAATAATTCGGTATAGTAATTAAGGTCAATGTATCATATTTGTAAAATAATATACAAATGCATTTTACTTTAATACACCTAGTTATTTTGATGTACCGCAACTCAACTACAAGCAACGTAAACATTATTCATATTTCCCCACACTGTAATTTTACACACTACAACATACCGGTAGAGAACTACCACGTGGGTACAGATGGTATTTATAGTATTGCAAACGCACGGTGTACGTGACACGCAAACACACAGATAACATATCCACATGGATAAGTAGAAAAGGTTACTTATGAGACCTTTGTTGTTTTATTCCTAACAGCGGTAAGACGATGAGTATCTTAGAGCCTTATAAACTCTACCTCTACCAAGTTTAAATACTCACACGCTTACTTACGACGACGGGGTTGGTAATCAGAACACTTGACAAACACGTGCCTACCACTACTGCAACGTAAGCAAAATAACAGTTTAAAGCAATCAAAGAGTAAGGTGATATGTAAAGCAATCACATTGTAAATCCCACGACGACTAAGGGGTAGGCTATCATAACAAGCAACGGGTTGAACCACTACTGCAACCCCTCAGGGAAAATCGTAAGTGCCGCACGTAATAGTAAGTAATAGTAATAGTAATAGCCCCTTCAGTCATAACTGACTATGGGAATGCGCCCCTGAGGTGACAGCCCTCAGCTACTTATTTTTCTGGTGCTCCTTTCGACGTTTTCTCCTCACCTCTGCTTTTTGTGTGAGCCTCTCTTCGCCCAATCTGAGGTGGCGCCGTAAATAGCATCGCCACTTAGTGCGATCGGCAGCTTCATCCTCCCATGTTGCTGGATCCATGTCCAGTGCCCTCATATCTCTCTTGCACACATCTTTGAACCTCAGCTGTGGTCGCCCAACTGTTCTCTTGCCATCTGCTAATTGTCCGTAGAAGATATCTTTTGGGATGCGACCATCTTCCATGCGGCGAACATGGCCAAGCCAGCGAAGTCTGCGCTGTCTAAGAAGCGTATACATACTTTGAAGGCCAGCACGTGACAACACCTCGACATTTGTCACTTTATCTTTCCACGAGATGCCGAGGATGCGGCGTAGACACCGCAAATGGAAGGTATTGAGCCTTCTTTCTTGCTTAGCATAGGTCGTCCAGGTCTCGCTGCCATATAGGAGTGTGCTGGTGACGCAGGCATTATATACCGCAGCTTTGGTCTTCATTGTGAGTTTAGAGTTTCCCCAAACACGCGATGTGAGGCGGGCAAAAGTAGCTGCAGCTTTGCCAATGCGGCTGTCGATTTCTGTATCCAGTGAGAGTTTGTCATTGATGGTAGACCCTAGGTATGTGAAGTGGTGCACCACTGCCAATTCATAGTTATCGATAGTGATAACTGGTGCAGTACCCACATCCTGACTTAGCACATTCGTTTTCTTTAGACTTATTGTGAGGCCAAAGTCCTTGCATGCTTTAGTGAAGCGATTCATCAAGCTCTGAAGCTCCTGTTGGCTTTGAGTGACGACTGCAGCATCATCAGCGAACAACAAGTCTCTTATAGTGACCCTTCTGATTTTTGTTTTTGCTTTCAGCCTTGAAAGATTAAACAGACGGCCATCTGACCTAGTGTGAAGGCATATTCCTTCAGTTGCATCTCTGAATGCATGTTTCAAGAGTAAGGCAAAGAAGATTCCGAAGAGGGTCGGAGCCAGAACACAGCCTTGTTTAACGCTACTTCGTATATCAAAGGGCTGTGACGTGCTTCCAGCATATTGGACTGTTCCCTTCATGCCGTCATGGAATGACTTTATCATTTCCAGCATTTTAGAAGGGCAGCCTATTTTCAGGAGGATTTTAAAGAGTCCATCCCTACTAACCAGGTCGAATGCTTTTGTGAGGTCTATAAAGGCGATATATAATGGTCTTTTCTGCTCTCTTGATTTTTCCTGAAGCTGGCGGAGAGAGAAGATCATGTCTGTTGTTGATCTGCCAACTCGGAATCCACACTGTGACTCTGGATATATGCGCTCCGCTAACTTGTGTAGTCGCATTAAGATGACTTTGGCAAAAACCTTACCAACAATACTAAGAAGAGAGATGCCTCTGTAGTTATTGCAATCACTTCTGTCTCCTTTATTTTTATACAGTGTTACAATCTTGGCATCTCGCATGTCTGGAGGAATAGTTGTCTCTTCCCAGCACTGGCACAGCATCCTATGCAGGGGATGTAATAGCGTGCTCTTACAGCATTTGATTAAATCAGGAGGAATCCCATCACTGCCTGGTGCTTTGCCAGAGGCCAAGCTATCAATGGCCTTGCTGAGTTCCTCTAATGTTGGTTCGGCATCCAGCTCCTCCATAGTTGGCAGACTGTTGACACCATCAAGGGCTGCAGGCGTAACGGTATTTTCTCTAGCGTAAAGCTCAGAGTAGTGCTCGACCCACCTCTCCATCTGCTTACCCTTATCGGTTAGCTTCTCTCCGCTGATGGTTTTTAGCGATGCCGTCTTACTTTTATGGGGGCCAAGTGCTTTCTTTATACCGTCATACATTTGTCTAATGTTGCCTGTTTGCGCTGCGATCTGGATGCTCTCACTGAGCTGGAGCCAGTAGTCATTTGCACAGCGTCAAGCAGTTTGTTGAACTTTGCTTCTCGTAGCCCTCAGGATCTGTAGGGTTCTGGAACTCGGTGAACGTCTGTATTCATTCATAGCACTGCGCTTAGCTTCAATGACAGGTGCCATCACATCTGATGAAGCATCAAACCAGTCATTTGACTTTGCTGTTTTCTTACCAATGGTGGCAAGTGCAATACTTTGAATGGTGTTCCGTAGATGCTCCCAGTTCTCTGTAATAGTATCACCATGCTGAGGGCTACTGAGCACTTTCTCGAAGGTCGCAGTGAATTGAGCGATCATGAAAGGGTCTGACATCTTGCTGGTATCAATGCGTGGTTTCCCTTCATGTCTGACACGATAGAGTTTTCTTGGTTGTGCTCTGATTTTGCAGCAAACCAAGGAGTGATCTGTATCACAGTCTGCACTATGGTACGAGCGCGTGGAGAGCACAGACCTGAGGAGTGGCCTTCTGACGAGAATCAGGTCAAGTTGGTGCCAGTGCTTGGATCGTGGGTGTCTCCATGACACCTTATGCTGGGGTTTTGTCTGAAAGTAGGTGTTGGTCACGCAGAGGTCATGGTGGACGCACAACTCTAAGAGCCGTTGTCCATTTTCATTCATCTTGCCAATACCAAACCTGCCCAGACATGAAGGCCATGAAACATTATCGGCACCCACTCTAGCGTTAAAGTCACCAAGGAGAACAAGCTGTTCTTGCCTAGGTATGCTTTTGATAATTGCTGTTAGATTCTCGTAGAACTCATCTTTAGCTTCTGAGGCAGAGTACAGAGTAGGAGCATACACACTGACAAGGGTAATGGGACCTGTGCTAGTTTGCAGGCGGAGCGTTAACAGGCGTTCTGATCCATTCTCACCTGGTTCAACCATTTTAGTTAGCGATTTTTTGACCGCAAAACCTACTCCGTGTTCTCTAGCTTTATTAAGTTCTTTCCCTTGCCAATAAAATGTGTAGTCCTTCTCGCTCACCGTTCCAGAGCCCGCCAGGCGCGTTTCCTGAAGTGCAGCTATATCCACCTGAAGTTGTTTAAGCTCATCATTAATTATGGCTGTCTTCCTTACATCGTTTACATCCTGTAGGTTTTCGGATAGTCCAGTCAACATAGTCCGGGCGTTCCAGCATCCCAATCTGAGAGTTTGCTTATTTCTATTTTTTCGATAATTGCTTGGTGCAAAATTTTCTGTCCACAGTTCGGGTTTGACCCTAATCCCCATGCACCCAATGGGGAAAGCAGACAGTGGCGGGACAACACTTTATTGACTGACTGGGGGCTGCCGAGCTTGAAGCGGGCGGTAGCTGTCCAGTGAGATCCTAGAACCTCTCCCACTGTCGGAAGTAGCCCCTGGCGCCATGCCCTACGCCAATTGGGCAAAATGCTTATAACCGGTAACTGCTACTTCCCGTGTTTTGCCAACACCTATAGGGTGAAGCTGGAGTGTCCTCTCCAGGGTGCGAGCTTGGGCACAGTTATATGGAGATCAAGCTGTTGCCCATGCAGCATGTTCCCCCTCTCCACACAGCCGGTAGATCCAAAGAGTAGCCGATACAGTTTGGTACCAGCCATGTTTCAGGAGTTGCCAGAATAATGTCGAATCGACATTAGACTGCCTTAGGGACTCCGACTCCGGATTTATCCTCAGGGTTTACTCCCGAAGCCAATTCCATAAATGGATATTCCCGCAAGGCAGCGGTGGTTTGAATTCAGAGTTCCTTCTCTTAGATAAGCTACCAACCAAGGATCACGAGCCCTATCTGCCCGAAGCTGCTGGTTTTAAGGCGCCAGTCGCTCGCCTTTGCCCCTTCTCCCGTCAGTGGAAACAGTTCCGCCGGGCTCAAATTGAGCCACACGTGAAGGTCGGGAGCTGGACTTGGTTGTCAGAGGCTGTTTGAGGTGGTGCCATAGAAGTATTTTATCTGCAGTGAGAGCTTATCCTCACTACAACTCCCGGCAATAACAACCTTTGGAACCGTGCCGCACGTACGCACGAGACAATCATTGAGAACGGAAAGCTAAAGAATACCATCATTTCCACTCACCTCTATGAGAGCGTCATGCGTAGACGAAAAGCCCTCGTCCAGTGAAATATACTGAAGCACATTAAAAACTCACCACCTGTATAATCCAGGAACAGAATGTGAAATGTAAATATAAGTGTTTACAAGTTTACATATTTGGAATCTTTATTCATTTTCCTATGAATCCATGCTGGTCATTAATTTGTACATTTGATTGTTATGAAATTCATTGCATTCTGTGCAGGCAAGGGAGAAAACCAAAAAATGCAACCAATAAAAAAATTCATTCACACTATCCTCAGTATCTGGTATGTCCACCGTGTGCTTGCAAACAAGCTTGGCAGCGGCTCCGCATGAAACGCACAAGTCTCTGAAGGAAATTCCGGGGAATCAAGTCCCATTCTCGTGTAAGAGCAGCTTCGAGCTGTTGCAGATTAGCTGGAGAACCTTGCCTGTAGACTCTGCGTCCAAGCTCGTCCCACAGATGTTCTATAGGGGACATGTCTGGTGATAGGGCAGGCCAATCAATCGTCACAATGTTCTGCTGCTGTAGATATTGCTGCGTAATGCATGCGGTGTGTGCACGTGCGTTATCCTGCTGGAGAAGCTGCAAGTCTGGATAATTTGTGAACGCAGGAGCAACCAATGCATTAAGAACCTCATCTCGATATGTCACAGCATTAACATTTCCACGGAAGACGTGAAGTGGCAAGCGATGGTGAAAACTGAATCCTCCCCAAATGTGAACACTGCCACCACCAAATCGGTTGTGCTGACGAACACAGCAATCTGCAAAGCGATCGCCACACCGTCGCCAAATCTGCATACGTCCATCAGCAAAGGATATGTTGAATATGCTCTCGTCTGTGAATAGGACAGCATTCCACTGCAGTCTAGTCCATCTGACATGTTGCTCTGCCCATTGCAGGCGCTGCTGACGATGTCTGTGAGTCAGGTTTGGCCCAACATAAGGTCGTCTTGCAGTAAGGCCTGTATCTCTGAGTCGTCGTATGACTGTCATTCGAGAGACTTGCCCACGTCTACCCACTATTGCTCTTGCTGTTTGACTTGCCGGGAGAGAACGATTCCTTAGGTGACTCAGCACAATATGACGATCGTTCGCAGGGGTAGTAACTCGTGGTTGGCCACTCCGAAGTCTATCCCGGGCACTGCCAGTGGTTTCGTAACGTTCATTGAGACGTACAATAGTGCTATGGTAGCAATTCATCCTTCTGGCAATGGCCCGCGAGCTCATTCCGGTTTCCAACTTACCAATGGCTCGTTGGCGGTCGTTTTCAGATAGTCGTGGCATTTCAAGCACATGTACTGGGTGTTTTGTCCCAACGGCCTTTTTATACCGAGTATACTGCCACAACGCGTACACATTTTCAGGGTCATAGCTGTTGGGAATCGTGTTGCACGTGTAACTTTCATTGTTTTCATGTAGTCTGTACATAAACCCGTGGGTTGAATCATGCACTTTCCATTCCAGCAGCCATTCGCTCTTTACCTCATGACAAACACGGGGAAAATCCATTCCCACACTTTTTTTTCCAGCTTCTCGGCATCAGTATATATAATAGTGGTGCGTTTTTAATGTGCTTCAGTATAGATTGGACATAGTGAAAGCAAAGTTGGCCACACTACAATAATGCCAGCGATCGCATTTCACGCCTTGTATCGCATCAATGATCACACAGTAATGCGAATATATTCATTTTAATATGATATACCTAGCAAAAATGTTAATACGTCTCTGTACGCGCATATCAGAACAGAACGTTCAATTTATATTAATATCATAAGCTAGGATCATATAATTTCAGGATAGTCACTCCAATTTACAGTAACTCTTTAAAAAAAACGGTGGTATCTTTAATAACAATATACTTACATTTCCAGTCACATGGCAGTGTAATTATTTAGCTATTCTATTTAATTTAATTCACTCTGCTGTTTGATTTAACCACGCATTTAGTCTAGTATGTTGTTTTGTTTATATGTATGCGGAAGTACATTTTATTGTACCAAAACTTTCTATATATTGGTGTATATATTAATTTAGTTAATACATATCGTAACTTGTGTGTTCTTTAAAAAACCTCAAGTTGTCGCTTTAAAGGTTTAAAGCTGTTTCCATTCTTTCTCATTTCTTGTGACGAGTGAAAGTGGGGTCTTGTGAGTCACATGAGAAGGTAGTTAGTAGAGTAGAGGATGTAATGTCATGGGGTGTAGATTCACTGGAGCGTTAGGGGAAGTCACTCCTGGCTTCTAAAATAGCCATCCTACCCCCATACCTCTGTTTCACCTGGTTGCTGGTACCTCAGAACCACCTTTGTTATCGTAGAAACCAGGACAAACCCTCCATGGTTAATTCAATTATTAACTATTTGATAGATATAAAATCTGGTTTAAAAGTTTCAATTACTAGACATGGTGTCTTTAATGAAGAACCTGGCTCTGTCCTTTATTACATACGTTTACAGTGTCAGCAAGTACAGTAGATGATATGATTCTAGGAATTCTAGATAGATGTTCATCTATCAATGCCGATCTTGATTTTGCTTTGATGTTTTAATTCTTGACAAAGGTTTTTTCACTAAACTAAGCGCTCCCACAAGTGAAATATATTGGTAGGCATGCCTAGACCGATTGAGATATGTTTCAGGAGAAATATATTAGCTGCAAAATGTCCAAAGATCATGCTGATTAAACACTTTTCTCAGGTCACTGCTATTCTGAATGTAAATAAGTTTTATCTAAAGAAATGATTACATAAATGACACCCGCTGTGCTCACACAAATAACTTCTCTGTTCAACTAGCTTTGAAAACACGATATTTACTGTCAATTTTTCTTTTTTTTTTTTTAACTCGCACTTGATGACGCCAATTTCGATTTTAAAAAGGAAATAATTCTAATATTTCGTTGCTGTGCTTGGAACTTTAAAAGAATTAATTGGGGTGCAAGTATTTTTTCAGCTTGGCCCGGAACTCTCAAAGAATTTTTGATAATTATGATTTGTATCAAATGTTTTGTCAGCTGTTCCAGGAGTAGTCCCATAGCAGATAATTATGATTTGTATCAAATGTTTTGCCAGCTGTTCCAGGGGTAGTCCATGGGGTAGTCCAGGGGTAGTCCAGGGGTAGTTCAGGGGTAGTCCCATAGCAGATATAGGGAGGTGTTAAGAGATACTACGTTCAGCTTTATGTGGGGGAGTGACCGGTTTCATTTTTGCACTGAATTTGCCTTTAGTAACTCAACAGCAAACTCAGGTACCAACTTACAGCTGGGTAGACTGGAGCGTTAGAGCCTACTCCCAGATCTGAAAGACTTAAACTCGTTTTAACATTGCATCTTCATTGTTTGGCAGTGAAACAAAACAATTTTTCGTGACCCGCAAAATCTCCACTCCGTACCTTGTAACTCAATAACATGTGACATGTTTCGTGATATTGCTTATGTGGCATGTGATAAGGTCAAGAATTTCAGAGTCACTGAATGTTCACAGCCGTTTGAAGAATGCTAGTCATCGTGCTAGGCGTAGGATCAGCAATTTTGTGTTTCAGACACCAGCTTTTCATTTCAGAAAAACCTCTTTGTTAGTACAGAGGCCTTTACTGGTGAATCTACGAATCTGAGCTACATCATTATTTGTAAAAGGTGTGGGATTACATCTTTTGAGGAAACGTGCAGGAGTTTGTCAGAAATAGTTCGTGAGAATTTGACAGACATTTCTAACAGGGCTGATAAACATGTGCGCGTTCACATGGCCCAGGTCATTCTGGGACCGCTGACTTTCAAATGACAGTTTTCCGTTCATCTCATGGTGTTGGCAGAACTCGCTTTTCTCTGAAGAATCACTTCATTTTCGAAATATGTAGTCGTTCTCCTCTTGAAATGAATGTTCAGCATTAATATCTTTAATTTCTGTTATTCTGTGGCTCTTCGCCATTTCACTGCTTTGTTTTTTTCATTCCTGATTTCTTCGAGTTTTTCCTTTCTTTTTTGAAGTTTATGTCTTGTTCCATCTCTAATTTTTATATTCGTATTTCTATTCCTCAACATTACTATCAGCTGTTGTCACTTTCGGAATGTACTTGAGATTTTGAAAATCTATTTTACGAACTGGAACCTCACCACATTCCATTCTTGTATACTATTTCATGTTCTTTGTTATTTCATTTTCTTTTGTGCATTTTTGATAGTTAGATTCTTTGCGTTAGATTTCCATCTTTCAGGTTCTGTATTCTCACTTGCTTAATTGTTTTTTTTTAACACGCATTACCAGTTTTAAAAAAAATATTTAATCCTTCTTGTTTATCTATTTTCAACATGACTACAGTGTAGTTTTTGTTCTCTTAACATGTCTATATTCCCTATCTTTGTTTCCTGTCTGCGACTGTTGCTGACGAAGGGTAAACCCCGAAACGCCCAGTGTTTTGAGCGTATAGTTTAACTGTCAAACTGACTGTTACCAAAGAATTGAAATATGCAGGGGCCATCTCTTCTGGTACTTTGTTCAAGCCTATGGTGTGTGGTCACATGGTTCACGCTAATCGCCTACAACATATTTTTAATCACCATCGCTTTATTTTCCACTTCTTATGAAGCATGCAGCCACAATAACATCTGGTCCCTTGCCAAAAGTCTGCACCAAGCACTTACGTGCTCTTGTTGTTTCTGTGGCAATGTGTTTGACATGATGGGGTTGCCAGCTCCATGTATAGCCTCACAGTTAAGGATAGATTTGGGGTAATATATTGTAGCATGTTACTACACGCTAGCACATGTCCATTTTATTTGAGGAATTGTGTTCGCCTGTAGACAAACTACTTTTTGCACGAAACGTTCACCCGTAGTGAACGACAGTCACCAGTAACGTAGTTCGTCACGTGTCGTGGGTTCGAATTGTTAATTATTTGGGCCTTTCGTATTCGTTCACTGGTTTGAGGTGGACGTGAGTTTTCTAAGCTCCAGGATTTTTATGGAGAGTGTGGTTTTTCTAACTGGGCATTAAATGGCTTTTTCGAAGGCCGCCTGTTAAGAACGTTCCAGATGGGGAAGGAAACTTATTGAGAAGTCTTGCACAAACCCCTCCTTAAATTTTCGTAAGGAGTGTCTCAAAGATATTGAGGCAACTGAGTTTAGGTCGCCATCATCGGTTTTTTCAGCCACATTACTTGGGTACCGGGAATATTGCCTTACCTGCTACTACACGGCCAGGATTGATGAAAGATTTATATATATATATATGTCACGTGACCGATAATGTATTTTACCATCTTGTCCATAATTTGATTACTCCTTTATATGTTCTGTTTTCCTGGACATTTTGTAATTTCTTTTTCTTTCATTTTCTACCTTCGTGGCCAAACTTTTTCACCTTCTCAAACCCCACCCGAGGTTTGGTTACGTTCCGGCCTGTAGCGGTCAGCGAACGATAATATTATCTAAGCCGCACCTGGTCTGACCAGGGGAATATCTCTTACGTTTATAGTCTATGACCACGAGCGAGAGGAGCTTCTGTGTAGTCTTTGATCGCTAGCGTGAGGGAAACTCGTGCGGTCGGTAATAAGTGTGATCTTCGATTCAGGGGGAGATAAACCGCTGCTAGTCTTTGTTGTTTGCCCTTAGATGAGCAAAGAGCACATAATATTAGGATTGTCTCTCCGGGGAAATTTTTCGCAAAGTTGTTGCTTCTGAAACCTTTGGCTTACCCGGTATTACGATTACGCCGATACCTCTGAAGAAATATGCAGGCCAGGTATCCGGGGGGAGCGTCCTTTGTGATCTATAAGAGTAGACTGGTTTTAATAGACAAAGACATTCGTAAATTTTCCTAGCCCGTAGATGACCATCATGAGATAAGGCAAACTTTAACACTGTACTAGAATGTGTTTGCCTATGTTCTAGTCATTTTCGGGGTGAGTTGACATATCTTATTATAATAAGATTAGATTCATGTTAGCTTTTATATATCTGTTAGGAAAGTGAATTTATTTCTGAGGACTTCTCCTAGTAATTTATTCAGTGATAAGGTAGTGCTGTCTACGGCCTATTAAGTGGTGCTTAAACTGTTACGGTTTATCATGGGTTAAGTGTTAAACTTACAATAACAGATATTAGGCGTAGAATCAGTCCACGAATGCTTACCATTGGGTTAAGAGTCAGCAAAAATTAACGGTCATTTCTGTAAGATAATGTCAGGTGTGGATTGTTCACTTTAAAACTGAATAGTGAGATGCAGGTAATAACTCTGGATTATAGGAGATAGTCACTTATTCCTTTTTGATAGATATTTCTAGTGGCAAGGGAGGATCATTTTATGCTTACTTGTGTGGCTAGGCACTAGTCTATAACTTTCACTGAAAGCAGTCACCAGGCATAGATATAATTATATCTTATGATCTAGCCACAACTGTATTATTATAGCAAGAACATTGCATTTTCTTTGTACTCATTTTGTGGAATGCTAATATATTTTCCAAAGGGGACATACGATTTATTTGTGTAATGTCAAATGCTGTAATCTGTTTATGTAAATTCATTTAATGTTGTAAGATGAATAAGCATATTCTTTTAACTGTAACTACAGGTTAGGTTTCCTGTATGTTGAGATTGGGAGAAGAGGAGTAGATTTTTGATGTCAGAACATTTACTGACAGGTACCTGGGGGTGCAAAAGATATTAAGACTATGCGGGCGCGTGTTGATAATTGATATTTTTAAGGAACAGGAGACATGGTTAAAGACAGCCCTAAACTATCATAGCAATAACTACAATAAATTTAATCCCATAGTGGAGCGAAACTTTCTGTATAAAGTTAGTGTGATTTATTATTTGCTTGAAGTAAAAGGGTGTCTCTTTTTGGGTCTCAGTTTCAGGGAGACCGAATCGCTAGAGCAGACTTCAGTCAGGCGAAGAAAGTCATATACTCTTCGATCTAGAGGGTTTCTGTATACATCTAGTAACGAATCGTCAACCCCGTTCCTGAATCAAAACCGCTTTTTGTCAACGCCAAGTTAAGCTCACGCAGTGCAACGGAGCCAACGCAAAATCTGGAATCGCCAAACGCAGTAGTAGTTCTCTACTCGCCTATTGGATTACCAGCCAGAGCATTGCGGCTTCCAGAATATCAAACCCGCTCAGCATGCCGATAGCAGAATTCCATATCACCCGACTTTGTGTGCCTAAACGGGGCACTCAGCAAACCACAGCCAAACCAGTTTAAACAGGATTTACTACCCAGCACGCAAGAGCCTAGCGCCGGATAAGCGCGCCTGGGACTCTTTGTCCTCAAGTGACTTCTTCTGGTGTATTTTTCTGGATACTTAAAACCTCGCACGTATGAGCAGCCATCTATGGACAGAGTTCCAGGCCCCCTCTCGCGAGTAGCGGTCACCAACGTTTAGCACCTTTGGTCCCACGAAAAAGCGGACAGGCTGTCGCTCAGTTCGTATTTGGTCAGCAGGAGATAAACAACGTCTTCCAGTGTTCCCTCGCGCAATTAGGGGTCACCAACGTTTAGCCCGACAAGGAAAGTTCGGTATTTCACTTCAGTCATCTTGAAGGATATTTATCGGTAAGACACTTCCTGGAGCTAGCGCCTTTGGTCCCCGAAAGCGGACCCTCTGTCGGATAGCTTAGTTATTTTCTCCGTGTGCTACAGGTTTTATGAGAGTTGGTGGTGTGTGTGTTTGTGGGTGTGTATTTGCATTATTGTTGGTGTATATGATTATTGATGACTATTGATGATTATTTGATTATTGATGTAATTTATGCTGTGTATGATGATATGCATTAATTCCATGCTTTTCTTCTTTAATAAAGTTTACACATTTATTAATGCGCTGTTCCCGACCCTTTCATCCATAATTAACTTGTTTAGCTCTTTACTATAATCTCTATGTTTGATAAGAGAAAAGAGTGAGAGCCGGAGATGCTTAGACAGTGAAAAGTGAGTTGAGGCTTGGGGAGAGAGATCATTTTGGTAAATCTTCTTCCAGGTTGTCTCAAGTCCATCTCCTATTTACACCTTTCTGTGTGTGTAATCTATAACTCTGTCAGTCCACTATCCCTTGTCGATTTCACTACTATTGTCCAAGTCGACAAATACTCTACCACTTTAACTCAACCACGACAATATATATATATATGAGTATATATATATATATATATATATATATATATATATATATATATATATATATATATATATAATATATATATATATATAATATATATATATATATATATATATATATATATATATATATATATATATATATATATATATAAACTCCGCCAATGCCGGTCCCAAGCCCGGATGAAAAAGGAGGAGGGCGGCCTGCATGGAGGCCGTAAGGAGGCAGCCCCTCCACCATGCAAAGGCACAACAGGCCAATCACCTGTTTGCTTTAAATCATGATTACGCGAACTACAAGAGAGAAAACCGGACTGATTCTAAAGGCGACAAACTGGAACGGACTACGGACTACGACTTATGGAACTTGGAACACAAGAAGTATAAATGGGAAGGAAGAGGAGCTGGTGGAAGAGATGAGGAAAGCAAAACTAGAAATCCTGGCTATAACGGAAACGAAGAAAAAAGGACAAGGAGTCATGGATCTCGATGGCAAAACGTTGCTCTACAGTGGTGTACCCATATCTGAAAGAGCTAAAGGGGGCGTGGGTTGCATTGTGGCCCAAAATCAAAAAGATAGTATCAAGGGATGGAACTTTGTCTCGGAGCGCATTATGGTTGTAAAACTAAAAGAAGGAGAAACCATAGTCAACCTGGTCATAGTGTATGGGCCAAATGAGGATGAGAGAGCAGAGGTCAAGGAGGAATTCTTCGAGCTGCTTCAAAGGACAGTGGATGACTGCCTAGATGAAGTTATTATGCTTGGAGATTTTAATGCCAGAGTTGGAAATGACCATGCTAGATGGGGTGGAGTTATCGGAAGATATGGAGAAGATACTCTCAATGACAATGGAAAGCGACTCCTTAGATTCTGCAGTGAGCAGAATCTGATCATTACAAACACAAAGTTCCCCCATAAGCGCATACATGCATACACTAGATGTGAACCAACCAAGAATGAGAAGTCAGTGATCGACTACGCCATTGTTCGGAGAAGCTCATTCAGATATGTCCGAGATGCAAGAGTCTGGAGGGGGCCAGAGATTGGAAGTGATCACTACCTGCTAACAATCAAACGAACAACTGAAAGAGTTGCTCAGCCTAGGAACTGCCCAACATCACGCAAGAAACCAAGTAACCGAGCAGGAGAAATGAGCATTAGGACTACAAGCTGAGAGAGCCAGAAATTAAGACCAGATATCAGGGGCTTATTGCTACAGCAGTGAGCAACACAGAAGAGCGACCTGATGACTTGGAAACCCTCTGGAATAAATTCAAGGATATCATAAAGACAGCTGCTGCAGAAGCATGCGGTGAAGTCCGACTTGGGAACCAGAGAAAGAGGACACCTTGGTGGACAGAGGAAGTCAAAGAGAAAATAAGAGAGAAGAAAATGGCATGGAAACAATACTTAGGAGCTAAAAACACAACAGGACAAATGGAAAAATATAGAGAATATGTGACACTCAGAACAGAAGCAAAGAACAAAGTGCTAGCAGCAAAACAGAAGTCCTGGGAAGAATTTGGAGAAAAGCTAGAAAAAGATGCACAAGAAAACCAGAAATTGTTCTATAAGACCCTAAAGAACATGAGGAAAGAAAAACAATGCCCTCTCAAATTTATAAAGGACAAGCAAGGCAAATTGCTTACTGCCCCGAAGGAAGTAATGGAAAGATGGAAAGAATATTTCTCAGAACTCCTGGATGGTGAGCATGATGAAGCATCAGAAATGATAACCACTAACACAGAAGAGGAAACCAATGATGGTGAAGATGACATAAAGATGGAAGAACTGAGGGCAGCACTAGAGAAAATCAAGATGGGCAAAGCAGCAGGGCATGATGGTATAACACCAGAAATGGTTAAGTACATGGGAGCATCAGGCGACCTATTACTCTTAAAGATCCTACAGGCAGCATGGTGCAACAAGACCAACCAAAGGATTGGGAGATTGCCATCATAACACCAATTTTCAAAAAGGGTGACAATCGACAATGTGGAAACCATAGAGGCATATCCCTTCTCAGTGTCCCTGGTAAAATCTACTCTAGAATCCTAGAGCAGAGACTCCGACGCCTAGCTGAGCCACAATTGGATGAGGTCCAGTGCGGATTCCGAGCAAACCGAAGTACTCAAGACCTAATCTTCACACTCAGACAGCTGGTGAAAAGGCCCTTGAGTATAAGAGTGAGATCCATCTTTGTTTCATAGATCTGGAAAAGGCGTTTGACAGGGTCCCCTGGAGCAAACTTTGGGACTGTTTGGCAAGGAAGAACATTCCAGCACCTCTGATTCATGCTAACAGAGCTTCTACAGGTCCTGCAGAAATTATGTGAGGACAGCAAACCATAAGTCAGAAGAGTTCAGGACCACCACTGGTGTAAGACAAGGTGATATCCTATCACCTTACTTCATACTCCTTATGGACGATGTCATCAAGGCATGTAAGGAGAGAACAAGAAAGTATTCAGTGGGGTACTGGAAGATGAGACAGGTCTATATTTCGGAGCTGGCATTTGCTGATGATGTTGCCCTGATTGCTAAATCAGAGGCACATCTCCAATCCAACCTGCAAGTCTGGAAGGAAGAGCTGGAGAAGAGAGGGATGGTCATAAGCAGCTCTAAAACAAAATCCATGGTGATATCACGAGAAGAAAGAAAACATCAGATTAAGTTGGGAGAACAGGTCCTGGAGCAGGTCGACCACTTTAAATATCTCGGAGCTATTATAGACCGAAAGGGAGGCATCAAAGAAGAGTTGGCCACTCGGAAAGCAGCGGCTGGGAGACTTTTTCAGGCCATAAATCGTGGATTCCTCAGTAAGAAAGAAGTTGGTAAGAAAACGAAGATGGCTGTATACCGCTCCACCTATGTCCCAGTCTTGACATATGGATGCGAGTCGTGGGCAATGACTACAACCCACAAAAGCCAGATCCAAACCTCAGAAATGAGGTATCTGAGGAAAGTGGTTGAAGTAACAAGAAGAGACATCGTCCGCAACCAGACGATCCGTCAAGGCCTAAAATCCCATCCGCTGCAGACCCAAATAGAACAGTCCCAACTAAGATGGTTTGGCCATGTCTGCAGAATGGGAGAAGATCGGCTACCACGACAAGCATGGGAAACAAAGAGCCAGGGATCCAACCTCCAGAACCCAGAGTCCGCTGGGAGGACAACATTAGACAATCTTTGAAGGACCGAGGACTAGAATGGAACCAGGCCAGGAAGAAGACAGCTGATAGAATGGTCTGGCGCTCTCTCTTCCAAACCTCTACACCGCACGGTAGAAGGGGAACGACTAAGTAAGTAAGTATATATATATATATATATATATATATATATATATATATATATATATATATATATATATATATAATATATATATATATATATATATATATAATATATATATATATATATATATATATATATATATATATATATATATATATATATATATAATATATATATATATATATATATATATATATATATATAATATATATATATATATATATATATATATATATATATATATAGTAGCTACAACAGAAAACTCCTGGTAGCTACAACAGAAACCCCCTGGTAGCTACAACAAAAATCCCATGGTGGCTACAAAAGAAACCCCCTGGTGGCTACAACAGAAATCCCCTGGTGGCTACAAAAGAAACCCCCTGGTAGCGACAACTGGAAACCCGCTGGTAGCTACAACAGAAACACCCTGGTAGCTACAACAGAAACCCCTGGTGGCTACAACAGAAACCCCCTGGTAGCTACAACAGAAACCCCCTGGTGGCTACAACAGAAACCCCCTGGTAGCTACAACAGAAACCCCCTGGTAGCTACAACAGAAACCCCCTGGTGGCTACAACAGAAACCCTCTGGTAGCTACAACAGAAACCTCCTGGTGGCTACAACAGAAACCCCCTGATAGCTATAACAGAAACACCCTGGTAGCTACAACAGAAATTCCCTGGTGGCTACAACAGAAACCCCCTGGTAGCTACAACAGAAACCCCCTGGTGGCTACAACAGAAACCCCCTGGTAGCTACAACAGAAACGCCCTGGTAGCTACAACAGAAACGCCCTGGTAGCTACAACAGAAACCCCCTGGTGGCTACAACAGAAACCCCCTGGTGGCTACAACAGGAAAACCCCTGGTAGCTACAACAGAAACCCCCTGGTAGCTACAACAGAAACCCCCTGGTAGCTACAACAAAAAAAGACCCTGGTAGCTACAACAGAAACCCCTTGGTAGTTACAACAGAAACTCCCTGGTAGCTACAGCAGAAACCGCCTGGTAGCTACAACAGAAACCCTCTGGTGGCTACAACAGAAACCCCCTGGTGGCTACAACATAAACACCCTGGTGGCTACAACAGAAACCCCCTGGTGGCTACAACAGAAACCCTATGGTTGCTACAACAGAAACACCCTGGTGGCTACAACAGAAACCCCCTGGTAGCTACAACATAAACCCCCTAGTGGCTACAACAGAAATCCCCTGGTGGCTACAACAGAAAACCCACGGTGGCTATAACAGAAACCCCTCGGTGGCTACAACAGAAACCTACTGCTGGCTACAACAGAAACCCCCTGGTGGCTACAACAGAAACCTCTTGGGGGCTAAAACAGGAAACCCCCTGGTAGCTACAACAGAAACCCCCTGGTAGCTACAACAGAAACCTAGTGGTAGCTACAACAGAAACCCCCTGGTAGCTACAACAGAAACCCCCTGGTAGCTACAACAGAAAACCGCTGGTAGCTACAACAGAAACTCCCTGGTGGCTACAACAGAAACCCCCTGGTGGCTTCAACAGAAACCCCCCTGGTGGCTACAACATAAACTACCTGGTGGCTACAACAGAAACCCCCTGGTAGCTAAAACAGAAACCCCTCTGGTAGCTACAACAGAAATCCCATGGTAGCTACAACAGAAACCCCCTGGTAGGTACAACAGAAACCCCCTGGTGGCTACAACAGATACCCCATGGTGGCTACAACAGAAACCCCTGGCTACAACAGCAACTCCCTGGTGGCTACAACAGAAACCACATGGTGGCTACAACAGAAACCCCCTGGTGGCTACAACAGAAACTCCCTGGTGGCTACAACAGAAACCGCTGGTGGCTACAACAGAAACCCCCTGATGGCTACAACAGAAACCCCCTGGTGGCTACAACAGAAATCCCCTGGTGGCTACAACAGAAACTCCCTAGTGGCTACAAAAGAAACCCCATGGTGGCTACAACAGAAACCCCTTTGTGGCTACAACAGAAACCCCCTGGTAGCTACAACAGAAACCCCCTAGTGGCTACAACAGAAACCACCTGGTAGCTACAAGAGAAACCCCCTGGTGGCTACAACAGAAACCCCCTGGTAGCTGCAACAGAAACCCCCTGGTAGCGACAACTGAAAACCCCTGGTAGCTACAACAGGAAACCCCCTGGTGGCTACAACAGAAACCCCCTGGTAGCTACAAAGGCCATTTGACTCTAACGTGCAACCAAAATCATTAAGCAATATCCATTTCTCTTGAAGCCATTTTAATTATTTCCGGTCATTTATTACATTTAGTTTAGCGCAATTAAAATAAGAGTGTTACATACCGCTGTATCACTTGTAACGTGAGTACCAGACTTGTAAACACGTGAACACTATCGTCAAGGCATTTTATCGATTGTTGTGGGACATGCCTCGGGAAATTTTACTTGTCTACAGTATGGGACGGGCGTTCGATTGGCTGAGTGTTTAGAGCTCTTGCCTCTCGCGGCAGAGTTACTGGGTTCCGAGATCGATCCCTGGTAGCGTCACTCTCCAGTCTACCCAGCTGTAAAATGGGTACCTGACTGCGTTCTTGCTTTAGGGAAGGCTAAAACAGCGAGGAAGGGAACAGTTCACCCCACCTAATAAAAAAGCTGTACCTAATATGGTGAAGTCTCTAACATTTTACTTTCCTACGGCAGTTTTTTGCTATAGGACTACATTTGACAGGATGAGGTAGCCGATGTCATGCTCAAACCTACTTAGTCACCTTTAACAACATGCGTCTTAGGTTACAGTTGTACTATTCTTGACTCCATTGCCTGGCTTCAGCTTTATCATGCTAGCAGATAAACATTAGTTGTCCCTTTTAGAGCTTCATGTATCAACGCTGCACATGAGTTCAGATTTTTGTTTAAAATGCAAGCTGCGCTCTGATATATCCGAAGGACTTCTGTCTATTGTTGAAAGACGGGGGCGTCGCTTCAAGGACATAAAAACGTGCGTCATAGCCCAAACAAATTAAGAACCATTATACATATCGATTTAGAAGACGCTGGAGATGAATGTAATAGATAAAGTAAAGAAACCTGGTGATAGCATTACCGGGAATTTTTTATTATGGAATCCTCAAATAAGTGAAGCAGAGGTAGCCACAAATAAGTGAAGCAGAGGTAGCCACACATAAGTGAAGCAGAGGTAACCACAATTAAGTGAAGCAGAGGTAGCCACAAATAAGTGAAGCAGGGGTATCCACAAATAAGTGAAGCAGAGGTAGCCACAAATAAGTGAAGCAGAGGTAGCCACAAATAAGTGAAGCAGAGGTATCCACAAATAAGTGAAGCAGAGGTAGTCACAATTTAGTGAAGCAGAGGTAGCCACAAATAAGTGAAGCAGGGGTAGTCACAAATAAGTGAAGCAGAGGTAGCCACAAATAAGTGAAGCAGGGTAGCCACAAATAAGTGAAGCAGGGTAGTCACAAATAAGTGAAGCAGATGTAGCCACAAATAAGTGAAGCAGATGTAGCCACAAATAAGTGAAGCAGTGTAGCCACAAATAAGTGAAGCAGAGGTAGCCACAAATAAGTGAAGCAGAGGTAGCCACAAATAAGTGAAGCAGAGGTAGCCACAAATAAGTGAAGCAGAGGTAGCCACAAATAAGTGAAGCAGAGGTAGCCACAAATAAGTGAAGTAGATGTAGCCACAAATAAGTGAAACAGAGGTAGCCATAAATAAGTGAAACAGAGGTAGCCATAAATAAGTGAAGCAGAGGTAGCCACAAATAAGTGAAGCAGAGGTAGCCACAAATAAGTGAATAAGGCATTCCTGTTCTCCGAACGATGATCCGCTTAGGCAAAGGCGAGATCCAAAATGGCTCCTAACTTCGATGAGCTTCGCTCACTCCGAAGCTGCATAATGAAGCATAAGTAAAGGGCGCTGCCCATCATTTAAATAATGCTGTGTAGATCATGTGCATAATAATGCAATGCATATCATATGAATAATGGTGCTGCTAGCAAAATGTCGTCTCGAAAATAGTCAATCATATACATGTGCAGACCATACCATGGCTGCAGATCTAGGCATTCGAAAAGGTACAGTAAATGTCTTTTGTTACCTTAACATCCTAGAAAACACTAGAAAAATAGCACACGCCATCCTTTGGCGCTAAGAATATATTCTGGGGAGGAACATAGACATAATAGTCACACAGACGATGTCGCCTTCCCCCAGAATTTCACAGCAAAGAACAAATCTTCGGACCTTTGTCCGTACAGCGATCAGGACCCCCCATCATCACGGAAGTCTCTCTCGATAACCTCAATTCGACACCTGCGCAGAAGCGCGTGACCCCCAGAGTTCAACTCAAGATGGGCCGACGCAAATCTTAGTATTCATATAAGACCCAAGAGAAGGTAACAGACATAATAAAATGTACCAACAACTAAATCAAGGGTTATGTACCTTTGACTAACAACAAAAAGTGTTAACAGACAAATAAATATCTTTCTATATATATATATATATATATATATATATATATATATATATATATATATATATATATATATATATATATATATATATATATATATATATATATATATATATATATATATATATATATATATATATATATATATATATATATATATATATATATATATATATATATATATATATATATATATATATATATATATATATATATATATTCATTGCCTACAAAAGAATCTGTGCATAACACAGAGGTAGCCACAAATAAGTGAAACAGAGGTAGCCACAAATAAGTGAAGCAGATGTAGCTACAAATACGCGAAGCAGACGTAGCTACAAATAAATGAAGCAGAGGTAGCCACAAATACGTAAAGCAGAGGTAGCCACAAATACGCGAATCAGAGGTAGCCACAAACACATGAAGCAGAGGTAGACACAAATAAGTGAAGCAGAGGTAGCCGCAAATAAGTGTTGCAGAGATAGCCACAAATAAGTGAATCAGAGGTAGCCACAAATAAGAGAAGCAGAGGTAGCCACATGGAGAAGAGAACTGGAGACAGACATGAACATAATGAGGAAGACACGGAAAGACCTTGAGCTGATGACACGTGACAAGAAGACTTGGCACGTGACGTATGTTGTCGACCTATAATTCTTGGGGAGCTGACCGTTAATGACTGGATGCATTTCGTTTTGACAAGCATACAGTAACACCGTCTAGGTCATCTATGTTAGTGGTTCTCAACGTGGGCCATATAGCCCTCAAGGAGCCCACGCCATATTTCTAGGGGGCCACAGCAAGATGGTAAAGTACCTCTTTTCCAGCTAACAGCGACTATGGGGGGAGGGGGGAAATGAGACTCAGAGGGAGGCAATGAGATAAACGGGTTGAGAACCCATGATCTACGGGATATCCACGCATTAAAAAAAAAAAACTTAGATGTTGTCAGATCGAAGCTACTCAGCCACGATTTTTTGTCTTTTAAATTGATTCAAATGAGGAGCAAACTGACATTAAAACCACAATTGAATATCATGTCAGGTAAATGGTGTCAAATCCCTCGGAAAAACAAGCGAAAACTGTTCGTAATGTATACTGCCATATTTCAAGACAAGAAGAAGAAAAAATGTGTGTTCAGACTATGTAATATTTTATATTTGGACAAGCGCTCTAATATAACCGACTGACCTTGTGTCTAGGCTGAACGGTGCGAGCCTTGCATAATAGGGGCAAAATTCTTATTTAAACGAAAAAAAAAGAAGCAGGTAGACAGCAGAGAAACATGAGACGAGACGAGACAAAGACGTCGTAGCTGATAGAATACGCAATTATAATATAGAATAAAAATAGCATCACAATGGCGTAGTCATTCAGGAATCCTGCCAAAAAGAGAGGAATATCCAAAAAACACCCGGAGAAGAGAAATAAAGACAGAAATTAAGAAGAATAAATAAGGTGTGACAATAACATAAGTAAGCGGCTCTCTGACAAGAAAACTTGGAATCAACTAAATGAAATCCTATACTCCAATGGCAGCTAGAGAAGAAAAACGGAATAAGATTACACTTAAGGACATCGAACATTCATCATCTGATACATACTACCACACTTAAGGACATCGAATATTCATCATCTGATACATGCTACCACACTTAAGGACATCGAACATTCATCATCTGATACATGCTACCACACTTAAGGACATCGAACATTCATCATCTGATACATGCTACCACACTTAAGGACATCGAACATTCATCATCTGATGCATGCTACCACACTTAAGGACATCGAACATTTATCATCTGATACATACTACCACACTTAAGGACATCGAACATTCATCATCTGATACATGCTACCACACTTAAGGACATTGAACATTCATCTTCTGATACATGCTACCACACTTAAGGACATCGAACATTCATCATCTGATACTGTGATGGACGAACTCGGCTGACCCTGAACTTTGTTGTAACTTCTTGTAAAAACGGGACTTCTTTCACGTGGATTCATTTGCTATGCAACTGTTTCACACAGAGGGCAAACACGTTTGCTGATTGATATGCGGAAAGTTTACCTATCGTTCATTCTGGTCATCGCATTGATTTAAGGAGAGATTAAATCACGCCCACTAACATCTCTTGAACAATCATAGGCAGTTATTTTCATTAACTTGGCCAGTGGGGGGCGTCGCCAGAATCAAACAGATACAGCGACCACGATCAAAGAGACAGACTGAGGGATTTCAGGGGAGACTATCGGCGTTATCAAAGACAGTAGTGGTCCCTGATACGAGACGCAGTTGCTTGCCGCTATTTTCGCGTCTCGGTGTCAATCGCAGAACCGAGCGAACGGGGAAAGCCGAAACGGGCAGCAGCGAACAGAGATACGAAGACCAGGGGGCGGCTTCTTCCCTTGATTTGGCGGTCAGATCCCCAAAAGTTCATGAGATCAAATAAGCTGTCAAGTTTATCATGTCCCACTCAACTTACATTCCATTTTAGATAAATAGACCATGAAGAATAGACATTTTATCACTCGCTGGCCAGACCTTTACAGAAGCACTAGCTTTATTGAAATCTTGTTATAGATTTTCCCCTGGATTTTATATATATATTTGCAGTGATTTCTATTCTGTGCAAAGCGAGTGATCGTAACCTGCGGTCCCAGCTAAATAAAGAAAGAAATAAAGAAATCATCCTATAAACTTCCAGTCATATTGAAGAAACATTTCTTTTAAATATAATCTTGTGGCGGTCCTTGCGACCTAGCTGTCAGAATTAAATGAAATAAAGCCCACCCAAGAACATTTTAAAGAACAATCATCAAATTACCCTTACAAACCTGTAAGATAAACTGGAAGGTAATCATCGCCAGTAGCAATATTATATTTACCGTTTACTGTGAGAGAGTACATATTTTCCTGACTGTGACTGAGCCTAGTTTTTCCTCAATTGGATTTAATAAAACTATCATCACGCATTGAAGGAATTTTACCATAGCGGAGGATTAAAAGAGACCACTTCATTTTCACCCCTGGGTCGAACTGTGTCAGTGCCATCCCATAGACTCGTTTCTTTATAATAAACCACAAGAACTCTTAGAACTTCAAGTCCGGCGATAAGCGGGAATGTTTGCTCTCAGTAAAAACTCGCAATATCTGGGGCGGGGCATAGAAGTGCTAGACAGTTACACGTGTCAAGAGTTTAATCAGTGTGTTTATCATTCTATGGAGTGACTGATGCTGCAACTCGGTAAGTGTGTGGTGTATATGAGTGTGGATCCGCACAGAGTGTATGAATGACAGGAAATTAATTCTTTTGTGTAACCATTTTGTTAACTTGCTTACCTGGTAATATATATCTTTTCTGTATACCCTACATTGTTCCTTTAAGTGGGATAGTTGATAATTTGTTAACTATGTTTAAAACCCCCTCCTTTTCATTTGCTTAGTAAAGGGAAGAACAATTGGGAAGAACAGGATTTCTTTCTACCACCTATACCTAATTTGGTAACACCTCTTTTCAGAGTAATTAACTTCACTGTTAGGTTAACGTACCCGTGTTCCTGATATTATCTATCTCTGGACTGGGTTTATCTTTGTCTAATAAGCGGGAAGGGCTTAGTCGATACCAATCTTCTTCACCCCTCCCAAATTTGTTATTTGCATTTGTGTACTTATGATAATTTATGTAATACCTGATATTTGTTAGTGATTGATGTTTAAAGTGAATAAAATCACATAAACTCATTTAGTTCTGTGTTGGAGATACCCAAAGCCTAACTTTTCCCCTATTCGTTTAATATAGTTTGTATCTACGGCGTCTGTGTGTTTGAAAACACCAAATCGGTGTGCGCGCAGATGCGTGACTGGAAAACTGGCAAATAATTGTTTGACCAGGAGAGTGGAAGAGAAGATTGAGAGGGACGAATTGTCGTAAATAAGTCTGTCTTTACTCTCCTCCAGCACGCTGTGAAGCAACTATTAAATCTCTACATTTTCTATCACTGAGCTTTCCATCATCATTTTCCACTCTAATCCGGACCACTATTTCTAAGACTCTTTTCTCTCAAAATAAATTTACGACAATATTTGGCTGGCTCGCCGGGATAATTTTGAGATACATTTGATGCACACATATTTGTGGGCTGGTTCTGGGATCTTGAGCTACATTTGAGGCAATCGTATAGCCGGGATAAAGATATTTTGAGTCTGATTTAGTCTGGGTCTAACTAGGTAGAGTGTGAATGATTTGTCTTTGTGAATTAGGGAAATAAATAAATAATTACACCCCTAGACAAACGTTCTTTAAGTATTTGGGTTGTCCACACAGCATATTTACAGGTTATTTTCTCTCCACAGCAGTAGAAAGTACAGATAAACAAATATTTGCTATTTTAATTATCCTCTGGCGGAGATAATTATATTTCTTTCTTTATAAGAGTTGCTGGGATTGCGTGATTGTTTTACAGTCACAAAGGTTTTTGAAGTTAAAAAGAGTTGAGCTTAGCTAAAGACGGATTGTTCTGATTTTTAAAAATTAAGTTAACAACGTCTCATCTCAATAACTGACTTTAGGGACGGAGTTTGTTGTCAGAGATTTAAAATTTAGGGGAAAAATTTTTTTTTCCTTTTAAATTGTTTTAATATAAATTTTTCTCTACTGTTAGTAAAAGTAGATTCTTTTCCAGTGTAACTTACCATTTAGTGGCATAGTCGCTTGCGTTTAGAGCCTTAATTGCCAGATAATAGCAGCGATAAGTTTGCACAGTACAGGTAGGAGGTAACACAGGTAAATTTATACTTGTGTTTTTTTCTCGTAGCGGTTCAGAGTTCCTCCCTTTCGCGTTTCTTCTTACTAGTTCTCTAGGCATACTTCATCTTATTCTTTAACAATGGCAGAGAGGATAAAGATGAGGTCCATCTTGAGGCTGGAAGCGAAAGAGGCAGGATTAGATGCAGAAGCTGCAAACGCGTTTATTAACCAGGAATTGGAAATATATGACGCGGAGCAACAGAGAGCCAAAGCTGAGAGGAAGGCGGGGCAACAGAGAGCAGAAGCTGAGAGGAAGGAAGAGAAAGAAAGAACAGAGAGGAGAGAAGCCCAGGAGAGGGCAGATAAGAAAGAAGCGGAAGAACGTCTTTTGGAACAGAAGAAAATTGAAGCAGAGATGGAAACTCGCAGAGAGAGAGAGAGAGAGAGAGAGAGAGAGACAAAAGGAAAGACAGCATCAACTGGCGCTTAAGGCTCTAGAGAGTCGGGGCGCCTCTACTTCGACTAACGGAGAGCCGTCTTCGCCCCAGTCTCAATCAATGGACCTCTCCAGTACTAAATCTGCCCAATTAACTGCTATGTCGTTTTCTTTAGAATCTTTTCCTAGCCCTAACGAAAAAATTGACAGCTACCTAGAAAAATTCGAGAGACTCGCGAATCTTTATGGGTTAGAGAGTACCCGCTGGGCGCTCAAACTTTCAACGTCACTGAAAGGCAATGCTTATGACGTGTACACAAAGCTGGGACCGAATCAACATGATTATGACATGTTGAAGAAGGCCTTACTACAGCAGTTTGAGATGACTGCCCGAAAGTTTCTGCAGTTGTTCAGAAACAGCCGAAAAGAGAGCACGGAAACATTTCCCCAGTTCTCTTCACGTCTCACGGGTTATCTGACAAAGTGCATTGAATTATCTGACCTACCTCTTTCATACGAGGGACTCCTCGAACTTGTTCTTGTGGAGCAGATAAAATCCACTTTGTCGAATGAAACACGTAGATTTTTGGCGGAACAGGGGGCAGTCAGGCTTGAAGACATACTCAATAAAGCCGAACGCTATAGCAATGCAATGGCCGAACTTCCCATCACTAAACGTAAACCCACCGATGAGCCATCTCGAAAACAGAATCTAGAGCAGGCATCATATTCTTCCACTTCCTCTCAACATTATAACCAACGAGATAACAATACCCAGAAACCTCCCCAGGAAAAATCGAAATTCTACAAAACCCGATACCCCCCCAACAACAATTCTGATCAACCCAACAAGCCTACGTGGCAGCGCGGCCACCAAGGTCAAGGAAAAGGGAAGACCCCTACACCAGGAACGTCTGATCAGGGCAAACATACCGGTGCAAACCGCATTGGATGTTTGCATACAGCCTCGAAAGGTAGAGTCAATGTCAGTGATTCTCAACCTGAGGGGGACCGACCCTCAACTCGAGGAACTGTAATTTTGAACGGTACCTCTACTACTTCTCTTTTTGACACTGGATTAAGTTTTGATTGTATTGTCGCTAGGCACCTAGTCAAACTCGGTCAGGAGACAGAGGAAACCGTCAAACTTAGTGGAGTTTTCAGGAGTGATGCACCCAGGACGCTTCCTATCGCATTGGTAGAAATACACTCTGATTTTGTCAGAGGGGTTATTAAAGCGGCCATAATGGATGATCCGATCTACCCAGTTATCCTGGGATGTAGATATGTGTTCATTGGGAGACCTAAGGAGCCGATTGTGGCAGCGGTAACCACAAGAGGGCAAGCCAAGAAGGAGAGGGAGCCTGCGCCAAACTTGTTGCCGAATGAACTGAAGGAGGCGCAACAAAAGGACCCTACTCTGGCGCCCTGCTTTAAAAAACTGCCCATGGCTAAGGACCCCAGACACAACGGAGACATCTTTTCTAAGGATGGTGTATTGTATCGTAGAACGGGCAACCCGGACACGTGGAATAACCAGCTCCTAGTACCAACGCAGTACAGAAACCAGATCTTATAAATGGGGCACTCTCTTCCCTTTAGCGGACATATGGGACAAAACGCCACTATTCAGAGAATAAAAAACCACTATTGGTGGCCAGGAATGAACTCTGACATTGTCAGGTATGTGAAATCCTGCGCCCAGTGCCAACGGGTAGCACCCAAGCACTTGACACCCCCAGTACCTATGGGGCAAATGCCAATAGTAGGGACTCCATTTGAACGGGTTGCTGTCGACATTATTGGTCCCCTGGAAAAGACCAAAAGAAGGAACAGGTTCATCCTGACCTTAGTCGACACTTGCACTATGTGGGCCGAAGCCGTACCGCTACCATGCACTAATTCCAAGCATGTCGCAGAAGCCCTTGTGCAAATTTTTACACGGTTGGGATTCCCTCAACAAGTTTTGACGGACAATGGATCCCAATTCCGTAGCCTGTTAATGGAGGAGATCTTTAAGATCTTGAGGGCCAAACATATCCACACAAGTCCCTACCATCCGGCCGGAAATGGGCTCGTGGAACGTTTTAACGGTACCCTCACCATGATGTTACGTAAGCTGGGTCAGGAGAAACCGGAAGACTGGGACCAATATATATCGGCTGCCTTATTCGCCTACCGAGAGGTACCCCAAGCGTCTACGGGTTTTGCGCCAGCTACACTTTTATTTGGCAGACCTATTAAGGGGCCACTAGAAGCCTTACTTCGGTCCCTGACAGACCAGAAGGCTGACGAGACAGTCGTCTTTGCAAGCAAGTATGTATCTGAGCTTAAGGAAAGGCTAAAGCTAGGATGGGATCTAGCTACTACCAACCTTAAGAAAGCCCGCGCTAAAACTACTAAAAGATACAACAAAGCTGCAAAAGAGAGAGAACTACTACCAGGGGAGAAAGTCCTATTGCTACTTCCAACCGGAAGCAATAAACTTCGCATCGGATGGCAAGGACCGTTTACCATCCTTAAAAAGATCTCACGTACCAACTACAAGATCTCCATCAAAGGAAAGGAGAAGGTCTTCCACATAAATCTGCTAAAGAAATATTTGGAAAGACCGGTGCTATCCTCCGAGCATCTCCTGGCTGTCGCCATAGCAACGGAAGACGAGGAAGATGACGATGGTTGCATGGAGTATCCACTGCAACCCACAGAATCCTTTAAAGATGTCAAGTTCGGCGACAGTCTCTCACCAGAACAACAAACAGAAACCAGGGCTCTACTAAAACAGTACAGTGCAGTCTTAACGGATGTACCTGGTCGAACAAATCTCATTGAATTTGATATGAAATTAACAAACGAGACCCCTGTTCAAACCAGAGTTTACCCCATCCCGTACGCTAAAGCGGACGCACTTCGCGGAGAAATAGACAAGCTGCGTCAGGCAGGAATTATCAGTGAGTCTACATCTCCCTACAGCTCGAGTGTAGTGCTGTTGCAGAAGCCCAATAAGGAAGTTCGGCTGTGCATTGATTACAGGTTGTTAAACGCTGTAACGGAATTCCAGCCCGAACCTCTCCAAACTGTTTCTGAGTTGTTCACCAAGCTCAGCAAAGCAAAGATCTTCTCCAAGATTGACCTCAGCAAAGGTTATTATCAAATACCAGTCAAGGAGGAAATTAAACCTTTGTTAGCTTTCAGCACTAGCGAAGGACATTACACATTTAACGTGATGCCGTTCGGTTTGCATAACGCACCAGGAGTGTTCACCAGGATGATGAGGAAGCTTCTAGAACCTTTGCAAAGTCCCCATATCCATAATTTCATGGATGACATCTTAATTGCATCGGAAACCTATGAAGAACATATTGCTACGGTTGTTATGCTCCTCAGGAGACTACAGGAAACGGGTCTCACAGCCAGACTTAGCAAATGTCTCATCGGGTTTGAACAGTTAGACTTCCTGGGGCACACTATTTCTCACGGATGCAGTTGGCCTATTAAGAAGAACGTGGAGAAAATAGTGGCAGCAAAAAGACCCCGAACGAAGAAAGACGTACGTTCCTTCATATCGCTATGTGCATACTATCAGAAGTACATCCAGAACTTCAACGGACTGACGGCACCTCTGACTGACCTCACAAAGAAAGGTTGTCCTGATAAGGTCATATGGGATCAAAAGTGCGAACACGCGTATAGCACTTTGAAAGGACAGTTGTCTGCATACCCCATTTTGAGGTTGCCTGACCTCAAGAAACCTTTTGTACTGAGAGTCGACGCGTCAGGTCAGGGCATCGGGTCAACACTGCTTCAAGCCGATGACAGTGACCTGAACATGCTATTTCCAGTTGCCTATGGCAGTCGGAAATTAAATAAAGCGGAACGGAACTACAGCGTTGTTGAAAGGGAATGTCTTGCTCTGATTGACGGTATCAGACGCCATCATGAGTTTCTTTATGGTACATCTTTCACGGTGCAAACAGACCACGCTCCGTAAGCATTTCTTGGTGCCAATAAAGAATTTAACGCTAGGATCATGCGTTGGGCCCTCCTTTTAAGCGTTTATTCTTTCAAAGTGGAATATATTCCGGGAAGACAGAATGTCGGGGCTGATTTCCTGAGTAGAAACTGGACTACAGAGGAAGAGGAGGAAGGTGAAGATACCAATCATCCAAAAGTTACCGATCAGGGCAGCTTCATCGTCATAAATCAAACATGAAAACACGTTTTCACGTCTCAAAAGAGGGGACGATTGTGATGGACGAACTCGGCTGACCCTGAACTTTGTTGTAACTTCTTGTAAAAACGGGACTTCTTTCACGTGGATTTATTAGCTATGCAACTGTTTCACACAGAGGGCAAACACGTTTGCTGATTGATATGCGGAAAGTTTACCTATCGTTCATTCTGGTCATCGCATTGATTTAAGGAGAGATTAAATCACGCCCACTAACATCTCTTGAACAATCATAGGCAGTTATTTTCATTAACTTGGCCAGTGGGGGCGTCGCCAGAATCAAACAGATACAGCGACCACGATCAAAGAGACAGACTGAGGGATTTCAGGGGAGACTATCGGCGTTATCAAAGACAGTAGTGGTCCCTGATACGAGACGCAGTTGCTTGCCGCTATTTTCGCGTCTCGGTGTCAATCGCAGAACCGAGCGAACGGGGAAAGCCGAAACGGGCAGCAGCAAACAGAGATACGAAGACCAGGGGGCGGCTTCTTCCCTTGATTTGGCGGTTAGATCCCCAAAAGTTCATGAGATCAAATAAGCTGTCAAGTTTATCATGTCCCACTCAACTTACATTCCATTTTAGATAAATAGACCATGAAGAATAGACATTTTATCACTCGCTGGCCAGACCTTTACAGAAGCACTAGCTTTATTGAAATCTTGTTATAGATTTTCCCCTGGATTTTATATATATATTTGCAGTGATTTCTATTCTGTGCAAAGCGAGTGATCGTAACCTGCGGTCCCAGCTAAATAAAGAAAGAAATAAAGAAATCATCCTATAAACTTCCAGTCATATTGAAGAAACATTTCTTTTAAATATAATCTTGTGGCGGTCCTTGCGACCTAGCTGTCAGAATTAAATGAAATAAAGCCCACCCAAGAACATTTTAAAGAACAATCATCAAATTACCCTTACAAACCTGTAAGACAAACTGGAAAGTAATCATCGCCAGTAGCAATATTATATTTACCGTTTACTGTAAGAGAGTACATATTTTCCTGACTGTGACTGAGCCTAGTTTTTCCTCAATTGGATTTAATAAAACTATCATCACGCATTGAAGGAATTTTACCATAGCGGAGGATTAAAAGAGACCACTTCATTTTCACCCCTGGGTCGAACTGTGTCAGTGCCATCCCATAGACTCGTTTCTTTATAATAAACCACAAGAACTCTTAGAACTTCAAGTCCGGCGATAAGCGGGAATGTTTGCTCTCAGTAAAAACTCGCAATATCTGGGGCGGGGCATAGAAGTGCTAGACAGTTACACGTGTCAAGAGTTTAATCAGTGTGTTTATCATTCTATGGAGTGACTGATGCTGCAACTCGGTAAGTGTGTGGTGTATATGAGTGCGGATCCGCACAGAGTGTATGAATGACAGGAAATTAATTCTTTTGTGTAACCATTTTGTTAACTTGCTTACCTGGTAATATATATCTTTTCTGTATACCCTACATTGTTCCTTTAAGTGGGATAGTTGATAATTTTTTAACTATGTTTAAAACCCCCTCCTTTTCATTTGCTTAGTAAAGGGAAGAACAATTGGGAAGAACTGGATTTCTTTCTACCACCTATACCTAATTTGGTAACACCTCTTTTCAGAGTAATTAACTTCACTGTTAGGTTAACGTACCCGTGTTCCTGATATTATATATCTTTGGACTGGGTTTATCTTTGTCTAATAAGCGGGAAGGGCTTAGTCGATACCAATCTTCTTCACCCCTCCCAAATTTGTTATTTGCATTTGTGTACTTATGATAATTTATGTAATACCTGATATTTGTTAGTGATTGATGTTTAAAGTGAATAAAATCACATAAACTCATTTAGTTCTGTGTTGGAGATACCCAAAGCCCAACTTTTCCTCTATTCGTTTAATATAGTTTGTATCTACGGCGTCTGTGTGTTTGAAAACACCAAATCGGTGTGCGCGCAGATGCGTGACTGGAAAACTGGCAAATAATTGTTTGACCAGGAGAGTGGAAGAGAAGATTGAGAGGGACGAATTGTCGTAAATAAGTCTGTCTTTACTCTCCTCCAGCACGCTGTGAAGCAACTATTAAATCTCTACATTTTCTATCACTGAGCTTTCCATCATCATTTTCCACTCTAAACCGGACCACTATTTCTAAGACTCTTTTCTCTCAAAATAAATTTACGACAGATACATGCTACCAAACTTAAGGACATCGAACATTCATCATCTGATACATGCTACCACACTTAAGGACATCGAACATTCATCATCTGATACATGCTACCACACTTAAGGACATCGAACATTCATCATCTGATACATGCTACCACACTTAAGGACATCGAACATTCATCATCTGATACATGCTACCACACTTAAGGACATCGAACATTCATCATCATCATCGTTCTCATCAATACGTTTCCATTGGAGCACAAGACCTCATTAAATACAGACCAACCCCCTCCCCCATCCCCTCCAGTGTCTAGTGCACTGGGTCTTTCAATGGTTTCTTTATCCTTTTTTCGTTTCTGCCTCCAGTTCTCTTTGCCACCCCCTCTATTTCTCTTACTCCGAGTGCCAAGTCTAGAGATTTTCATATAAGAAAAAAAGATGAGTCAGCAACTATTTTTCCTAGCGGCTGTCTCTGTGTTGAGATCATATGTTTCCTTACTCAGGCCTTTTTTCTACCTTGGAAGGCTGAATTGAATTATTTTATTTATTTACGTTGTCAATATTTTTTGTCAGGAAACTATATTATTGGTGTCGTGGGAGATGATGCACAACAATGACTCGTATTGAATAACATGACACCACTGGTACAGTTCCATGACATTTATTCACATGGTTCCACAAGTCCTGTATCACTCACGTTGTCAAGCACACTGACATAATACGCATGCTAAGATTGCCTGTAGGAGACAACTCTAACTGCAATATTCACAGACTGGCTTCACTGACGTACAAAGACAGTATACAAAACGTCCCTATGTGCGGCATACACCCCTCGCACCAATACATTCACCATCCAGGTGTGAATCACCAATCACAAGTGATTGGCGGCATGAAACATCGCCATATTGATTCTCCAAGAATCGCTCTCAGACGGGAACCAGACAACGTCTCTATTTACTCCAACATTACTCCAACATAACCACAAGGCGGGCAATACACAAAGTCTTACTCCACAGCAACTCTAAGGCGGGACCAACTTAACATGTTCTTCGCGAACACTACCACAGTTCCTCCAGGAACACTCCTAGGCGGGAAGACATCGCCTATACAACAACAGGTAAGACCTATACAACAATAGGTAAGACCTATACAACAATTACTACGAGGGGCGTTCAGAAAGTAATGCACCACATCGTTTTTCTCGGCTAATAATGAAGATAGAAGCATGACATTTTGCACACTTCAAATATGGCATGTGCCAATTGTGTGCACCAAATTGCACCGCAACTGGCCAAATAATACAGCTGCCCTAAACTGTTGAAATGGAGCGTGTTAGCAACTTGCGTTATAAGCAGCGAATTGTGATAGAATTTCTCGTTGCAGAGAAGGAAACTGTTGTGAACATTCACAAGCGTCTATGTGATGTGTATGGAAGTTTTGCAGTCGACAGGAGTACAGTCAGTTGCTGGGTTCAGAGAATCAAAGAATCAGGAAGTGGAGATACGGAGCTGCTTGATCGGCCGCGCTGTGAACGTCCTGCCACAGCCACCAACGCAGAAATGTTGAAATGCGCTGAGGGCATTATCCTTACTGATAGGCGAATCACTACTCAACAATTGGCCTTACAGCTGTCAGTCAGCATTGGTAGTGCAAATGCAGTTATAAAAACTCTCGGATTTTCTAAGGTTTGTGCAAGATGGGTTCCTCGAAGTCTCAGAAATGACCACCGATTGCAAAGGAAAGCAATTTCTTCTGAATTGTTGGAGCGTTTCAATGCTGATGGAGAGAACTTTTTGGCTAAGATCGTTACAGGTGACGAAACCTGGGCACATCATTTTGAACCTGAGACAAAAAGACAGTCAATGGAGTGGCATCATCCACAATCACCACGAAGAAAGAAATTCAAGACAATTCCTTCAGCTGGAAAGGTCATGATCACTGTCTTTTGAGACATTGAAGGTGTGATTCTTGTGGACGTTATGCCAAGAGGAGAGACAATCAATTCGCAAGCTTACATTAAGACATTGAAAAAAAAACTCAATCAACGTTTTCGCAGAGTTCGGCCGCACAAGAATCCAGTAGACCTGATTCTCCTTCACGACAATGCGCGACCTCACACAAGTCTGGCAACACAGAAAGCAATCACCAAATTGGGTTGGACTGTACTACCCCATCCACCATATAGTCCCGATGTGGCACCCTCTGATTTTCATCTATTTGGTCCACTTAAAGATGCACTCCGTGGGACAAGGTTTTAAGATGATAAAGGAGTGATTCATGCAGCGAAGAAATGGCTACATGATCAAGACAAAATCTGGTACGGGCTAGGAATACATGCATTTGTTTCACGCTGGCATAAAGCCGTACAAGTTGATGGGGATTATGTTGAATAATACCGATGGTTACATGACATATCCATGTATATTGTGTATAAATTTCATGCTTTTTGAATAAACAGCTCCTGAGAAAAACGATGTGGTGCATTACTTTCTGAACGCCCCTCGTATATCCATTAAAACTGTGGTTTCCCACTGTCACAAAATACGAGTACACAGCTTGACCACAAATTACAGATTGTCCCTAGTCACAATCGGGTACTCTCTCAGTCACCCAGACTTGTGTTCACAAAACACGCTTTCTCCATGCGCACGCACAAGTCACAAAATGCTGACATGAAGTCAGAAATGAACTCAATCCCTGAATTAAACTTAAACAAGTGTTGACAACCTCAGTGACTCTTACTCACACTCACTTCATCATTCACCCACACGAAAACAGTTCTGTGACATTGTTGTTGAAGATTTTTGAGGTCTAAAATGTGTACTGGACGGAGTTTGTCACGCCCCACTCCCTACCCTCCTTAGCCGCCATGTACGAAATGACCGGCACCGTAAAGTGTTTTTAGTCTTTGCTCTCATTTCGGGCCCCGGTAAAGCTCGTGCGGTGTGGAATATTATTTGTTATTTAAGGACACGGAAATTCTGAACACCGAGATATCTCGAACTACTGTTGCCCCTATCACGCCTGACTAACATGCACAATAACTTACCTCGGAAACAGCCATAAAATCTGCAGGTCCCGGGCCCAGCATGTGGAGCTTCCCCAGGCAACCAGTAACGTGATAATACAGACCCATGCTAGTGTCTGATGTGACTTCATCTTACAAACTTGAAATCTATGAGAAAGAAGACATATAATGTTCACCAGGTAGAAGTCACAATGTGGTTGATAACGATGCTGGGGATAATGATGGTGGCAATCATAATGATGACGATGTTGGTGTTAATGATGATGGCAATCATAAAGATAACGATGTAGATTTGAGTGATTGTTGTAATTATAAAGATAAAGATGTTGGTGTTAATGATGGTGGCAATAATAAAGATAAAGATGTTGATGTTAGTGAATGAGGCTATCATAAAGATGACGATGATGAAAATGATCATGACGATATATGATATATTTGCGGTGATGCTGACTGTTATGATTAAAACTCATAACATATCGGTCGATATCAATAGAGCTCGATTTTGGACCATGTTTGTTGATGTACGGTTTCCTGGGTTACCCGGAAGTACGTCACTGTCTTTTGGGGCAGGTTAGCAAAAGTTAGCCGGTCTCACTTAGCAGAAGTGAAAGATCCTTCTAGGTCTTTTCTGTGTGTGTCCCAAGGTGGACGGACGTACATGTGTTGAGCTCCTATATGTTTGAATTTCTACAGATTCCAGAAGTGTTCTAAGTCTAGATCACCCATATACCTCTTTAGGTCGATGCTAGTTATTTGTGTATATGGAATTCTGTATATTGATACAAGTGAGTTATGAACTAATTAATAAATCTGTATGACTATGTCGGAGACATGTGTTCTGTAGCAGACAGTCTAGCGACACTAGAGACGGACTTATGAATGCCATTTATATACTGAAGCACATTACAAACTCACCACTATTATATATACTGATGCCGAGAAACTGGAAAAAAAAGTGTGGGAATGGATTTTCCACGTGTTTGTCATGAAGTAGAGAGCGAATGGCTGCTGGAATGGAAAGTGCATGATTCAACCCACGGGATTGTGTACAGACTACATGAAAACAATGAAAGTTACACGTGCAACACGATTCCCAACAGCTATGACCCTGGAAATGTGTACGCGTTGTGGCAGTATACTCGGTATAAAAAGGCCGTTGAGACAAAACACCCAGTACATGTGCTTGAAATGCCACGACTATCTGAAAACGACCACCAACGAGCCATTGGTATGTTGGAGACCGGAATGAGCTCGCGGGCCATTGCCAGAAGGATGAATTGCCACCACAGCACTATTGTACGTCTCAATGAACGTTACGGAACCACTGGCAGTGCCCGGGATAGACTTCGGAGTAACCAACCACGAGTTACTACCCCTACGCAAGATCGTCATATTGTGCTGAGTCACCTAAGGAATCGTTCTCTCCCGGCAAGTCAAACAGCAAGAGCAATAGTGGGTAGACGTGGGCAAGTCTCTCGAATGACAGTCATACGACGACTCAGAGATACTGGCCTTACTGCAAGACGACCTTATGTTGGGCCAAACTTGACTCACAGACATCGTCAGCAGCACCTGCAATGGGCAGAGCAACATGTCAGATGGACTAGACTGCAGTGGAATGATTTCCTATTCACAGACGAGAGCAGATTCAACATATCTTTTGCTGATGGATGTATACAGATTTGGCGACGGTGTGGAGAGCGCTTTGCAGATTGCTGTGTTCGTCAACACAACCGATTTGGAGGTGGCAGTATTCACATTTGGGGAGGATTCAGTTTTCACCATCGCTTGCCTCTTCACGTCTTCCGTGGAAATGTTAATGCTGTGACATATCGAGATGAGGTTCTGGATGCATTGGTTGCTCCTGCGTTCACAAATTATTCAGACTTGCAGCTTCTCCAGCAGGATAACGCACGTGCGCACACCACATGCATTACGCAGCAATATCTACAACAGCAGAACATTGTGACGATTGATTGGCCTGCCCTATCACCTGACATGTCCCCTATAGAACATCTGTGGGACGATCTTGGACGCAGAGTCTACAGGCAAGGTTCTCCAGCTAATCTGCAACAGCTCGAAGCTGCTCTTACACGTGAATGGGACTTGATTCCCCGGAATTTCCTTCAGAGACTTGTGCGTTCCATGCGGAGCCGCTGCCAAGCTTGTTTGCAAGCACACGGTGGACATACCAGATACTGAGGATAGTGTGAATGAATTTTTTTATTGGTTGCATTTTTGGTTTTCTCCCTTGCCTGCACAGAATGCAATGAATTTCATAACAATCAAATGTACAAATTAATGACCAGCATGGATTCATAGGAAAATGAATAAAGATTCCAAATATGTAAACTTGTAAACACTTATATTTACATTTCACACTCTGTTCCTGGATTATACAGGTGGTGCGTTTTTAATGTGCTTCATTATATGAGCATACTTATTCATGAAATATTTGGAGCTTCAACTCGTCATTAAATATGTTAGAGAATCGTCCTAACTGGCCTTTACAGCACATTCAATATAAAAGTCTACAAGTTTGTCTGAGGACTGAATGACTATATATATTATCGCCACTGGTGCCTGAAGTAGGCTGTTATTTGCAGGTGAACCCACAAGTCATATTGTTTATCTAGACAATGCTCAATTATTATAGAGCAACGATGGGATCGGTCGTGCAACACTGACAAGGGTGCTTATAATGAAGTTCATTATAGCACTGCAGATAATTGTGGTGGGTTTAGATGTTATGAATGTTGATGTTATTGTTATAGTGTAACTGAGTGAGGTCAAGCTGTGAAGGCCTCTGAGTCTAATAGATAATAAGGGTGTGTTCTCAGAGACCTTTCTGCTACCACCCTAAGATCTCATTCAGACTTATTTTTGACTAGTATGTCTGACAGCTACGTCTAATGTCTAGGGTAATGAAATTGTGGTATAATAAAATGATAACAAATACACTTAAGAACTCTATGAAAAAGTAATTAACAACATCCAGAGTTAAGTTTAAAATGTGAAATCTTTTTTACAATTTATTTGTTCCAGTATCACAATTTTGTGTATACCGGAATATTGAACTCAAAATAATAATTCAAAGTATTTACATAAAATCAATTCAATTTATAAATGAGTATATTCTTATTCATAACTGTAATTAAATGTGTCAATCTGGAACAGTGTCAATTTATTCTTGCTCCTATGAATGGGTATTGATTACAAGAACGTTTGTCTTCATCACAATCTGAATGATCTAATACACATTTGGGAACTGAGAGTAGTTGAGTTTGATATATCAAGTGCCCGGAGACAGTTTCTTAACTGAGTGGTGCCTGGTATGCAGGATGAATTTTGGTTAGATCACCCGCCTCCACTGCCAAGTAAGGGTTCTGCTCTTGCAATATAACACGGAGGCACACAGTCGATACTGCCTCAATTCTTTAGATGCAGAAATATAGACAGGTATAGGTTGACCTGGGCTCACTTTGAGTCATAGATGAAACCCTGGAACTATATAAATGCGTCATACTCAACCTGATATACTCTCTCTTTCCCTAACTCTAAACATTTTAAATCATATTCAGACTCAGCATAGTAACTAACCAATTAGTTAACGTTCTTAATTGGTTGTATATCCCATTCATGGTCAAATAAACTTCAAACTACAGTTTGACACTTTCCTTAACAAAGGAAACATTTTACGTTAATAATATCAAGTCATGTACAATCTCGGTGACTTGCTGAAGAAGACGGCCAGTGGTTTGCTTGGTCTTATGTCATAATACTGTACAACAATTTCCCCATTAATATTTAATTTTTCTTTCTCCCAAAATGTCAGAAAGCCTGTCTGGCTTTTCTACAACATGTTAATATATTTCCTAACAACTCTGTGAAACAACACACAGTTTGATGTTGACTTCCCTCTAGATAAACTTCTGCCCACATAATTTTCATACATATTCAATAATACATACATAATAATAATATAATGGTGATATAAATGTTTTCTTTCTTACCGCATCAGAGAAATATTAACACTAATAAGTTTGATTTGCGATAAATATGGTCAAATCCAGATCGCTTGCTGGTGCAGATCAGCAAAGTCAAGATAGTACTATTACCTTGCTTGTAGAATAACTTTAGTGTAGAAAATTTCTTTTACAAGTGGCCCCGAACACTACTACAAATTAGTTTTATCCCTCCGTTAGTATATTAGACTCCAGCCAATCAGGGACTGTTTGGCTTCTAGCGTCTTTTTATTCAAAACTGAACTCAAATTTCAAATCTAGGACTAACTTCCCCTCTGGGGGGGGGGGGGGGGGGGGGGGGGGGGGGGGGGGGGGGGGGGGGGGGGCTCCCCACTACAGGGCAAACTGAGAAAGATTCAAGTCTGTTCGTCCATCTGTCTTCGTCAATATCTCAGTTATATCCTACAAGTTTATAATTCTGACAAGTAATTAGTGATCCTGTTGCTGTCTGTCTCACAGTGGTTTTATATTTTATTTTTATTTATTATATTCACTAGTATCGTTTTTATTCTTCATGTCCTCAAATAACATATTTTTCTATTTTGCCAATTCAAATCTGTAAACACGAACTCGTGACACTAGTCCTATACTCCTTTTCTGCCCCTATCCGTACTGTATTTTCAAAAATTTCCACGTTAAATCGTAATTTTTTTTCTCTTTTCTTAACTGTCGTTCTCATTCAGAACGAAACAGAGCTTTTGTAGTACGTCACAAAAATTCGAAAACGCGTTGGCCGCATGTTACCTTATGGTTACTTTTTAGCCCGAATACGACTGTGTGTGTGTTTTGGGCTGTGTCGCGTCTAACAGCGTGGATATATACAGAGAACGGCGGGTCGAGCGAAGAGGGGTTTTGCAAGGCGTTGGTAATATTTTGCGTTAATTCTTACTGCAGTTTCGTTCTACACTTCTGGAAAATGTCCGAAAGCCTACTATTCAGAACGGCAGTTTGGTATCGCAGTTCTGGCACAAGTTAATTGTTAGTCTCAAGGACGAAACTAGGAAAGCGTATAATATTTGACGGCGGGATCATTGTCTAAGCATTACTACTGCATACAATTCAGCGCTCTACTTGTAGTGGATTTTGATGGTATTGTATGGTTGATGTTACCTAGTGTGATGTATGAGGTCAGCTGTGAAGGCTCCTGAGATAAATGTAGATGTGAATTACAGAAGGCCCTTCGTACTACCACTTACGACCTCACACATATCTTTTTTACTAATGAATGTGGCTACGTTAAAAGTCTAGGGTATTGATATGTAATGTGTTGTGGTAGATTATATACACACACACACAGATAATTAATAAGTCTAATAATATTAATACAATTTATAACACACTGAACTAACTCAGGCTGTTTTAGTTTTTAAAATTTAAATCTTTTGATAAATTTATTTGTTCTGAACCAAATGTTTAGTTGGTCAGAACATAAGAAATATTATGGAGTTATAAATGGAATGCATAATTGTATGACATAATAAAATGGAATATGTATATCTAATTATTTCAAATGACTGGTTAATAGTAATTATATTAAGATAGTCCCAGGAGAACTTATTACTAGATATGCTGTTGGGGTGGTGTCATCACACCCACTCTGTGACTACCAAAACATTGTCCATTTACTGATGGGAGGAATACAAGTTTTATTTCCCCAAAATGGTATGTTCTAGTTGATGGTAATATAGTTGGTGAGTTAGTTAGTAATTTAGTTGGTGAATGTCCAGCAGGCCAGACGCTCACGTATCTTGACTGCGTAGTTCTGGTGCTGGAATCTGGTGGCCCACTCCTCTCCGAATCTGGAGTACAACGTTAGACTTCTCTGACACCAATCTTAGTCTGCACAGGCACACTCTTCTGTAGTCTTATAACAGTATTTGACACCACTTCGGTGCCAAATAGAAACTCACAATTCAGAATTCAGAATTGAGAACACAGTTAAATTTGCTAACAAAACTCAGCTGAGCTGCTGGCTGTATGATGGCGTCCCACTATATATTTGTATTCTTCTGGAATCAACACCACTATTAATTTAAACTGCGTCTCTGAACAGACTTATGTCAAATGGCAAAATTTCACAACTCTGTCCCGCTACTATAAAATGCGTTGACCAATCGCCGACTTCCCCCCTAACTTTCAAATTTACAACCAAAAGTCACTTCAGTCAAATCTCAGTCAAGTATGTATTACGGTCTGTTAGTCCGTCTGTCTCTACTTGTTTTTTCATAAAAACACGCTTGGTTCTACATGCATTTCCTACACGAATCTGTCTCCTAAGTTATTTTTAGCTACAATTCTCCACCATATCCCCTCTCTTTAATTACAGCTCGATTTTTACGTTTGCATGCTCAAGGCCAAAATTTTTGAAACTTTAGTGACATTGTTTAACAGTGCAGTCGCTCGTCTGATATGAACAATACAGTCTTTTGTCAATATCTTCCGTATTATCTATCCGTCTGTATAATTGAAAGCATATTATTTCTCTGCTCAAGATGGGCTATCAAACTAGCTAGGTTTTATTTTCATAACTCTATTATTAAGAAAAAACATATTTTTTTTCTCAAGTTTAGTTTTTGAAATTTGTTCGAGAACCTTCTCTCATGTGTTTTGCCGCGGCATTCAAATAAAGACCAAGTATCGAAAAATGTCCAAGAAATGACTGTCTCGAATAAGAGCTAAGGTCCTTTTCTTGTCCATTTCCTTACTTATGTCAACTAGGGACGTGAATTTTTTTTCCTTTCACCCCCAATTGCGTCTTTTTGCCGTTCGAACTTCAAACACGTGTTCAGTCATATTTTTCCTTTTGGTGTCCTCCGTTCTCTCCCGTCTACAAAGGGTAAACGTTTCGTCTGCACTTCTAACTAGATAATTTTAAATGGCGGTGGGAAAGGCTGGCATGGGCGAGCATGTCTCCTAGTATCTGACGCATTATTTTTAACCCTACATTTTATCGTTAAATTTGGAGATATTTTAACGTTGTATCATGGTAAATTTATCACACATCTCCCCACCTGAGAACATGCACTACAGCAAGTTCCAAAACCAGTGATACACATAGATAAAATCTCTCCTCACGCCTACCCTACTCTAATTTTGATCACAGGGTGCCGACTGAGGAAATCTGCACCGACATTCAATGACCCTGGGATGTATTCGATAATAAACTGATAAGGTTGCAGTAATAAAGACCACCTCAACAATCTTGCGTTTTCATGCTTAGCCTGAGATAAGAATACCAGGGGCTGATGATCCGTCTGGACCACAAAAGTCCTACCATACAGATAGATTTGGAACTTCTTTATTGCCCAGATTAACGCTAAACATTCCTTTTCGCTTGTAGAATATCCTTGTTCCGCTTTATTCAATTTGCGGCTTGCATAAGCGACTGGGTTCAGTTCCCCATCGGGTGAAGATGACCTCTGCAACAAGGCCGCCCCGAGGCCTACATTACTTGCATCTGTTCTCACCACGAAGTCCTGTGTCAAATCAGGCAACTTGAGAATAGGCTTGCTAGTGAGTTTATCCTTTAACTCTTTAAAAGCTAATTCACATTGCGCAGTCCAAACAATTTTATCTGGAAGTCCCTTGCGAGTCAGATCAGTCAGAGGAGCACAAATGGAGTTAAAATTTTTGATATATTTTTGATAAAATCCGCATAACGACACGAATGATCGCACGTCCTTTTTTGTTTGTGGTCTAGGTGCTCTCTGCAGTTTTTCCAAGTTCTTGGGGTCAGGAGTCATGTTACCCTGATATACAGTGTGTCCCAAGAATTCCAACTCCTTGCATCCAATACAACATTTTGTTGGCCTAGCAGTTAAGTTCGCCTCCCTAAGCCTATCAAATAACATTTTTAGAGCGTCAATGTGTTCTTCAAATGTCTCTGTGGCGACGAGAATATCATCCATGAAATTCGTGATACATGGGTTATTCAGGGGATCCAACAATTTGCGCATCATCCTTGAAAATACACTCGGAGCATTTTTCAATCCGAATGGTAGCATGTTGAATTCATAATGTCCTTCCGATGTGCTAAACGCTAAATAAGGTCTCACTTCAGGCTTCACTGGAATCTGGTAATAGCCTTTACTAAGATCCACCTTTGAAAAGTATTTTGCCTTGTTTAATCTGGCAAATAACTGTTTTGTGTCTGGTAATGGATCCACTTGTCCTTCTGTGACAGCATTCAGTTTCCTGTAATCTATGCACAATCTGTGTTCCCCAGACGGTTTCCTCAACAAAACTACACTGGAGCTAAAAGATGATTCACTGTGTGAAATAATCCCCTCCTTCAACAAATAATCTATTTCTTCCTTCAATGCCTTCTCCTTCGCGAACGGAATAGAATAGGCTCTCATACAGATTGGGTTTGAGTCTACCAGTTTCATGTCATACTGTAGCAAATTTGTATGTCCTGGTTTATCTGTTAATACATCTGTATGTTCCTCCAGAACTTGTTGAACTCTCTCCCTCTGATTTTTAGTCAGGTGCTTACTGACTTTTACCTGTGCCGCTGTTTCACAAGGATGTAATGGGTATTCATGTGAGGTGCGTGGTTCCTTTTGCATTTGAGTTGCGATAGCCAAGGTTAGTAAGGGGGTGCTTTCCTGGAGTGGTCTGTCCAGATACTTCTTTAACAGGTTTACATGATAAACTTTCTCCTTCCCCTTTTTGTCAATTTTATAGTTTGTTCTAGACACCTTCTCTAGAACCGTATATGGACCTTGCCATCCAATTTGTAATTTATTCTGGCTGCCGGGTAGTAGAAGAAGCACCTTCTCTCCCACAGCTAGTTCTCTGTCCTTTGCCTTCCTATTAAAATATGCTGCATGTTTCTTCCTGGCTTGTCTCAAATTATCATTTGCCAGTTTCCATCCAGCTTTCAGACGAGTGGTCAGTTCGTTCACGTATTGATAAGATGAGGTAACAGTCTCTTCTGCCTTCTCATCTGTCCAGGTCCTTAATAAGGCTACATCTGGACCTTTAAATTTTCATACTTATTTTTCATGGAACCCGTCGGGTCCCTTCCATTAGAAGCCTTATAATGAGGACTTTTCTTCCTAGAATCATCACTCACAAATCGACCACTACCAATTTTTTTTCTTGGGTTTAACTCCCCACTTTAGATTGCTTGTGAGAGATCTTCGCTCTCTTTTAGTTTCATCCAGTTTATATAACTCTGACCGAGGGATTGTCAGTTTATTCTGGGTTAAATTTCTTCTTTGTACTCGTCGCATAGTGGCCATGTTAATCCATTCAAGTGAAGACTGGGTGTGAAAAGGGGGCTCCCATTGCACTTTGTCTACCTGAGTATAATTATTTTTCCTTTCAGGCCTAAGTTTGCCCCGTGGCGTTTCTAGGTCCTGCACATATTTTCCCTTTGTGGGTGTTCCCTCATGAAATACGCCACATGCTTCTACAAAGTTTTCAATATCGACATTTACGTCGGGCCAATAGTATTTTCGAGCAACTTTTTGGCAGATGGTACCGACTTTCTCATGGTCACCATCTTTTCCAACATGTAAGCTCCTTATTAAATTTGCCCTATATATCTTGGGAAGAACCAACTGTCCGTGACCAGTGGATCTAGTTCCTGTCTTCCTATATAACAATCTGTCCTTCATAAAATATTCTCCTTTGCTTGGAGGTGTATGGCATTTGGGCAATTTTTTAAAACATGGCTTGAGTGTCCTATCCTCAGCCTGCGCCTTCCTCATCTCCTCTGGATGAGCATTTATAGGTTCACCTTCTTCCTCCTTTTTCTGTGACCTGGTCTGCACTGTCGCCATGATCACAGGTCTCTCGGGATTCCCCAAGAAGACGTATCTACACCCCAATATCAGAGGGTAGATTGGTTCATCTATCACTGCTGCTCTGATTTCTCCTTCCACATAGCGAGTTTTCACCGTTATCCTTGCGATGGGAAGTGTCATGAGTGGTATGTCCTTAGTCGCCCCTTGTATTTCCACTGTTTCTGTGGTATACTGACTTGGGTCCACTAGGCTAGACTTCACAACTGAATCATAATCCAAACCTGTATCATAAAGGCACCTTATGGTGACCCCATTACAAATAACATCCTCACAAACTGGGGGGTGATAAGGTTCCTGCTGTCCATTAGGATTAACCTTTAATCTTTGTTTCCCCGACTTCATTGCAGCAATGTTTGAAGGTTTCCTTCTACAAAATTCGGTGTTATGGTTATCTTTCTTGCACCATTTGCACCATCTTTTTCCTTGGTTCAACGGTTTTCTTTCATTGTATTTTTGGTCATTGAACTGTGAGTTTCTGTCTCGATAGTCATTTCTTGGCCGTTCAAAGTTTGTCCTGCCTTTATTACCCTGTTCTCTATTTTCAAATTTATTAAATGGCTGTGGAGCTTTAAAAGTTTCTATGTGCTTCTTTTTAGAGCCACTTACCTCTGCCTGGGCTGCCTGATACCTCTCAGCGACATTTAAAACCTCCCCCAACTTCTCTGCACCTTGTTCCATGAGAAATTTTCTCAAGTCTGGAGCCATGGACTCTCTCAATTGCTCTATCATGATCATCTCTTTAAGATCTTGGGTCTTCCCCAGAGCAGTCCATTTCTCCAAATAGGTTTCCAGTCTGGCAGAGAATTGGTGGTATGTCTCCCCAGACAACAGTTTGGCATTTCTAAATTTCTTACGATAAAATTCACCATTTTTTTCGTACCTCAATAACAAAGCCTGCTTTAGCATGTCATAATTGTCTTGGTCTTCTCTGTTCATTTTTGCGAAGACTTCATAAGAAGTACCTCTCAGTCCCTGTGATAACTTTAAACTCCACCTCTCTCTCTCTCTAACCCATATGTAGTAGCTAATAATTCAAAACGACTGAGGTACCCCTCGATGTCATCTTCTTTTTCAACAAAATGGTCTAAATGAAACCCCATAGCTGATGTTGAGGCTCCCTGACTAGGCGTAGCATCTGAGGCAAAAGGGCTGGCACCATTTTCAGGAGCCTGGCCTTGTAACTCCAGCTCCCTTAGTCGTAATTCGTGCTCCCTTTGCAACCTTCTATCTTCTGCCTCCCTTTCGGCAGTCAATCTTTTATCTTCTGCTTCCCTTTGCTGTCGTTTTTCTTCTGCCTCCCTTCTCTTATCTTCTGCCTCAATCTGCAGCCTCTTAAGTTCTCTATCAGCCTCAATTTGTAACCTCTTCTCTTCAGCTAACCTCCTATCTTCCCTTTCAATATACTTGTCACATTCAGCAGTTACATACTGAATTAAAACCTGACCATCCATTCCCATTTCCTTCGCCGTTAGCACAGCAGCTGATCTGAACTTTGCCAGCTCAGCCATCACACAAAATAACAATGATCAAGGTAAAAATCTAACTAATCAATAACTAAAGTAATTCTAATTAACTATTGAGTAAGGTAATTCTAATTAACCAATTAATTAATTAATTACCACTGGCTGTGAAGATTCACCAACTTTTATTTTCACTTTCAATTTTAAGGGACACTTTTAATTTTTACAATTTGTCCCCCTGGTTTTATTCTCCCACCAGGAGATCCTAATATTACTGATAAGCTAATTATCCCGGACGAGCCCCAATATATGTAGTGGATTTTGATGGTATTGTATGGTTGATGTTACCTAGTGTGATGTATGAGGTCAGCTGTGAAGGCTCCTGAGATAAATGTAGATGTGAATTACAGAAGGCCCTTCGTACTACCACTTACGACCTCACACATATCTTTTTTACTAATGAATGTGGCTACGTTAAAAGTCTAGGGTATTGATATGTAATGTGTTGTGGTAGATTATATACACACACACACAGATAATTAATAAGTCTAATAATATTAATAAAATTTATAACACACTGAACTAACTCAGGCTGTTTTAGTTTTTAAAATTTAAATCTTTTGATAAATTTATTTATTCTGAACCAAATGTTTAGTTGGTCAGAACATAAGAAATATTATGGAGTTATAAATGGAATGCATAATTGTATGACATAATAAAATGGAATATGTATATCTAATTATTTCAAATGACTGGTTAATAGTAATTATATTAAGATAGTCCCAGGAGAACTTATTACTAGATATGCTGTTGGGGTGGTGTCATCACACCCACTCTGTGACTACCAAAACATTGTCCATTTACTGATGGGAGGAATACAAGTTTTATTTCCCAAAAATGGTATGTTCTAGTTGATGGTAATATAGTTGGTGAGTTAGTTAGTAATTTAGTTGGTGAATGCCCAGCAGGCCAGACGCTCACGTATCTTGACTGCGTAGTTCTGGTGCTGGAATCTGGTGGCCCACTCCTCTCCGAATCTGGAGTACAACGTTAGACTTCTCTGACACCAATCTTAGTCTGCACAGGCACACTCTTGTGTAGTCTTATAACAGCATTTGACACCACTTCGGTGCCAAATAGAAACTCACAATTCAGAATTCAGAATTGAGAACACAGTTAAATTTGCTAGCAAAACTCAGCTGAGCTGCTGGCTGTATGATGGCGTCCCACTATATATTTGTATTCTTCTGGAATCAACACCACTATTAATTTAAACTGCGTCTCTGAACAGACTTATGTCAAATGGCAAAATTTCACAACTCTGTCCCGCTACTATAAAATGCGTTGACCAATCGCCGACTTCCCCCCTAACTTTCAAATTTACAACCAAAAGTCACTTCAGTCAAATCTCAGTCAAGTATGTATTACGGTCTGTTAGTCCGTCTGTCTCTACTTGTTTTTTCATAAAAACACGCTTGGTTCTACATGCATTTCCTACACGAATCTGTCTCCTAAGTTATTTTTAGCTACAATTCTCCACCATATCCCCTCTCTTTAATTACAGCTCGATTTTTACGTTTGCATGCTCAAGGCCAAAATTTTTGAAACTTTAGTGACATTGTTTAACAGTGCAGTCGCTCGTCTGATATGAACAATACAGTCTTTTGTCAATATCTTCCGTATTATCTATCCGTCTGTATAATTGAAAGCATATTATTTCTCTGCTCAAGATGGGCTATCAAACTAGCTAGGTTTTATTTTCATAACTCTATTATTAAGAAAAAACATATTTTTTTCTCAAGTTTAGTTTTTGAAATTTGTTCGAGAACCTTCTCTCATGTGTTTTGCCGCGGCATTCAAATAAAGACCAAGTATCGAAAAACGTCCAAGAAATGACTGTCTCGAATAAGAGCTAAGGTCCTTTTCTTGTCCATTTCCTTACTTATGTCAACTAGGGACGTGAATTTTTTTTCCTTTCACCCCCAATTGCGTCTCTTTGCCGTTCGAACTTCAAACACGTGTTCAGTCATATTTTTCCTTTTGGTGTCCTCCGTTCTCTCCCGTCTACAAAGGGTAAACGTTTCGTCTGCACTTCTAACTTGTTAGTTTTAAATGGCGGTGGGAAAGGCTGGCATGGGCGAGCATGTCTCCTAGTATCTGACGCATTATTTTTAACCCTACATTTTACCGTTAAATTTGGAGATATTTTAACGTTGTATCATGGTAAATTTATCACACATCTCCCCACCTGAGAACATGCACTACAGCAAGTTCCAAAACCAGTGATACACATAGATAAAATCTCTCCTCACGCCTACCCTACTCTAATTTTGATCACAGGGTGCCGACTGAGGAAATCTGCACCGACATTCAATGATCCTGGGATGTATTCGATAATAAACTGATAAGGTTGCAGTAATAAAGACCACCTCAACAATCTTGCGTTTTCATGCTTAGCCTGAGATAAGAATACCAGGGGCTGATGATCCGTCTGGACCACAAAAGTCCTACCATACAGATAGATTTGGAACTTCTTTATTGCCCAGATTAACGCTAAACATTCCTTTTCGCTTGTAGAATATCCTTGTTCCGCTTTATTCAATTTGCGGCTTGCATAAGCGACTGGGTTCAGTTCCCCATCGGGTGAAGATGACCTCTGCAACAAGGCCGCCCCGAGGCCTACATTACTTGCATCTGTTCTCACCACGAAGTCCTGTGTCAAATCAGGCAACTTGAGAATAGGCTTGCTAGTGAGTTTATCCTTTAACTCTTTAAAAGCTAATTCACATTGCGCAGTCCAAACAATTTTATCTGGAAGTCCCTTGCGAGTCAGATCAGTCAGAGGAGCACAAATGGAGTTAAAATTTTTGATATATTTTTGATAAAATCCGCATAACGACACGAATGATCGCACGTCCTTTTTTGTTTGTGGTCTAGGTGCTCTCTGCAGTTTTTCCAAGTTCTTGGGGTCAGGAGTCATGTTACCCTGATATACAGTGTGTCCCAAGAATTCCAACTCCTTGCATCCAATACAACATTTTGTTGGCCTAGCTGTTAAGTTCGCCTCCCTAAGCCTATCAAATAACATTTTTAGAGCGTCAATGTGTTCTTCAAATGTCTCTGTGGCGACGAGAATATCATCCATGAAATTCGTGATACATGGGTTATTCAGGGGATCCAACAATTTGCGCATCATCCTTGAAAATACACTCGGAGCATTTTTCAATCCGAATGGTAGCATGTTGAATTCATAATGTCCTTCCGATGTGCTAAACGCTAAATAAGGTCTCACTTCAGGCTTCACTGGAATCTGGTAATAGCCTTTACTAAGATCCACCTTTGAAAAGTATTTTGCCTTGTTTAATCTGGCAAATAACTGTTTTGTGTCTGGTAATGGATCCACTTGTCCTTCTGTGACAGCATTCAGTTTCCTGTAATCTATGCACAGTCTGTGTTCCCCAGACGGTTTCCTCAACAAAACTACACTGGAGCTAAAAGATGATTCACTGTGTGAAATAATCCCCTCCTTCAACAAATAATCTATTTCTTCCTTCAATGCCTTCTCCTTCGCGAACGGAATAGAATAGGCTCTCATACAGATTGGGTTTGAGTCTACCAGTTTCATGTCATACTGTAGCAAATTTGTATGTCCTGGTTTATCTGTTAATACATCTGTATGTTCCTCCAGAACTTGTTGAACTCTCTCCCTCTGATTTTTAGTCAGGTGCTTACTGACTTTTACCTGTGCCGCTGTTTCACAAGGATGTAATGGGTATTCATGTGAGGTGCGTGGTTCCTTTTGCATTTGAGTTGCGATAGCCAAGGTCAGTAAGGGGGTGCTTTCCTGGAGTGGTCTGTCTAGATACTTCTTTAACAGGTTTACATGATAAACTTTCTCCTTCCCCTTTTTGTCAATTTTATAGTTTGTTCTAGACACCTTCTCTAGAACCGTATATGGACCTTGCCATCCAATTTGTAATTTATTCTGGCTGCCGGGTAGTAGAAGAAGCACCTTCTCTCCCACAGCTAGTTCTCTGTCCTTTGCCTTCCTATTAAAATATGCTGCATGTTTCTTCCTGGCTTGTCTCAAATTATCATTTGCCAGTTTCCATCCAGCTTTCAGACGAGTGGTCAGTTCGTTCACGTATTGATAAGATGAGGTAACAGTCTCTTCTGCCTTCTCATCTGTCCAGGTCCTTAATAAGGCTACATCTGGACCTTTAAATTTTCATACTTATTTTTCATGGAACCCGTCGGGTCCCTTCCATTAGAAGCCTTAAAAATGAGGACTTTTCTTCCTAGAATCATCACTCACAAATCGACCACTACCAATTTTTTTCTTGGGTTTAACTCCCCACTTTAGATTGTTTGTGAGAGATCTTCGCTCTCTTTTAGTTTCATCCAGTTTATATAACTCTGACCGAAGGATTGTCAGTTTATTCTGGGATAAATTTCTTCTTTGTACTCGTCGCATAGTGGCCATGTTAATCCATTCAAGTGAAGACTGGGTGTGAAAAGGGGGCTCCCATTGCACTTTGTCTACCTGAGTATAATTATTTTTCCTTTCAGGCCTAAGTTTGCCCCGTGGCGTTTCTAGGTCCTGCACATATTTTCCCTTTGTGGGTGTTCCCTTATGAAATACGCCACATGCTTCTACAAAGTTTTCAATATCGACATTTACGTCGGGCCAATAGTATTTTCGAGCAACTTTTTGGCAGATGGTACCGACTTTCTCATGGTCACCATCTTTTCCAACATGTAAGCTCCTTATTAAATTTGCCCTATATATCTTGGGAAGAACCAACTGTCCGTGACCAGTGGATCTAGTTCCTGTCTTCCTATATAACAATCTGTCCTTCATAAAATATTCTCCTTTGCTTGGAGGTGTATGGCATTTGGGCAATTTTTTAAAACATGGCTTGAGTGTCCTATCCTCAGCCTGCGCCTTCCTCATCTCCTCTGGATGAGCATTTATAGGTTCACCTTCTTCCTCCTTTTTCTGTGACCTGGTCTGCACTGTCGCCATGATCACAGGTCTCTCGGGATTCCCCAAGAAGACGTATCTACACCCCAATATCAGAGGGTAGATTGGTTCATCTATCACTGCTGCTCTGATTTCTCCTTCCACATAGCGAGTTTTCACCGTTATCCTTGCGATGGGAAGTGTCATGAGTGGTATGTCCTTAGTCGCCCCTTGTATTTCCACTGTTTCTGTGGTATACTGACTTGGGTCCACTAGGCTAGACTTCACAACTGAATCATAATCCAAACCTGTATCATAAAGGCACCTTATGGTGACCCCATTACAAATAACATCCTCACAAACTGGGGGGTGATAAGGTTCCTGCTGTCCATTAGGATTAACCTTTAATCTTTGTTTCCCCGACTTCATTGCAGCAATGTTTGAAGGTTTCCTTCTACAAAATTCGGTGTTATGGTTATCTTTCTTGCACCATTTGCACCATCTTTTTCCTTGGTTCAACGGTTTTCTTTCATTGTATTTTTGGTCATTGAACTGTGAGTTTCTGTCTCGATAGTCATTTCTTGGCCGTTCAAAGTTTGTCCTGCCTTTATTACCCTGTTCTCTATTTTCAAATTTATTAAATGGCTGTGGAGCTTTAAAAGTTTCTATGTGCTTCTTTTTAGAGCCACTTACCTCTGCCTGGGCTGCCTGATACCTCTCAGCGACATTTAAAACCTCCCCCAACTTCTCTGCACCTTGTTCCATGAGAAATTTTCTCAAGTCTGGAGCCATGGACTCTCTCAATTGCTCTATCATGATCATCTCTTTAAGATCTTGGGTCTTCCCCAGAGCAGTCCATTTCTCCAAATAGGTTTCCAGTCTGGCAGAGAATTGGTGGTATGTCTCCCCAGACAACAGTTTGGCATTTCTAAATTTCTTACGATAAAATTCACCATTTTTTTCGTACCTCAATAACAAAGCTGCTTTAGCATGTCATAATTGTCTTGGTCTTCTCTGTTCATTTTTGCGAAGACTTCATAAGCAGTACCTCTCAGTCCCTGTGATAACTTTAAACTCCACCTCTCTCTCTCTCTAACCCATATGTAGTAGCTAATAATTCAAAACGACTGAGGTACCCCTCGATGTCATCTTCTTTTCCAACAAAATGGTCTAAATGAAACCCCATAGCTGATGTTGAGGCTCCCTGACTAGGCGTAGCATCTGAGGCAAAAGGGCTGGCACCATTTTCAGGAGCTTGGCCTTGTAACTCCAGCTCCCTTAGTCGTAATTCGTGCTCCCTTTGCAACCTTCTATCTTCTGCCTCCCTTTCGGCAGTCAATCTTTTATCTTCTGCTTCCCTTTGCTGTCGTTTTTCTTCTGCCTCCCTTCTCTTATCTTCTGCCTCAATCTGCAGCCTCTTAAGTTCTCTATCAGCCTCAATTTGTAACCTCTTCTCTTCAGCTAACCTCCTATCTTCCCTTTCAATATACTTGTCACATTCAGCAGTTACATACTGAATTAAAACCTGACCATCCATTCCCATTTCCTTCGCCGTTAGCACAGCAGCTGATCTGAACTTTGCCAGCTCAGCCATCACACAAAATAACAATGATCAAGGTAAAAATCTAACTAATCAATAACTAAAGTAATTCTAATTAACTATTGAGTAAGGTAATTCTAATTAACCAATTAATTAATTAATTACCACTGGCTGTGAAGATTCACCAACTTTTATTTTCACTTTCAATTTTAAGGGACACTTTTAATTTTTACAATTTGTCCCCCTGGTTTTATTCTCCCACCAGGAGATCCTAATATTACTGATAAGCTAATTATCCCGGACGAGCCCCAATATATGTAGTGGATTTTGATGGTATTGTATGGTTGATGTTACCTAGTGTGATGTATGAGGTCAGCTGTGAAGGCTCCTGAGATAAATGTAGATGTGAATTACAGAAGGCCCTTCGTACTACCACTTACGACCTCACACATATCTTTTTTACTAATGAATATGGCTACGTTAAAAGTCTAGGGTATTGATATGTAATGTGTTGTGGTAGATTATATACACACACACACAAATAATTAATAAGTCTAATAATATTAATAAAATTTATAACACACTGAACTAACTCAGGCTGTTTTAGTTTTTAAAATTTAAATCTTTTGATAAATTTATTTGTTCTGAACCAAATGTTTAGTTGGTCAGAACATAAGAAATATTATGGAGTTATAAATGGAATGCATAATTGTATGACATAATAAAATGGAATATGTATATCTAATTATTTCAAATGACTGGTTAATAGTAATTATATTAAGATAGTCCCAGGAGAACTTATTACTAGATATGCTGTTGGGGTGGTGTCATCACACCCACTCTGTGACTACCAAAACATTGTCCATTTACTGATGGGAGGAATACAAGTTTTATTTTCCAAAAATGGTATGTTCTAGTTGATGGTAATATAGTTGGTGAGTTAGTTAGTAATTTAGTTGGTGAATGCCCAGCAGGCCAGACGCTCACGTATCTTGACTGCGTAGTTCTGGTGCTGGAATCTGGTGGCCCACTCCTCTCCGAATCTGGAGTACAACGTTAGACTTCTCTGACACCAATCTTAGTCTGCACAGGCACACTCTTGTGTAGTCTTATAACAGCATTTGACACCACTTCGGTGCCAAATAGAAACTCACAATTCAGAATTCAGAATTGAGAACACAGTTAAATTTGCTAGCAAAACTCAGCTGAGCTGCTGGCTGTATGATGGCGTCCCACTATATATTTGTATTCTTCTGGAATCAACAACACTATTAATTTAAACTGCGTCTCTGAACAGACTTAGGTCAAATGGCAAAATTTCACATCTCTGTCCCGCTACTATAAAATGCGTTGACCAATCGCCGACTTCCCCCCTAACTTTCAAATTTACAACCAAAAGTCACTTCAGTCAAATCTCAGTCAAGTATGTATTACGGTCTGTTAGTCCGTCTGTCTCTACTTGTTTTTTCATAAAAACACGCTTGGTTCTACATGCATTTCCTACACAAATCTGCCTCCTAAGTTATTTTTAGCTACAATTCTCCACCATATCCCCTCTCTTTAATTACAGCTCGATTTTTACGTTTGCATGCTCAAGGCCAAAATTTTTGAAACTTTAGTGACATTGTTTAACAGTGCAGTCGCTCGTCTGATATGAACAATACAGTCTTTTGTCATTATCTTCCGTATTATATATCCGTCTGTATAATTGAAAGCATATTATTTCTCTGCTCAAGATGGGCTATCAAACTAGCTAGGTTTTATTTTCATAACTCTATTATTAAGAAAAAACATATTTTTTTCTCAAGTTTAGTTTTTGAAATTTGTTCGAGAACCTTCTCTCATGTGTTTTGCCGCGGCATTCAAATAAAGACCAAGTATCGAAAAACGTCCAAGAAATGACTGTCTCAATAAGAGCTAAGGTCCTTTTCTTGTCCATTTCCTTACTTATGTCAACTAGGGACGTGAATTTTGTTTCCTTTCACCCCCAATTGCGTCTCTTTGCCGTTCGAACTTCAAACACGTGTTCAGTCATATTTTTCCTTTTGGTGTCCTCCGTTCTCTCCCGTCTACAAAGGGTAAACGTTTCGTCTGCACTTCTAACTTGTTAGTTTTAAATGGCGGTGGGAAAGGCTGGCATGGGCGAGCATGTCTCCTAGTATCTGACGCATTATTTTTAACCCTACATTTTATCGTTAAATTTGGAGATATTTTAACGTTGTATCATGGTAAATTTATCACACTACTGGCGTTGAGGTCGACGATGGGCAAACACACACGGGCAGGTTTATTTATTATCATAGAAGTAAAATATTACTGAATTTATAAAAAGTGGCTATTTTGAACTGTTGTCCATACAGATGTCACTTTACGACAATAATGTTAATCAAAACAGATGTAATGCGTCTGGTGATAATTCAACACGTTTTGACCAAACAGTTTTAATTTAATAAATATAAAAGAAAAATAAGACGAGGGACAATTTGTTTTGTTAACGCCACACAAGAATTTGGTGATTTGATCTAAGAGAAATGTTATTCTGTTAACATCACACAAGTATTTGGTGGTTTGATCTAAGAGAAATGTTATTTTGTTAACATCACACAAGAATTTGGTTGTTTGATCTAAGAGAAATGTTATTCTGTTAACATCACACAAGTATTTGGTGGTTTGATCTAAGAGAAATGTTATTCTGTTAACAATACACAAGTATTTGGTGGTTTGATCTAAGAGAAATGTTATTCTGTTAACATCACACAAGTATTTGGTGGTTTGATCTAAGAGAAATGTTATTCTGTTAACATCACACAAGTATTTGGTGATTTGATCTAAGAGAAATGTTATTCTGTTAACATCACACAAGTATTTGGTGATTAGATCTAAGAGATATGTTATTCTGTTAACATCACACAAGTATTTGGTGGTTTGATCTAAGAAAAATGTTATTCTGTTAACATCACACAAGTATTTGGTGATTTGATCTAAGAGAAATGTTCTTCTGTTAAGAGAAATGTTATTATGTTAACATCACACAAGTATTTGGTGATTTAATCTAAGATAAGTGGTATTCTGTTAACATCACACAAGTATTTGGTGATTTGATCTAAGAGAAATGTTATTTTGTAAGCAGGACACAAGTATTTGATTGTGTATACAGGACACAATTGTTTGATGATTTGATGTAAGAGAAATGTTATTTTGTAAACAGTGTACTGATATTTGACGCTTTTGTCTAAGAGGAATGTTTATTTTTTATTTTTAATAAACAGAGCACTGGTATTTATTTCTTTGGTCTGACAAGAAGAGCCATGGAATCACACATAACCCCAGAATACCCGTAGGAAATTAAGCCAGAACAACAAAGACCTCTTAAATCCAACTAAAAATGAGCACACAAAACTGGTTATGAACAGGAGCAATTGTACACTATGCTCCACTGGGAACGAAAAGCATCGACTGTGGTGATAATGAAGACGATATAGCCGATGATATTTAACAACGCAACAACCAGTGCAGACTAAAAGTTTGTAACCAGTACCTAGTGCAACTATTTCTGAGTGGTGAAGTGGTTAAACATTGCAGTATGTCAGATATCGGGATGACCCCACAAGAGGCCCAGCTGAGGCAGACCTGATCAGTCGGCGGTGTGAGAGTCATCCACACTTGATTATAATCAACTGGTTCCCCTCTCCCCCTACTCACATGTTGTAACAAAACTCTACTAAAAATTATGTAGCAATGTTATTTTTTCATTAACCACTTTCGCAAAAACAAACAATCAAAACAACAAAACTAGTTCAAAACTGTCAGTCAGTAGCAAGAAATCAGATATTAACTGTTTACGTCTTTAAACATTTACTTTTCATTTCGGTAAAGTGCTTACAAATGTTGACCACTAATTCTGGTTCACTTCTTCTTCGAACATGGTAAAACCTATATCTTTATCAATGGTTTCCAAGTAATGACTTCAAAATGCGGCAACCAGTAAGCGTTTTAACTTTCATTTTACCGTGACAAGAAAACAAAGTTCAGATTGCACAAAAAATGTTAGTAATAAAAAGGAAACTAATCAGCTTTAAACAGCATGCTGTGTCATATACTAAATGTAGCTGATGTAGCCACACGTAACGATAGAACGTAATTGTTATTTTGGTCTGGTTTGGTTTTTAATCTTCATTGCGCACGCACAACTCCATATGTGATCTGATCTCCTTCCTTAGATCACACAAGGAGGAGCTCAGCACAGTGCACGAACTCCATAGCACTGCGAGAATCCCAATCTGTTATACAGAATCACACATTCTATAAATATTATTGTCATGGGTAGGTTCCTAAGTTTTAAATTAGATTTCCAACTGCCGTGGGATTTTTAACGTGCGCAACTTGCAAACGGGACTTTCTATTTTTTCGCCTTATCCGAGAAGGCTAGGCATCCGATCTCACTAGCCAGGAGACCAGTGGGAGTGTGACATCATTAGGACCATTGGATCGGACAAAATATTTCCATAAATCAAATACTTTCTACTGGGAATCGAACCCGGTACCTCTAGAAATTACACATTAGCCCGAGTCATAACTTATTAACATGTTAAAGATCAGAGATTGATTAAATCATTTAAAAGCTTCAAGATCGCAGCTTTGTTAAATTCTTACACTCAAGTCATTTAGACCGTCATTTGATTATATTTACTCATTAAAATCTTGCAAATCGTAGCATGATTACAGCACACACCACACACATGCAATCACGCACAAAAGAACTTACTTACTTAGTCGTATCCCTTCTACCGTGAGGTGTAGAGGTTTGGAAGAGAGAGCGCCAGACTATCCTATCGGCTGTCTTCCTCCTGCCCTGGTTCCATTCTAGTCCTCGGTCCTTCAAAGATTGTCTAATGTTGTCCTCCCAGCGGACTCTGGGTCGTCCAAGGGGTCTGGATCCCTGGCTCTTTGTTTCCCATGCCTGTCGTGGTAGCCGATCTTCTCCCATTCTGCAGATATGGCCAAACCATCTTATTTTGGACTGTTCTACTTGAGTCTGCAGGGGGTGGGATTTTAGGCCTTGACGTATCGTCTGTTTGCGGATCATGTCTCTTCTTGTTACTTCAACCACCTTCCTCAGATACCTCATTTCTGAGGTTTGGATCTGTCTTTTGTGGGTTGTAGTCATTGCCCATGACTCGCATCCATATGTCAAGACTGGGACATAGGTGGAGCGTATACAGCTATCTTCGTTTTCTTACCAACCTCTCTCTTGCTGAGGAATACTCGATTTATGGCCTGAAAAAGTCTCCCAGCTGCTGCTTTTCGAGTGGCCAACTCTTCTTTGATGCCTCCCTTTCGGTTTATAATAGCACCGAGGTATTTAAAGTGGTCGACCTGCTCCAGGACCTGTTCTCCCAGCTTAATCTGATGTCTTCTTTCTTCTCGTGATATCAACATGGATTTTGTTTTAGAGCTGCTTTTGATCATCCCTCTCTTCTCCAGCTCTTCCTTCCAGACTTGCAGGTTGGATTGGAGATGTGCCTCTGATTTAACACTATTAAAGCCCTAATTTTCTTACATGTTTGTTTTTTCTTTGCTATGTTTCCTCGTATCGATGCCCGTTCAACCATTATTCAAAGGCATGTAGGTGTCGATTACATCAGAACGCTATATTACATTACTCACTGCTATGTGTATTTCTGTGAGTGTAGATTACATCAGAACGCTATATTACATTACTCACTGCTATGTGTAAGTATGTATATAACCTGCTATGTGTAAGTATGTATATAACCTGCTATGTGTAAGTATGTACATAACCTGCTATGTGTATATCTGTGAGTGTAGATTACATCAGAACGCTATATTACATTACTCACTGCCATGTGTATATCTGTGAGTGTAGATTACATCAGAACGCTATATTGCATTACTCACTGCTATGTGTAAGTATGTATATAACCTGCTATGTGTAAGTATGTATATAACCTGCTATGTGTAAGTATGTATATAACCTGCTATGTGTATATCTGTGAGTGTAGATTACATCAGAACGCTATATTACATTACTCACTGCTATGTGTATATCTGTGAGTGTAGATTACATCAGAACGCTATATTACATTACTCACTGCTATGTGTAAGTATGTATATAACCTGCTATGTGTAAGTATGTATATAACCTGCTATGTGTAAGTATGTATATAACCTGCTATGTGTAAGTATGTATATAACCTGCTATGTGTATATCTGTGAGTGTAGATTACATCAGAACGCTATATTACATTACTCACTGCTATGTGTAAGTATGTATATAACCTGCTATGTGTAAGTATGTATATAACCTGCTATGTGTAAGTATGTATATAACCTGCTATGTGTAAGTATGTATATAACCTGCTATGTGTAAGTATTATATAACCTGCTATGTGTAAGTATGTATATAACCTGCTATGTGTAAGTATGTATATAACCTGCTATGTGTAAGTATGTATGTAACCTGCTATGTGTAAGTATGTATATAACCTGCTATGTGTAAGTATGTATATAACCTGCTATGTGTAAGTATGTATATAACCTGCTATGTGTAAGTATGTATATAACCTGTTATGTGTAAGTATGTATATAACCTGTTATGTGTAAGTATGTATATAACCTGCTATGTGTAAGTATGTATATAACCTGCTATGTGTAAGTATGTATATAACCTGCTATGTGTAAGTATGTATATAACCTGCTATGTGTAAGTATGTATATAACCTGCTATGTGTAAGTATGTACATAACCTGCTATGTGTAAGTATCTATATAACCTGCTATGTGTAAGTATGTATATAACCTGCTATGTGTAAGTATGTATATAACCTGCTATGTGTAAGTATGTATATAACCTGTTATGTGTAAGTATGTATATAACCTGCTATGTGTAAGTATGTATATAACCTATGTGTAAGTATGTATATAACCTGCTATGTGTAAGTATGTATATAACCTGTTATGTGTAAGTATGTATATAACCTGTTATGTGTAAGTATGTATATAACCTGTTATGTGTAAGTATGTATATAACCTGCTATGTGTAAGTATGTATATGACCTGCTATGTGTAAGTATGTATAATACCTGCTATGTGTAAGTATGTACATAACCTGCTATGTGTAAGTATGTATATAGCCTGCTATGTGTAAGTATGTATATAACCTGCTATGTGTAAGTATGTATATAACCTATGTGTAAGTATGTATATAACCTGCTATGTGTAAGTATGTATATAACCTATGTGTAAGGATGTATATAACCTGCTATGTGTAAGTATGTATATAACCTGCTATGTGTAAGTATGTATATAACCTGCTATGTGTAAGGATGTATATAACCTGCTATGTGTAAGTATGTATATAACCTGCTATGTGTAAGTATGTATATAACCTGCTATGTGTAAGTATGTATATAACCTGCTATGTGTAAGTATGTATATAACCTGCTATGTGTAAGTATGTATATAACCTATGTGTAAGTATGTATATAACCTGCTATGTGTAAGTATGTATATAACCTGCTATGTGTAAGTATGTATATAACCTGCTATGTGTAAGTATGTATATAACCTGCTATGTGTAAGTATGTATATAACCTGCTATGTGTAAGTATGTATATAACCTGCTATGTGTAAGTATGTATATAACCTGCTATGTGTAAGTATGTATATAACCTGCTATGTGTAAGTATGTATATAACCTATGTGTAAGTATGTATATAACCTGCTATGTGTAAGTATGTATATAACCTGCTATGTGTAAGTATGTATATAACCTGCTATGTGTAAGTATGTATATAACCTATGTGTAAGTATGTATATAACCTGCTATGTGTAAGTATGTATATAACCTGCTATGTGTAAGTATGTATATAACCTGCTATGTGTAAGTATGTATATAACCTGCTATGTGTAAGTATGTATATAACCTGCTATGTGTATATCTGTGACGAGTCATAATTTAGTTGTTAATTTTCCTGTGACCAACTTTGCTCCCTGTCCTGTGCCATTCCATTTTTATCCTTTTAATCCACTCATTATCTTTGGCTTACGCCCGCACCTAGTGATATTATGTTCATCTTGTTGGCTTTCTTCATCTGTAATATAATGTAATACACTACTTTCAACAAAACGATGCTAATCTGGAAGATAATAGATTTCTAGTTTGTTCGGCGGACAAGCATCTCACTTACCGTCAGATAATGATAAGGAATAGAAATTATTGCTGATAAGAACTTCAGATTTTAAACCTTTGCATTTTTGTTGATTTTCTTTCAAGTTTAACATTATTTCATGAGACTTTAAGTAAGAACTGAAGTTATTGATGTCTTTACTTTACATTTAATTTATTATTTATTGTTTAAAATTAAATTAAGCCAAAAATGAGGGATGTTTTTAATAAATTCAGCAACATTAAACCAACAAAGTAGTTATTATAAAAACCTGATTAATTAAACACAATTTTATTTCAACAATTATTATTTTGTCTGCCTTAGAACTAATTTACATTCGATAACATTCTTTCTTTTCAGTATTTTTTTTTGTTAACGTACGCCCGCTTTTACTCCAGGCGAAATCTCCGGTTAATACGTCTAACCTGAGACTGATTTTACGTGATTATCCCTTTTTTCCCTGAACAATGGCAAGTGTCCTCTCGCCATTCAGGCAGATACTCGCCGATTTCAGAGGAACCCATTAGAACTGGGTCGGCTCAGGAGCCGTTCGGGTTATTCCAGTCCCTGGTCGACGACACTCCTTCAAATGTCTTCGCCAGGGCTCGAATTATTCCAGTCCAAGTCCCGGTCGACAACACGTCTTCAAATGTCAACGCCAGGGCTCGAAAATGGATCACCCGATCACCAGCGCAGTGTGGTAACCATTACAACAGCGCGGCTCCCTTTTCAGTAGTAAAAAAAATGGGGGAAAAAAAGGGGGGGGGGGGGGGGGAAGATATTTGTGACGTCTGTGGTAAAGTGGGATGTTATAAATATTTATAGGGGACTTAGTGTACTGACTGAGATCAGCTGTGAAGGTATCTATATCTAATAAGAGTAGTGTATTATAGATAACCTTACTTACTGCCACATATGTATACCTCAGTCAGAATTATTCAGGAATAGTGTGATGACTACGTTATATGTCTAGGGTATGTGTATGATGAAGTGTAAGTCATAACAACAACAGACAGATAAACAATTTAATTTATTCCACCACACTTGACAACACTGTGACACTCACATACATATAACACTCTAAGAGGATATCTTAAAGGAGTCACTGATAACTTTTCAAATAACAATATGTATTCAGTGCTGTCATGAATGTATATGTGTCCTGATTCAAATACAAAGGGAACCAGGAATCACAATCAATTTTAATTACAAGTTATATGTACAGAATTTATTAATATGATTATTGTAGTGACATATATTATTAATGGTATCCTATGTGTGTCAGTTGTGTAGTATTAATATGAGGTAATACTGGTTTTGTTTTGTTCAAGCTCTGTTGGTATTTGTCATCATGACTTCAATAGTTTGTTCTATTGGAACTAGTATTGGAGATGTTCTCAGTTCCTGGTATTAAAACAATTAAATTCCCCTCTTAATTTTAGTTTATAATGTCATTTTAAGATGGGGGTACATAATGTTGAGCTCCATGGCCACACTCTCTTATCTTGCGTGATGACTGCAGTAAAAGACTCCTCTGCTCGATTATTTAAATGAGTTCTGGAGCCACCCCACTGGTTGCTATATGGACCAAGGAGTATGCTGTCCACCTCTGGCTTCAGCAAAGCTCTGACCAGGTGCTGCTCAATAACTTTAAGACCACGGTCCCTGAAACAAGAAGGTTGTACCTTCTACGTCAGAACTAATTTATACTCCATTTCTACACTGAGCACAATACATCACAAACATTGAGTTCAGAGCGTTAGGCCAACTGTCAGCTTCATCTGAAATACTTTATACCAGTATTTCCCTCCCTAATGGTTACTACGCCTCTGCAATTCCAGCATTATTTCTTTCTAGTTAAATCTAGGTGTCAGTGTACTGTTTGGCCATTCCATGCAGTTTTACTTTCCTCCGACACCTTCTGTTCAGGCTGGAGCACTATAGGCTTTACATCATGTTCGCTATGAACCACACATATATACAGACATAAATTATCAATTTACATTCAATTTTCATTAAAAGATATTGAATATTTCAAGCTTACCACAATTCATGGAAATAATAATAAACAGTTTCGTTGACTGGCAATGAATATAGCACAACTCCGATCTGCCGATGTCCCAGGCTTTATTTTATAAAAAATATACACTGGTGCTCAACGCACTGCTTCTTAGTAGGTTTATTACAAGATGTGGCAATGAACAGACGCTCTGAATTGTGTATATTCGCAGCTCTACCCAATCACACCACGTCTACACATCTTTTCAAAAAAGTACCCCTTTCTCACGTTTCCCTGACAACACAAGATAGTATTTATAGTCCGACCAATCGTGTTTAGTCTTTCATTTGTTGCGCTCCAATCACATAGGAGTTAACATGGTAGGCTATTTCCGTAACGTAATGTTTTTTCCAACACGTTATAAAAAAATTTTATGAGCAGAAATGATTTCATGCTGTCAGGCACCCCCACTATTTTATTTTGGCCATAACTTGGTAATTCCTAGACTATTTGCGTAACGTTTTACATATTCTTTGTCAGCAAACCCTAAGGAACCCAAAATATACGAATTTAAGGGAGCTAGGTGGCTGCGTTCAAAATGTGCATTTTCTACCACCTCCTGTTCACTTCAGTCCCCATGTGGTGTCTGGGTACTGTCATGTTTTCAAACGTAAACCCATCTAATGTCATCTTTCCCAATAAGCGTTTTTCAGGATTTTAAAACCTAACTCTGGTATGGGTAGTGAATTTTATCACTGTCGATTTGAAATAAAGTTAGTGCATGTGGCCTTACACGCGTGATGGCAGCAATTGTGTATCGCGCGACGCGTGTTTAGTGTTGCAGGTGTCCCTGCTTTCTGCCTCTCCCTTCTCTCTATCCTTTAGTCCATCTGTCTTTTAGTTACGCCGTGTATAAAATGGAATGAATGAAATATTAAATTTAGGTCATTGATCAGCTTGCGTATCTCAAGGTTTTTTCCAAGAAATACAGTACACGTTTCATTGAAGAAAGCGTGCAGCGACACAGTAGGCTTTTACTATCAACGTGAAAGCGTTACAATTTGCCGACGAAGTAGAAAACAAGGGGGATTTCGAGTACAGTCATTGTGACAGCACTGTTCTTTACCATTCTTCTTTCCTTTTATTAAATTTATTTGTTAGGCTTTGCATTTACGTTTTAATTTATATATGGGGATTAGAATAATTCACGACAACGTCATATAAGAGAAAATGGGGGGGGAGTTTGCTTATTTGTGATGAAGTGTGACAAAAATTGCATGCTGTCATATGTGGACGACCCCTAAACCAAACGGAGTAAGCTGTCTGTGCACGCATTAGAATGCATAATTACTTCCGCTCATCTGTTGATGAGTCTAATAGTGGTAAATCATAATGTCATTTTAAAGATAACGTGGAAGCGACGTGCAAAAAAAAAAACCAGCCCAACCTTAAGTTATCGTGATTTAACAATCTGGATGACACACGTACCACGTAACCTAAGAGAAGTGTTATTCTGTTAACATCACACAAGTATTTGGTGATTTGATCTAAGAGAAATGTTATTCTGTTAACATCACACAAGTATTTGGTGATTTGATCTAAGAGAAATGTTATTCTGTTAACATCACACAAGTATTTGGTGATTTGATCTAAGAGAAATGTTATTCTGTTAACATCACACAAGTATTTGGTGATTTGATCTAAGAGAAATGTTATTCTGTTAACATCACACAAGTATTTGGTGATTTGATCTAAGAGAAATGTTATTCTGTTAACATCACACAAGTATTTGGTGATTTGATCTAAGAGAAATGTTATTCTGTTAACATCACACAAGTATTTGGTGATTTGATCTAAGAGAAATGTTATTCTGTTAACATCACACAAGTATTTGGTGATTTGATCTAAGAGAAATGTTATTATCTTTCCGGCAGATGGCTTATTGTAATAAATAAAGAATGAGAAGAGATTATCAAATGTAATACTTAAGGTCAGGTCGGTGACATAATGACAGTGGAAAACGTAACACTTAAGGTGCAATATCTTTTATGGTCAGGTAGTTATGCTCATAATGAGTGGGGTGGGGGTAACGTTTACTAGAAAATAGTACACCTTACAATGGGGGTTGGTTTAAGATTAGAAATTAAACTAATCAAAAATTATGATTTGGTCTCCCCCAACAGAACCATTTCATGAAAAAAAATGTTAAAATTTTTGAAAAAATTTTTTTATGTCTGAAACTTTGCATATTGGCATTTTCAGCCTGTCCTGAAAACTCGAAGGGTTCTTCCATATCTGTGTTATTCAATAGGCTTATTTAATGTGACGTCATGACACTTATGACCGGTTTTACTTTTAGGCGAACTAGGCAGTCGCCTAAGGCGGAAACATTTGTGGGCGGCTATGTTTGTGGGTGGAAAAATCGAGTGAAGTAAAAAAGAAATTAAGTCTTAATTCCAAGAGGAAAACCGTATCTTATTTTCAGTGTCCCTTCCACGCCGTTGTAAATAAGCGTGTTTACGTATGTTTGTATCAGCAAACGTATGTGCATGTTTCGTGTGCTTGATTGCCTCTACACCCCATGGTAGAAGGGTAACGGACTAAATAAGTAAGTTTCGTGTGCTTCAATACCCTTTAGCTCCCAGAGGAGCATAGGCCTTCAACAAACACATGCCACGTCCTCATGTCACGTGCCATCATCTGAAGTTCTTTCCATGTTTTCCTCATCATTTTCACTTCCGTATCCAGTTCTCTTCTCCGTGTGTTTTTTAATTTACCTCTGTTTCTCTTTCCCTGGGGATTCCATTCAAAGACTGCCTTGTAATGCTATCAACAGATTTCCTAAATGTGTGTCCCATCCAACGATAGCGTCGTCTTCTCATCTCTTGTTCCACTGGCACTTGTCTGGTTCTTGTCAACAGTTACAAATTTGTGGCTTCTATACCATTTCGATCCTTCTATTCTACGCGAGCATCCATTTATGAATGTCTGTATCTTTTTGGTTCTTGTTTTTTTTTTTCTTTGTTCTCCATGTTTCAGAGCCATACAATAGGACTGACCTCAAATTTGAGTTTAAATTTCTTATTTTCGTGCTAGAATTGATTTCTGTTGTTCTCCATATGTTTCTCAATGCAATTAATCATCTTCTTGTTTTTTTTAATTCTTATTTTGATATCATCGTCTGTCACTCCAACTTTGTCTATATTACAGCCAAGATATGTGTACGATTCTACATCTTTTAGTGGCGTTTCATCAAGTTCAACCTTGTTATCATTTCTTGCATTTATTCTCAAAATCTTTGTCTTTTCCCTGTGTATTTCAGGCCTACTTGTTGTGACCTCTCATCGAGTATTTTCATTTTGCCTTGTATCTGATTATGGTTATGGGACAGAAGAGCCAAGTCTTCTGCAAATATTCGTGTGCTTGACTGTGCTATTTTATTTGTGGGTTACGTTGAGGTGTTAGCTTTCTTGTGGCGAGGCAAGCGCTTTTCAACAGAGACTGGGGTTCGCAGGTTATATCAGAGCACGACTACCACACACAATTAGTGAACTTTGACAACTTATATGTAGTGTTGATAATTACTAACACCTGAAAATAATGTACTAGTTTATATCAGTTATTACAGGGCCAGATTTCCCATTTTCATATATATATAATGTCACAGCGTTATTTCGCCGTGCATTTTATGTCTAGTGATCGTTGAAAAGCCAGTCGGGAAAGACCGAACGAATTGGCGGAGTTAGCCGACCCGGCGGGTCATGTGACTACCGGAAGTCGGAGGAAAAAGGCGCAAAGATGTTATTGAGAAGTCAGCCTCTTGTCCGGGAAGGACATGTTCTGCTTAGCCAGCTTGATTGCTGTGTGTTCTACATTTGGATACTGTAAGAGTAGTGCCTGCCATGTTTTCTGGTCATGTGATAGTTACGTTGTTTAGTCTAGAGCATTTGAAGTGTCTAGATGGTATTATCTATAGGCCGTAGCTTGATAATATGTCGATGATTATGAGTGTGTCATTGTCATAGCTTTTGCCGCTGGTGTGAGCGATATTCATAGCAGCCATTTGAGGCCTAGTTTGTATCTTCGTGTGTGGAGATGATAGTCTAAGCTGCTGAGGCAGGTTTTCATTGGTATTCTTATACTTGTATTTGATGCGTTATGATGGCCGTGTGAGGCCTTGTTGTGTGTATTTATTCATTAAAGGGAAGTACCTGTTTAAACGTGATTATTACTTTTGTCATCCATTGTTTGTGTGGTAATACCCTTAGGAGGGCGAGCCCATAGTTCAATAATATAAACCCACACAGCAGCGGTGTAACCCTTGGAGTGTTCTCCATGATAAGTGGTTCCTGAGAATATATATAAATATATATATATATATATATATATATATATATATATATATATATATATATATATATATATATATATATATATATATATATATATATATGCGTGTGTGTGGTGTGTGTGTGTAAAACACCGCAGAGACCCCTCAATTTCATTTCATATTTGTGTGTTTAACGCCCATATATTTTCGATGTGCGCGCTCCAACGAGTACGCCAGCCCACGTGACTGCACGAGGGCCACAATAAAGCTCCAGCCCACGTGACAGCGCGAGCCCTCATCGCTGGCGTGTGACATGTCTGACGCAGGAGAAGCGGACAGTTTGGTGAGATTCGCAGTAGAGGCAAGATGTGAGACACCCAGAGTAAGCAGAAGTTTGCACAGGGTTAGCAACTGAGCACTGTCTGTGTGTTTTGTTTGTTTTGTTTTGTTTGTTTAGTGTTTGCTTTATTTGCTCTTTATCACCGAATGGGTTGTATGAATAAATACAGCCACTGCCTTAGAATCAAGAGTTTTATTGTTGTTCGGGTCGGTGCGAGTGTGCAAGAAAGTGATCACATATAACAGCATCATCATCATTTCGCCCAACCTACCATATATACTCGTATATATATATATATATATATATATATATATATATATATATATATATATATATATATATATATATATATATATATATATATATATATATATATATATATATATATATATATATATATACATACATACAAGGTGCCCATAAAAGATTTTACCCTTTTCAAAAAATCTATTCTCGTTCCCATGATGTGATACGAGGATGCTTTCTATCACAAAAGTAAGATAATCTCTGCAAGTTTTTAAGCATACCTTACAAAGACTGAAAAAGAATGTACCTATTTCTTTTTTCACCTACTTGACCAGTGTGTTGAGAGACATGTAACAATTACCGGTTGCAACTTAACTGCGAAAGTTTCACTTGAAATACCCGCTGCGCCATAGCGCTCTTTTTTTAGTCTTACCCCAGACGCGTGTAAGAGAACGACTCGTCTCTTTTATTCATCTGAGCAACAAGTCTGTAGCACGGATTGGTGTAAGTTGTGATTTACATTTCATATTTTTATTACTAACATGTATACTAACACACACACACGCACGCACGCACGCACGCGCGCTCACACACACACACACACACACACATATATATATATTTATATTCATCTTAACCAGTAACCCGTCATGGGTCGTAGGGGTGCCATGGTGGAAGCATCAGCAGACAGGGTCCTCCACTGCTCTCTGTCCTCAGCAATGCGTACAAGTGTGGAAAAACCGTGTCCTGCCCATTCTTTGATGTTATCAGCCCAGGATTTTCTTTGCCTTCCTCTTCTCCGTTTATCTTCGACTGTTCCCTGGAGGATCGTTTTCGAAAGGGAGTCATGACGAGTTACATGCCCAAACCAGGCAAGCTTTCGACGTTTCACTACTGATAAAAGTGGTTCTTGGTGGCCTGCATACGTGTTTATCTTCTCTCTAACATAGACATTTGTTTTGTGCTCTTTATAGCAAATGCGCAAAATTCTTCTATAACATTTATGCTCGAAAGCCTGAATACTTCGCTCCGTATCTGCAGTGAGTGTCCAGCCCTCACACCCATACAAGAGAATAGATAATACAAGTGATTTGTATAATTTGATCTTCACAGGAAAACTGATGTTACTTTTCCAGATCACATTCAGCCTTGTCATGGCAACTGAGGCCATCTCAAGTCTTGTCTTGATTTCTTTACTTGATCTTCCATCACTACATATAGTGGACCCGAGATATTTAAAGGTGTTAACTTCTTCTAACGTTTGCCCATTTAACGTAATGTTGGTCGGAACATGTTTCTTATGGCTATTCACCATTATCTTGCTCTTTTCTATATTAATTTCCATCCCATACGTTCTTGTTACTTTCTCCAGTCTAGAGGTAAGGTCTTGAAGTTCTGATTCTGTTCCAGCTATCAGCTCGATATCATTAGCAAAACGTAGATTGCAAAGAGGTCGGCCTCCAATCGATATGGTTGTTTTATAATCGTAGAGATCCTCCTGCATAATATGTTCTAGATATATATTAAAGAGCACTGGGGACAGGATACATCCCTGGCGAACTCCTACAGTTGTTTTGAAAAATTCTCCAATGTCATTGCTTGCAAAAACAGCACTGCTTGCGTCCTTGTATAGTGCTTCAATGATATCTATGATGTTGGTATCAAAATTGAATTTTCTCATTCTTTGCCATAAGCTCTAAAGCCAGCCTGTTCCTCGGACAAGATTTCTTCTGATTTCTGTTTTATTCTGTTCAAAAGTATCCTTAACATCTGTAGTAAAATCTGCGAGAATAATCGCTCATTTCAGTAGGATTTTAGTCATAAAAGGATAATAAATACAACAGCCCTATTGTGTCTGACGACGATGCTCTCACACGCCAGCATAGCGCTGAATTTTGTACCATGGAACGGCTTAGAACCGATTTCCCCGTTTAAACCTACTCGCGTTCCTTGTGACGTACATTTTTAACATTTTGCCCGATTTGATAGAGACTGTGGCAAGACTTACAATTAACGCTTTGGCGGAAGTGTGCCACCAAATAACTATCTGAATTAACGTATTCTGTCAACTTTAACGCAAAATAAAGTAATCCTTACAAATTTGGTAGTGTAACACGAAAAAAATACACATTATTAACGCCAATTCTTAACCTGCCGCGCACAACCCCGCTTCGCTGACACAGTCTGCCATGCATATATATACACGCTGGAACAACTCTAGCAGAGGCAAACACGAAGATAATTTTATTTTCATCATCGCGGTAGCATTTCTGACGTAACTAAAACAAGTTAGTTATTTGAAAAATACTTGCCAGCGAGATGAAAAAGAGGAAAGATGGCGGTCTTGTGAAAAATTTTATTTGACGATTGACTATGACAAAAATTGAAAATTTAAACCATTATGAAACTGCCCATAAAAATTATATGGTAGTATGACATAGAGTTCACTGAGCAAGAATGTACTTTAAATAATATGATAGTCCCAGTATTAGAGAAGTTATTGAGAAAATACTAATGCCTACGGACGCTCGACCAGACAGACTGTCGTTCCTGCTTTGTTTTTTTTTAACGTTAGTAGGGACGCGAGTTTGAAAAAGAGGCAGGGAGGTACATTCAAATTCGCTTGGGTAAAAAGAGTATGAACGGAAAAGGGGAGCGGTAGGAAAAATGTAATCCTAAACGAAACATCTTTTTGTATTGGGCATAACTAAAGCAGACTGGCCAATCGACTACCAGACGCAGAAATTGTTTGCAATTATTTTGTTTTTTTCATAAAAACTGCATTTGAATTCAAGTAGTCGCACGTTTTGATTGGCCAGTGCTAGTAAATATTAGCAAAAGGCTTTGATTATTCATTGCCAGTCAAACTAAAATTTTCATTCAGATACGCTGAGAAACAGCTGTGTTAACTTTAAACTTAAATAAATAAGAAATTCACAGTCTGTGCAGTTCGAAGGAAGCTGAGGCAATTTCTTCTAAAGTCAGCGTCATTTGTTTATATTTTCTTGAATTGTGGTAAGGATGCTTTATGAATTAATATGTTTATTCCAACTACCAAAGTTAGATACTGCTATGGGGGAAAGTGAAGGACATGCCGGGAGCAGACATTGTTGAGTCCTCACTTTGAAATGTATCTAACTGGTGTATGTTGTCATGATTATGTTGTCATATTATTTTATTAGAATATATTAGTAAGCCTCGGTGTTCAATGAACACTGTCTACATATGCCTGAAGCAATTATATTTGAAAAGAAAAGAAGAGAAGATCATATCAAAGGAAATGTGGTTACTCCACATTATTGTATTGAGGAAAAGTATGTAAACGTACAGTGGCGTATCTGCCATAAGGATCTGAGGTGTGGTCACAGCAAGGTGGGAGTCATGTAACATTCTGGGCGAGTGCACCTGAAATGCACGAGAGGCTTACCCCATACCCACGTATGAAATTAAGTGTTAGAATAAGTGATCAGATGTAAAAGGCCAGGGTGTCCTTTTGTTGCAGAGGCTCTATTTCCTGTTGCCAGCTGGTGACAGGAAACCTGCTGAGTACGAATAACACCATCCAGTCTCCAACCAGTCGTTTATGCTGTCAAAGATAACAGTAGGAGCTTTGGCGGGTGGTGAAATTGAGACTTTTTGCAACGACACATTGTAATATCTTTCAACAAGGAATCCCAGGTGATGTGTTAAACATCTGGGCATAACTGACATTTTCTTGTACGAAACACTAGTATTGTGAAACAATACTCAGGACGTTTATGGGGGTAGGATGAAACTACAACCCTCATATACAGTGACTCTCCCTTTAGAGGAATAAAGTGAAATCTATGAATATTTCCTACAGGAAAGACATATATAAATATATATTAACTTTTTAGTTATTGGGCAAATTGCCCCACAATTTTAATTGTTCTTTTCTGTAAACTATCTTGTCCTCATTTTCAAAGACCTGTCCAACCGATATGACTGGACAGGCAAAATAAATTGTATAAAAAAATTAATTTAAAGAAAAACTTAACCACAGGGTTTTATTCACTTCCTCATAGTAACTTAAAGTGTTTTTGTGTTGTGTACCATCATTTCATTTCTCCCCTAGACACTAGGTACATCACACACCATACACTAGAGCCACAAGAGTGACCGTGTGAGATCTAGGGAGGTAGCGTTAGGTACCCTGCACATAATTCATCATCATCATCTTTTAGAGTCAGGGGCCTACATGTGCTTGACCTCACACGGTTTATGCAGACACCGATTTCATTCTTTTAGGATACCATCATAACTTCCCCAGCAAAATCAAACTTTGCTACAACATCACCTTACTTGGATGACTAATAAGGCTAATGGTTCTGTAGTTCTTGCACATTTTTAGATTTCCTTTCTTTGGAAGCGGTATTACTAATGACTGCGTCCACTCTTTTGGCCATTTTTTTGTACTCCATATTTTCTGGCAAATTGTTGTCATGATTTTTACTATATCTGGTCCTCCATATTTCAAGAGCTCTGCTGGGATATTATCCACACCCGGATATATATATATATATATATATATATATATATATAATATATATATATATATATATATATATATATATATATATATATATATATATATATATATATATATATATATATATATATATATATATATATATATATATATATATATATATATATATATATATATATATATTACTATGTGAATTTTAATATGGGAAACTCGCTAGTGGATGTCAAAGTCATTTGAGGCTGGCAACCTCAGCGTACAAAAAAATGATGATTCATGAACCACCACTGCACGGGCTGGTGATTGCTTTATTGATAGTTTCGTAAAGAGAACTAAAAGCATAAAGTAGTTCCAGGTTCCCTATAGAGCAGGGAGGGAAAGATGAAAGAAATGATGTACATTTTAAGTATAATACTTACATTTTCAAAGCAGTATAAATGTCCCTATAAACATATTCACTTTAAAATTAATGTAAGTTTTCAAGCTTAAACCAGTGTAAATGTCTATGTGAAAATATTCATTTTAAAGTAATGGAAGTTTCAAACTTTTCAATCAGTGTAAAATATAAATGAAAACATATTCAATTTATATTGTGAACACGTCTCAATCGGTGGAGATGTATATGTAAAAAGACTCTATCTGTATTATTAACCTTTTCATTTAAATAAAAAGTAACTATGAAAGCTATTCTATTTAAATGTAAAGAAAGTTATATCCCGAGGGATTAAATTTAATTCTCATCGAGAGTAAAGTCTGAGTTATTGGGATGGTGGTATGTGAAGATATTAACCCATAACCCATGGGGTGGAAAACGCCATACTCAAAAGAGCGTTTCGTTCTATTCTTTACCATAGTTATTGGTGGTACCGGCAGAAAGTGCTATCTCTGGAACAAGAAGGGAACCGTGGCCTAAGCTTTAAGACGAAGGACGCACGTGGTAGACACTCCTTGACGTTTCTGGGAAACGAGCTACCCCCGACAACCTTGATCAGAGACGAGCGCGAGCAGAGGGAAAAGAACCAACCCATAAGAAGGAGCATAACCGTCATTGGCAGCTAAGTTCAAATATATGCTGCCTCTTGAACTTCTTGTAATATCTCACATTCCCTAAAGACTGTGACAATAACTTTTCTTGATCCATAACTATTCAAATTATTTTCCAACTGTTAAAACCTAAAGTGATTATTAAATTTTGTTATTTGTAATGTTACAAATTTTACTTCGATTTAATAATTTTAAAGTTACTGCATGTTTGTCTCAGTCAAATTACTACACACATTCTAAACAGAGCTATACTAGAATAATAGAATTCCACTGAGTAAATCAGGGGTGGGAGCTTAAACGAGTTGAAAGTAATTAGTGCTTAAATCCTTCACAAAAGCGTCGGCAGAATTACAGAGTTAACATACTCAGCCAAAGCAGTATTTTTCTCGCTTATTCTGAATATCTTGTGAAGACCCTTTGTAATAGAAGTGTCATCACCCTTCTATCTACATTTCTGCCAAGAGTAATCTTGTGAAGCCCATATTAGATACTCTTAAGTTTTGGCCACTGTTGGACCACTACTGCAAAGCAGGGGAAGCAATAGCGTCACACCTCCAAAAAATGGAGTGATGAGTAAGCTGTGTGTGCAGTTGCACCATCCCGCTGGAACCAGGCTTCCTGAATTTCAGTAAGGTGGGTTAGGAATGGTTCGAGAATGTCGGTGCGGTAACGTTCTTCCTTTATGGTGTTATTGAAGAAGATGGGCCCAATTATGCGCATACGACTGGTGGCACACCACACCCCGACTTTGTGATCGTGGAGAGGCATTTCTTGAAATTTAAATGGATTTTCACTGTTCCACAGACGAGTGTTCTGACTGTTCACGTACTTGGAAAGGTGGAACCATGCCTCATCTGTGAAGAACGTAACATCAAGGACTTTTTCACCTTACTCAACAAGGAATTTCTGAAACCAGGCGCAGTAGTTGACACGGGACTGGTGATCTTTCTCTTTCAGCTGATTTACTGCGGTAACCTTTTATGGATGCAACTGTAACTTCGATTTCAGAACCCCTGAGCTGTACTCTTTGACACGTGGGCCTGTTGGGACAACCGTCTCACAGACTGTGACGCAACGGAGCGACCTCTATCGATCTTTGGTTCTCTCCGGCAGTATAGGTACAATTGTGGTACTGATTTCTATGAGGTGCTGTCAATTATTGCACTTTTCTTTCTTTCTTTCTTTCTTTCTTTCTTTTTCTGCTAAGTAGCAGATATCCGATTTTATCAAATCACCCTGAAGGTGATAAATATCACATTTGCAAGGAGTGCTATCCAGATTTATGGTTATAGGCGCAGCAGATTAAAACTTACAGCAGTCTGCGGCTATCGGCTTAAATCACCGATGAGACCCGGAGTTTGCGCACTCATACGACACATAACGACATTACCGTCTGTGTGACACAGGTGGGCAGACAAATGTGATACAATCGCTTCCGGTCCTTGGTTAAAAAGTAATCATGGATTTATTACATTTTAGACAATATGAGTCTACAAATGTGTTTGTGAGAGTGTATGCAAGGCATCAGATGTCCATATATGGTAATACGTGACCTTTGCAGGCACGTACCTTATTTCACGTGGGACTATTTTGAAATATCACAGCCTAACATGCATGATTTGAAATGATTGGATCTTTCTGATTAGATTCATAACATCATTGGAGGGAATACAGGCTGACAATTTCAGAGTTTTATTTCTCTGTGATTTGCACGCTCGCCAAGACAACACCAGACCTTCGCCAGAGTGAAGAACTAGATTCATAATTCCTATTTGTTAACCGGAGCTTTTATTGGAGAACCAGATAAGACTTACAAAAGCACAGGGAATCTCTACATTTAATAAGGAACACCGGAACTAGGAAAACTGAAGAAACACGGAGTCAGAAGGGGCAATATATTGTACAATTAAAAGAAATCACAGACTCGTGTTGTAAGAGAACGATTCGCCTCTTCGATTCATCTGTGCGACAAGTCTGTAGCCAGGATTGGCGTAAGTTGTTATTTACATTTCATTTTGTATTACTAACATGTGAACTAACATATATATGTGTATATTACCACGTGAATTGTATTGTGTGAAACACGCTATTGGATGTCAAAGTCATTTGAGGCTGGCAACCTCAGCGTACAAAAAAATGATGATTCATGAACCACCACTGCACGGGCTGGTGATTGCTTTATTGATAGTTTTGTAAGAGAGAAAAGCATAAAGTAGTTCCAGGTTCCCTATGGAGCAGGGAGGGAAAGATGAAAAGAAATTATGTCCATTCTAAGCATAAGACTTACATTTTCAAAGCAGTGTAAATGCCCCTATAAACATATTCACTTTAAAATTAATGTGAGTTTTCACGCTTTAAACCAACATAAATGTCTATGTGAAAATATTCATTTTAATTAATAGAAGTTTCAAACTTTTCCACAAGTGTAAATGTAAAGGAAACATAAATGAATTTATATTGTGAACACTTTTCAAACAGTGGAGATGTAAATGTAAAACATATTATATCTGCACGTTTAGACTTTTCATTTAAATGTAATGTAAAGCTAAAGCTATTCAGTTTAAATGTAAAGGAAATTTTATCCCGAGGGATTAAATTTAATTCTAATCGAGGGTAAACTCTGAGTTAAGTGGGATGGTGAAATAGAAGAGGGGGTGGGGGGGGGGGCACATAACTATGTGTCGTAGAACGCCATACTCAGAAGAGCGTTCTTTTCTATTCTTCTATCACAGTTATTGGTGGTACCAGCAGAACGTACTATTTCTGGAACAAGACGGGATCAGTGGCTGTGACGTAGAGTATGATAAGTGAAGTCCCTGAACCGATGGATGATAAAGGATTGTAGCCTCGAATAGCATCGCAGCCCCTGGATTTGTGTGAAACACAATAGTCAGCGTGGATTTCACGCGGGCTCATTAGTATTGTGGTGGAATACATTGATACAGCGATAAAATCCTCCATTATAAATATAAAAGTTAAAATAAAATGTAGGGATAAAATATAGTAAAGATACGCTGCTGCTTCTTCGCCCACGCCACAGGCGCGTTGATTGTGGTAGACCGTACCATCGTTTCTAGTGTCCTTGAAAAAAAACTAATTATAACATGAGGACCCGAAAGGCCTATTCGTTTAGACGGGGTAAGAAAAGGAGGGAAGAAAAAAAAAAGAATGCCGTCTGCACGCGTTTGAATCTAAGTCTAGCATACGCGCGAACATGTAGTTGGTAGTTTGAAATACGATGTAAAAGTAAGAACATGTAGCCAAGTGTCACGAAAACAGGCTTAGCTCTTATTGCGAATGACGTAAATTCTCACGTACTACGAGAGACTATCGTAATTAGCTTGAAAGTACATGGACAAGAAGTGAACGAGTGGTAGTAAAGATTTCAAGACTAACATGGAAAAAAAATGGAATTTCTTATTAATAGGTTTAGAATCACAAAAGTTAGCTAGTTTAAGAGCTTATCTTTTCCTGATAAATAATATGCTTTCAAATAAAAGGACGGACAGATAACTTGGAAGTTATTGACAAAAGACTGATTTGTTCTGTGGCAGAATAGCAACCAGATGTTAGTTTTACATTCACTAAAGTTACATTTAACGCGTCCTTGAGACGAAGGCAGAAAAAAAGTACATGAAAACAAGGGGGAGACAAGGAGGATAGAATCTAAAAATATCTTCGCAGTAGAAATCTAAGAAGGGAATGAGAGAAAATTTGAATATTTTTTTTAGTGTTAGGCCAAAACCAAGTCCAATCTTGGGGAATGACAAGTTCGGACAGACCGACCGACAGAAATACACTACACATTTGACCAAAAATTGGACATTTATTTTTGAAATTTTAAATTGTAAAGGGGAAGTACTCTCATTGGACGAAATAGTTAAGATTATTGAAAAATTTGCCGGCTAGTTGCCATTTTGTTGAAGACTGTCCATACAAGCAGATCGTTGAGGCTAAGAAGTTTGTCGTCCATTGAATATATGTGCTAGTAGTAGTGGGACGCCCTAGTCTAGCCAGCAGCTCAGCTGAGTTTGTGCTATTTTCAACGTACCTGTGTGTTTTCATTTTGAATTGTGAGTTTCTTTGTCTGGCACTGTGCTATTGCCAGATGTTCTGACGAATACACCATTGTATGAAATGAGATGCCTACCATATTACCTCAGAGCAAGTGAGGAGTGGGCCTATGGAACTACTTTCTTCAATCGTCACAGGCCAGTTAAGTATTAAAGACCTGGCCTGCTGAGATTCATCAACGAATATAATATAATAGAAACTCCATTGTGTATTAAGGGACTTTCCCACCATTAATCCTGTTTAAAGAGCAAATGAACACTGTTAACTAAGACATGGGTATGATGCAAATACCCCGACCCGACATCCAGCACTAGTTCCTAAAGACTTTTAGTTTTAGTACCAATATTAGTAAATTTAAATTATGTATATGTACAAGTCTTTCATGTTTTTACTCAATTATATGTAATTCTATTGAAATTGATTCATATTGTTTTAAAAGTCCTGACCATAAGAAAAATCTTGGTTCAGGACAAAATAAATTTAAAAAAAATTGTAATTTCTAAATTTTAAACACAGTGTTAATTGACTTGATCATAGATATTAATATAAGTGTTTGTGTGTGTGTGTGTTCGTGTATTTAATTACCAGCACACCATATTTCATTACCCTAGACATTAGACGTAGCTATCAGACATACTAGTCAGAATAAGTCTGATTGAGGTCGTAGGTGGTAGTAGCAAGGTACTCTGTAAACTCACATAAACTGTTATCCTCAGGGACCTTCACAGCTGACCTCATTCAGTACACTAAGTAAACATAACAACAACAATAAATAACATCAAAACCCACCACATATATTGGAGGCTCGTCCGGGATTTAAATGTTTCACATATATTGGGGTCTCCTGGTCCGGGAATTAAACTATTGGGGTATAAGTTTGTATAAAATTAACAGTGTCCCTAAAATTAAAAGATATTCATAAGAAATAATTAAGGTGGAAAGTAAGAGTTGATGAATCTTCACAGCCAGTAGTAATTAATTAGTGTGTCACTTTGTTAATTAGAGTTTTGTAAGTTATTTTAGAACATTATTAGAGTGTGTGATACAGGATGGCAGATCTAGCCAAATTCAGATCGGCTGCTGTGCTGACTGCTAAAGAAATGAATATGGAGGGTCAGGCTTTAATCTAATATGTAACTTCAGAATGCGACAAGTATATTGAAAGGGAAGATAGGAGGTTAGCTGAAGAGAAGAGGTTACAAATTGAGGCTGACAAAGAACTTAAGAGGCTGCAGATTGAGGCTGACAAAGAGGCTAGGGCATTGGAGGCGGATAGGGTGGCTGAAATAAAGCGGCTGCAATTGGAAGAGAAGAAATTAGAAGCTGAAAGAGAGGAAAAGAGACAGGCTGCCGAAAGAGAGGAAAAGAGACAGGCTGCTGAAAGGGAAGCAGAAAAGGAGGAGAAGAGATTACAAAGGAGCACGAGTTACAACTAAGGGAGTTGGAATTTCAAGGCCATGCTCCTGAAAATGGTGCCAGCCCCTTTCCCTCCGATGCCACTGCTAGTCAGGGAGCCTCAACCTCAGCTATGGGTTTTCATTTAGACCATTTTGTTGAGAAAGACGATGACATAGAAAGTTTTCTAGGTAGGTTTGAACTTTTGGCTACCACGTATGGGTTAGAGAGAGAAAGTGGAGCCTAAAGTTATCCCAGGGGCTTAGGGGAACATCTTATGAAGTGTTTGCAAAAATGAATAGAGACGACGAAGACAATTATGACATGCTAAAGCAGGCTCTGTTATTAAGATATGAAAAGAATGGTGAATTTTATCGTAAGAAGTTTAGAAATGCCAAGCTTTTGTCCGGGGAGACATACCACCAATTCTCTGCCAGACTGGAAACCTATTTGGAGAAATGGACTGCTCTGGGGAAGATCCACGATCTTAAAGAAATGATCATGATAGAGCAATTAAGAGAGTCTATGGCTCCAGACCTGAGAAAGTTTCTCATGGAACAAGGTGCAGAGAGGTTGGGTGAGGTATTGAATGTCGCTGAGAGGTATCAAGCAGCCCAGGCAGAGGTAGCTGGCACTAAAAAGAAACATATAGAGAATTTTAAAGCCACACAGCACTTTAATAAATTTGATACCAAAGAACAAGGTAACAAAGGTAGGACTAACTTTGATTGGCCACGAAATGATTATCGAGATAGAAACTCACAGTTCAGTGACCAAAAATATAATGAAAGAAAACCTTTTAACCAAGGAAAGAGGTGGTGTAAATGGTGTAGGAAGGACAACCATAACACCGAAATTTGTAAATGGAAACCTTCTAACATTGCTGCAATGAAATCGGGGAACCAGAGATTAAAGGTTAAACCTAATGGACAGCAGGAACCTTATCACCCACCAGTTTGTGAGGATGTTGTTTGTAACGGGGTCACCACAAGGTGCCTATATGATACAGGTTTTGATTTTGATTCAGTTGTGAGGTCTAGCCTAGTGAACCCAGGTCAGTATACCACCGAAACAGTGGAAATACAAGGGACGACTAAGGACATACCACTCATGACACTTCCGATTGCAAGGATAACGGTGAAAACTCGCTATGTGGAAGGAGAAATCAGAGCAGCAGTGATAGATGAACCAATCTAACCTCTGATATTGGGGTGTAGATACGTCTTCTTGGGGAATCCCAAGGGACCTGTGATCATGGCGACAGTGCAGACCAGGTCACAGTCAAAGGAGGAAGAAGGTGAACCTATAAATGCTCATCCAGAGGAGATGAGGAAGGCGCAGGCTGAGGATAGGACACTCAAGCCATGTTTTAAAAAAGTGCCCAAATGTCACACACCTTCAAGCAAGGGAGATTATCATATGAAGAACAAATTGTTATACAGGAAGACCGGAACTGGAACAAATGGTCACAACCAGCTGGTTCTTCCTACTTCATATAGGGAGAAAGTGATGGAACTAGGGCATGCGATTCCCTTCAGTGGTCACATGGGGATCAGCGCCACAGGACAGCGTATAGCTTGTCATTACTTCTGGCCAGGGATAACGGAAGATATAAAAAGATTTGTAAAATCCTGTCCAGAATGTCAAAGGGTAGCTCCAAAGCATTGGACTGCTCCTGCAACTCTAGGGGAAATGCCCATAGTGGGAACACCTTTTGAGAGGGTTGCAGTGGATATTGTGGGACCTCTCACTCGGACCAAGAGGAGGAACAGTTACATCCATACTCTGGTGGACACTTGTTCTATGTGGGGAGAGGCGGTAGCCCTGTCGTCAATCGATTCGAAACATGTGGCAGAGACATTACTTACAATATTCACAAGATTAGGATTCCCGCATCAAATCTTGACTGATAATGGCTCACAGTTCAAAGGGAAACTAACGGAAGAAGTTTTTAAGCTGTTTCAAGCCAGACACTTTCATTGTAGCCCGTACCATCCACAAGGGAACGGCCACGTAGAGAGGTTCAACGGGACTCTCATTTCTATCCTGAGAAAGCTGGCACATGAGAAACCTGATATGTGGGATCAATTTTTGTCCGCTGCGTTGTTTGCGTACCGGGAAGTACCACATAGTTCAACCGAGATGGCACCCGCAACCCTGTTATTTGGGAGGCCAATAAAAGGTCCATTGGAAGCCTTATTAAGGACGTGGACAGATGAGAAGGCAGAGGAAACTGTTACCTCATCATATAATTATGTGAACGAGCTGACCACTCGTCTGAAAGCTGGATGGAAACTGGCAAATGATAATTTTAGAAAAGCCAGGAAGAAACATGCAGCTTATTTTAACAAGAAAGCAAAGGACAGAGAATTAGCTGTGGGAGAGAAAGTACTTCTTCTACTACCCGGCAGCAATAATAAGTTGCAAATTGGATGGCAAGGTCCATATACCGTTCTAGAGAAGGTGTCTAGAACCAATTATAAAATTGACAAAAAGGGGAAGGAGAAAATATATCATGTGAACCTTTTAAAGAAGTATCTGGACAGACAAATCCAGGAAGGCACCCCTTTACTGACCTTGGCGATCGCAACCGAAATGAAAAAGGAACCACTCACCTCACATGAATACCCATTACACCCCTGTGAGACAGCTGCAGAGGTAAAGGTCAGTAAGCACCTGACTAAAAATCAGAGGGAGAGAGTTCAACAGGTTCTGGAGGAACATACAGATGTGTTAACAGACAAACCGGGGCATACTAATTTGCTAGAGTATGATATGAAGCTGGTAGACTCAACACCAATCTGTATGAAAGCCTATTCTGTTCCGTTCGCTAAGGAGAAAGCATTGAAAGAGGAGATATATTATTTGTTGAAAGAAGGGATTATTTCTCGCAGGGAATCTCCTTACAGCTCCAGTGTAGTTCTGTTGAGGAAACCGTTTGGGAAACATAGACTGTGCATAGATTACAGGAAACTGAATGCTGTCACAGAAGGTCAGGTGGATCCATTACCGGACACAAAACAGTTATTTGCCAGATTGAACAAGGCAAAATATTTTTCGAAGATGGATCTTAGCAAAGGCTATTATAAGATTCCAGTGAAGCCTGAGGTTCGACCTTATTTAGCTTTTAGCACCTCGGAAGGGCATTATGAATTCAACATGTTGCCATTCGGATTGAAAAATGCTCCGAGTGTGTTTTCTAGGATGATGCGCAAATTGTTGGATCCCTTGAATAATCCATGTATCACGAATTTCATGGATGATATCCTCATCGCTACAGAAACATTTGAAGAACACGTTAACTCTCTGAATATGCTATTTGATAGACTCAGAGAAGCAAACTTGACTGCTAGACCAACAAAATGTTGTATTGGATGCAAAGAGTTGGAATTCTTGGGACATACTGTATATCAGGGTAACATGACCCCTGAACCCAAGAACTTGGAAAAATTGCAGAAAGCACCTAGACCACAAACAAAGAAAGACGTGCGATCATTCGTGTCGTTGTGTGGGTTTTACCAAAAATATATCAAAAATTTTAACTCTATATGTGCTCCTCTGACTGACTTGACTCGCAAAGGAAATCCAGATAAAATTGTTTGGTCAGCGCAGTGTGAATTGGCATTCCAAGAGTTAAAGGAAAAACTCACTAGCAAGCCTATTCTCAAATTGCCTGATTTGACTCAGGATTTTGTGGTGAGAACGGACGCAAGCAATGTGGGCCCGGGGGCTACTTTGTTGCAAAGGTCCTCTTCACCCAACAGGGAACTGAACCCAGTCGCTTATGCTAGCCGCAAGTTGAATAAAGCGGAACAAGGCTATTCCACAAGCGAAAAAGAGTGTTTAGTGTTAATCTGGGCGATAAAAAAGTTCCAAATCTATCTATATGGGAGAACATTCGTGGTCCAGACGGATCATCAGCCCCTCGTATTCTTATCACAGGCCAAGCATGAAAATGCCAGATTATTACGATGGTCTTTATTATTACAGCCATATCAATTTACCATTGAATATATTCCGGGGTCACAGAACGTCGGTGCAGATTTCCTCAGTAGGCACCCCTGTGATCACATTTAGAGTATTCAGCAGGCGTAAGGAGTTAGTTTTATCTATGTGTATCACTGGTATTGGAACTTGCATTAGTGCATGTTCTCAAGTGTGGAGATGTGTGGTGGAATACATTGATACAGCGATAAAATCTTCCATTATAAATATAAAAGTTAAAATAAAATGTAGGGATAAAATATAGTAAAGATACGCTGCTGCTTCTTCGCCCACGCCACAGGCGCGTTGATTGTGGTAGACCGTACCATCGTTTCTAGTGTCCTTGAAAAAAAAAACTAATTATAACATGAGGACCCGAAAGGCCTATTCGTTTAGACGGGGTAAGAAAAGGAGGGAAGAAAAAAAATGATGCCGTCTGCACGCGTTTGAATCTAAGTCTAGCATACGCGCGAACTTGTAGTTGGTAGTTTGAAATACGATGTAAAAGTAAGAACATGTAGCCAAGTGTCACGAAAACAGGCTTAGCTCTTATTGCGAATGACGTAAATTCTCACGTACTACGAGAGAATCTCGTAATTAGCTTGAAAGTACATGGACAAGAAGTGAACGAGTGGTAGTAAAGATTTCAAGACTAACATGGAAAAAAATGGAATTTCTTATTAATAGGTTTAGAATCACAAAAGTTAGCTAGTTTAAGAGCTTATCTTTTCCTGATAAATAATATGCTTTCAAATAAAAGGACGGACAGATAACATGGAAGTTATTGACAAAAGACTGATTTGTTCAGTGGCAGAATAGCAAACAGATGTTAGTTTTACATTCACTAAAGTTACATTTAACGCGTCCTTGAGACGAAGGCAGAAAAAAAGTACATGAAAACAAGGGGGAGACAAGGAGGATAGAATCTAAAAATATCTTTGCAGTAGAAATCTAAGAAGGGAATGAGAGAAAAGTTGAATATTTTTTTTAGTGTTAGGCCAAAACCAAGTCCAATCTTGGGGAATGACAAGTTCGGACAGACCGACCGACAGAAATATACTACACATTTGACCAAAAATTGGACATTTATTTTTGAAATTTTAAATTGTAAAGGGGAAGTACTCTCATTGGACGAAATAGTTAAGATTATTGAAAAATTTGCCGGCTAGTTGCCATTTTGTTGAAGACTGTCCATACAAGCAGATCGTTGAGGCTAAGAAGTTTGTCGTCCATTGAATATATGTGCTAGTAGTAGTGGGACGCCCTAGTCTAGCCAGCAGCTCAGCTGAGTTTGTGCTATTTTCAACGTACCTGTGTGTTTTCATTTTGAATTGTGAGTTTCTTTGTCTGGCACTGTGCTATTGCCAGATGTTCTGACGAATACACCATTGTATGAAATGAGATGCCTACCATATTACCTCAGAGCAAGTGAGGAGTGGGCCTAAGGAACTACTTTCTTCAATCGTCACAGGCCAGTTAAGTATTAAAGACCTGGCCTGCTGAGATTCATCAACGAATATAATATAATAGAAACTCCATTGTGTATTAAGGGACTTTCCCACCATTAATCCTGTTTAAAGAGCAAATGAACACTGTTAACTAAGACATGGGTATGATGTAAATACCCCGACCCGACATCCAGCACTAGTTCCTAAAGACTTTTAGTTTTAGTACCAATATTAGTAAATTTAAATTATGTATATGTACAAGTCTTTCATGTGTTTTCTCAATTATATGTAATTCTATTGAAATTGATTCATATTGTTTTAAAAGTCCTGACCATAAGAAAAATCTTGGTTCAGGACAAAATAAATTAAAAAAAAATTGTAATTTCTAAATTTTAAACACAGTGTTAATTGACTTGATCATAGATATTAATATAAGTGTTTGTGTGTGTGTGTTCGTGTATTTAATTACCAGCACACCACATTTCATTACCCCAGACATTAGACGTAGCTATCAGACATACTAGTCAGAATAAGTCTGATTGAGGTCGTAGGTGGTAGTAGCAAGGTACTCTGTAAACTCACATAAACTGTTATCCTCAGGGACCTTCACAGCTGACCTCATTCAGTACACTAAGTAAACGTAACAACAACAATAAATAACATCAAAACCCACCACAAGTTTGTGTCATTTCAACGTGGAATTCTACAACGTGGGCTAATTAATATGTAGACAGTTAACAATGCGTGCATCCAGGACATCGCTTTGTCTTAAAGGGGAGGTTAAGCCACGCCTTCTGCCTTACATTAGAGCGATCTAATCAACTACCTCCTTCACCTTTCTTTCTTACTGCCTAGTAGGGCGTTGCCAAAGTTTATCGGTAGAGCGGTTAACGATCAAAGGCAGTAGTGGTCCCAGAACGGACGAAGCAGTCTCACGCCGTCGTGTAACACCTCAGTGTGAACCAGAGGAGAGCGCTGAAATCGCGGACGGAGCAAACGAAGATACGGGAACCAAGGGCGGCATCTCCCTCTTTGGCTGGCGGCCCGAGACTAAGGTTCCCTAATATCAAATAAGTTGTGAACTTTCGCGTGTCCCCCTGATCCTTCAATTCTTTAATTATATATTGAAACCACTGAAGAATGCGTTTATCATTTGCGCCAGAGAGTTTGAACAAAGTACTAGCTGTATAGAACAAGATTTCCTGTGCATATCTTCTATATTGGAGTCTTAAAGTCATTCTGTTTGGCCAGTGGTAATATATTAGTTTCAAGTGATCAGTGGTCTAGTTCTTTCATTTTATTTCGCTGGATTTTGTGTTAATTTAAACCTATTAAATAAACCCATCTCAAAAGTTTCCAGTTGTAAATTAAATGATATATCTATACGTTATTTCCAAAGATAATAGATGCTTAAATTAATTTAGGAGCCGTTAAGGGATTTATAACCAATTAATACAGTATATATATATATATATATATATATATATATATATATATATATATATATATATATATATATATATATATATATATATATATATATATATATGTGTGTGTGTGTGTGTGTGTGTGTGTGTGTTTAAACATTAGACTCGCGAAGAGCTTTTCTTAAATATATATAATTGAATACGCGAGTGTATTTAATAGTCTTAACGGTAAATTTATCGCGCGTCAGAATAGGATACGTATTGGGCTTATTGATTTCATGTTTTCTATTTTTTCACATAGAATGATCATATACCTTGCGTCCCAGCAATTCTATAGAGTCCTCCAGACTCGGTTCTTCAAACATCCAGCGATTTTATGAACATTTAAATATAATCTTCTTGTGGCGGCCCGTGCGGTCTCGCTCTCTAAATTTACATGAGAAAAAGCAACCCAAGAACATTTAAATCATAAATCAATAAGGTCTGTAAAGATAAACTGGAGAAGAACAATTGCCAGAAGCGATATATAATTTTTACTGTTCTGATGTGGAAAAGAATATATTTCCTGTGCACTGACAGTCCTGCTATTTCTACTGGATTTAAACCCCGAAGAAACACATAACTCGCTGTTCAGTCCTTGTTCACCACGCTATAGAAGTTTTCAACCACCAGCGGTGAAATCCAGGAGACCACTACCTTCTCATACCTAATACCGGTGACAGTGCCATCCCATAGAAACTTTAGATAAAAAATATCAAAAGAAACACTAAGGCTTCACCTTCCAGCGATTACGGGACAATTTGTTATAAACGCCAAATCCGCTAATCTGGGGCTGGAAAACGAAGGAAAAGACTCATACGTTCTGTTGAGTGTTTAAATTGCTGTTTGTGTTATTCTAAGGAGTGCCAGATTCTACGATCGGTAAGTGTGAGAAAATGTGTGATGGCCATCGCTAGCGTGCATGAATGAATGAGACCTATTAGCTAAACTTATAATTCTCTTTACTTGGAAAATATCCTTATACTGTATTCCTTGTATTGTTCTCCTTTAAGTGGAATTGCTTACCTTTGCTTATTTCTCCTCCCTTAAATCTGCTTGGTCAAGGGATAACTTGGAGAATACTAGGACTCGTTTCCTACACCCCATACCAAATATTGTAAACCCCCCTATCAGAATAAATTAATCTATTTTTGGGTTAAATTATCTCTTTCTGATAACACTTGCCTTTGGGCTGGGTTTTTTTTTGGTCTATACAAGCGGGAAGGGCATATTGGGATACTACTCTTCAAACCCCCCCCCCCCTCCTGTTATTTGTATTTTTCTGTAACTAGCATCATTGAATGTACCATGCTAAATGTTGTGATTTTTGTTTAGATGATAATAAACACCATAACCTTTTATTACTGTGTTGGCCGACCCATTTCCTATATCTGTTATATGTAGTTTGTATTCACGTCTGTGTGTTTGTAGCACCAAATTGGTGTGTGTACATGAGTGTTTGGAAACTGGCAACAATTGTTTAGCCAGGAGAGACTTAGGAGTCTACAGATAAAAAAAATTGTCGTAAGATAGGCAAATCGGAGAAGATTACCCGATTATCAGAGACTGCCCTTACTCTTTCCAGCACTCTTGTGAATCAACTATCTATTTCTTACCTCTTTCTATCATAGAGCCTTCACCATCATTCTTCACTCTAACGGGACCACTATTTCTAAGACCTATCTCAAATAAAAATTACGACAGTGGCCTACGCTTTAAGACAAAGGACGCATTGTGTAGACTTTCCTTAAAGTTTCTTAGAGACGAGCTACACCCGACAACCTTGACCAGAGACGAGTGATCAGTGTGAAAAGACAGAACCGTCATTGGCAGCTAAGTTCAAACATATGCTGCCACTTGAACTTCTTAACCCTTTTCGCAATCTCCAAACACGAGGATGATAGCTTTTCTTTATCCATAACTATTCAAATTATTTTCAAACTGTTACAACTAAAGTGATTATTACATTCTGTTATTTGTAATGTTACAAATTTAACTTCAGTTTAATCAATTAAATGTACTTCATGGTTGTCTCAGTCAAAGTTACTAAACACACACTCTAAACAGAGCTATATATATTATAATAATTTCACTGATTAAATCAGGGGTGGGGCTTAAACGAGCTGATAAATAAGTGCTTAAATTCTTCACAAAATTGGTCGGAAGATTATAGAATTAACGTGCTCAGCGACAGCCAGCATTGTTTTCGCTTACCTGAATTTCTTGTGAAGACTCCCATGTGATAGAAGCTTTACTACTCTTCTATCTACAATTCTGCCAAGAGTAATCTTGTGTACAAATATACTCCATTGAAGCCTATATTAGATACTCATGAGTTTTGGCCATTGTTGGAGCACTACTGCAAAGCATGGGAGGCAATACCGTCACACCGACTTACTTGAACTCTGGAGCATCGTGTCCTGGATATAGAGAACTGTTTCGTCTGAAGTGGAGGGCCTTCCAGATCGAGGTGCATCGTGCACACTGCCCGTTTCAAGAAACAAGTTTACCAGATTTCGTACCGCAGCGGTGAGGAACTTGTGAATCTGGAAATTGCTGCGCGAAATTTTGCTGAACGTCCTCCGTGTATTTATTACCGTTACGAAACACATGTTTCACCAGGAATACTCTTTCTTCAATCGTCAACACCATTGTCGTTTGGCCAAGACAATTAAACCTGGACTGCAGTCCAACAAAACAACGCTTTACTCCGACTGCTGCTACGCACTGGGGCTTGGGCGACTGTCAACACTGCCAAGCCTAGGGAAGAACAGACGACTCTCACATCAAAAACACATTGCTCTCCTCTGTTGTCAAGGTCACGCCTAGGGTAGAACGGACAACTCTCACATCAAAACCGCTACTCTAGTCTGCCGTATATTCAAGTGCACAGTAACTTTTCGGACACCCTGTGTGTGTGTGAGTGTTTATATATATATATTATATATATATATATATATATATATATATATATATATATACTGAAGCACATTAAAAACGCACCACTATTATATATACTGATGCCGAGAAGCTGGGGAAAAAAAATGTTAGGATGGATTTTCCCCGTGTTTGTCATGAGGTAGAGAGCGAATGGCTGCTGGAATGGAAAGTGCATGATTCAACCCACGGGTTTGTGTACAGACTACAGGAAAACAACGAAAGTTACACGTGCAACACGATTCCCAACAGCTATGACCCTGAAAATGTGTACGCGTTGTGGCAGTATACTCGATATAAAAAGGCCGTTAAGACAAAACACCCAGTAAATGTGCTTGAAATGCCACGACTATCTGAAAACGACCGCCAACGAGCCATTGGTATGTTGGCGACCGGAATGAGCTCGCGGGCCATTGCCAGAAGGATGAATTGCCACCACAGCACTATTGTACGTCTCAATGAACGTTACGGAACCACTGGCAGTGCCCGGGATAGACTTCGGAGTGGCCAACCACGAGTTACTACCCCTGTGTGCAAGATCGTCATATTGTGCTGAGTCACCTAAGGAATCGTTCTCTCCCGGCTAGTCAAACAGCAAGAGCAATAATGGGTAGACGTGGGCAAGTCTCTCGAATGTCAGTCATACGACGACTCAGAGATACAGGCCTTACTGCAAGACGATCTTATGTTGAGCCAAACTTGACTCACAGACATCGTCAGCAGCGCCTGCAATGGGCAGAGCAACATATCAGATGGACTAGACTGCAGTGGAATGCTGTCCTATTCACAGACGAGAGAAGATTCAACATATCCTTTGCTGATGGACGTATGCGGATTTGGCGACAGTGTGGAGAGCGCTTTGCAGATTGCTGTGTTCGTCAGCACAACCGATTTGGAGGTGGCAGTATTCACATTTGGGGAGGATTCAGTTTTCACCATCGCTAGCCTCTTCACGTCTTCCGTGGAAATGTTAATGCTGTGACATATCGAGATGAGGTTCTGGATGCATTGGTTGCTCCTGCGTTCACAAATTATCCAGACTTGCAGCTTCTCCAGCAGGATAATGCACGTGCGCACACCGCATGCATTACGCAGCAATATCTACAGCAGCAGAACATTGTGACGATTGATTGGCCTGCCCTATCACCAGACATGTCCCCTATAGAACATCTGTGGGACGAGCTTGGACGCAGAGTCTACAGGCAAGGTTCTCCAGCTAATCTGCAACAGCTCGAAGCTGCTCTTACACGTGAATGGGACTTGATTCCCCGGAATTTCCTTCAGAGACTTGTGCGTTCCATGCGGAGCCGCTGCCAAGCTTGTTTGCAAGCACACGGTGGACATACCAGATACTGAGGATAGTGTGAATGAATTTTTTTATTGGTTGCATTTTTGGTTTTCTCCCTTGCCTGCACAGAATGCAATGAATTTCATAACAATCAAATGTACAAATTAATGACCAGCATGGATTCATAGGAAAATGAATAAAGATTCCAAATATGTAAACTTGTAAACACTTATATTTACATTTCACACTCTGTTCCTGGATTATACAGGTGGTGCGTTTTTAATGTGCTTCAGTATATGTATATATATGTGTGTGTGTGCGTGTGTGTGTGCATATATATATATATATATATATATATATATATATATGTGTGTGTGTGAGTGTGTGTATATATATATATATATATATATATATATATATTTAGCTGTTTGCCTAAGGCGGGGCAGCAGTGAGCTATTTGCGTAGGCCGGGCGGCCATTACCCTAGAGCCGGTTCTGATGACAAACATTGTGAAATATGAACGATCCAAAGCACGTTTCCTGGCTGTTGGACAATGCACTTCTGTAGATCCGTGTTTGCTCTTTTTTCTTTCTGCAACTGAGATTCGTCAATGCATTTTAGACCCAGGCATCAAGCAGGAAGGAAATCGAAAATATAAATTGGGAAAAAACCGATTGAATGCTGGCTACCGGAGCTAAATCGAAACCGAGCTGAACTTGTGAATTTTGAGTGATCAGGAACGAAAACTTCACCAAAAGAAATAAATTATTTTTGCTTTATCCACTTTATCCATATTAGTTCACAAGGCAGTCCGTATTTCGATAAGGTAAAGAGATAGGGATATGACAGCGTTTCATGGCAACATAATTTAACTTTCATAACACATTTTACTACTTTAGAAGCTAGGAACCTCTTTTTTTTTTTTAGTAATTGTGGCGAATGAGACACGAAACTCGCCACACGTGTAGTTTTACTCAAATTCATATTACCCAACCTGGGTGTGGATTATGTTCAGTAAACTGCAACCTTTGAGATTATGATTTGACGACAATAAAACATTTAACCCTGACAGATCCTGAGCGTTTTTATACCTTAAAATCATACAAGATGTACAACACTAATTATGGCCGGTTGATTAAGGTGGATTAAGATAGATTAAGGTGGATTAAGGTTGATTAAGATAGATTAAGGTGGATTAAGATATGTGGATGATGATTGCGTAGAATAGAAGGACTGAAGTGGTATAACCAGATCACTATTGTGAAACTCATGGCAAGAACTAGACAAGCGGCAGTGGAACATGAAATTAGAAGAAGACGCTGAAGATGGATAGGGCACACATTGAGAAAACCTGTTGATAGCATTACAAGACAGTCCTAGTTCTGGAATCCCCAGGGTAAGAGATGAAGAGGAAGACCAAAGAATACACGGACATGGAGAAGACAACTGGAGACAGACATGAAGGGGATGAAGAAAACATGGAAAGACCTTGAGCTGATGTCACGTGACAGGCAGACTTGGCTTAAGTTTGTTTAAGGCGATGAAGATTAAGGTGTGTCACGTATGGTTCCCGGGGGTGAGTGAGAGGATAAAGAAGGAATAAGAATAAAGTTCCCTTATGGAGGTCGTTAGAAGCAACAATATGAAGTTGGTTACGAGGCTTGCAGTCTCATCATGTAAACAAAACATAGCTAGAGAAACAACTACTGCACGAGCACATAAATGTTGTCATCTCGTCTTGACCTTCCAACTTCCCAAGGTGCATAATCCTTCAACAAACGTATGCCAAGTCTTCCTGTCCCGTGCCATCAGCTCAAAGTCATTCCATGTCTTCTCCAGTTCTCTTCTCCATGGTCTGTCTCTACCTCTCTCTCTTCCCCTGTGAACGCTCTGGTACAGGCTTTGTTTCGAAAGGGACCAGATGGAGGGTACTTTGAATGGGGACGCACCGTAGTGAGGCGGAGACGTGAGAAGCAGTAGACGACCAAAGTAAACAGGCAGTGAAACATAGTCTAGTTGATCGTAATGAGGTAATGAAGCGCAGTATACACACATAGTAAGTCGGTCACTACGCTGGGTATAATCATCGAGTAAATAGCTACGCGCCACCTGTAGTTCATACAGTGTGACTAATCTGAGGTTGTCCATGGGGTTGGCAACCACATCAAGTAAAACATATTGCTACATAATGAAACACTGCAAGATCACGTGAACGCTTTGATGACGGCTTCCTGCATGGGGACCAGGTGCAGTGGTAGTTCCATGCTTCGTAAGGGAAAATACTGATGATGATGATGAGATACCAACGAGTCAATGTGATGCAGAAAAAGCACTAAGTGAATAGGTAGGTAATAAGATTCAGTAATTGTACAAAGTAAGTAGTCAAGGAGATGAGGTTGTACATGGGCTTATAAAAAACAGTACGCAAATGGACTATTAATGTAGTCTGACACAGTACATAACTCAAAGAATAATGACATAGTGTGACGCATTCTACAAAATGACGTAATGTGAACAGTACACACCATGCATGATATAAATTATATACGAGGAACGGTCAAAAGGTAATGCCTCGTAATTTTTAATTTCATTCAATAGGCAAGAAAACAGATAAAATTCACATTGAAATGTAGCCCCAAGTCTGAACTTCAAAAATGTATTTCTCAATGTAGTCTCCGTTATTTGTTACAGTTTTTGTCCATCTTCTCACAAGGGCATGTATCATTCATATTCATTCATAACCCACCACTCCCAAAGGAGCATAGGTCTTCAACAAACACATGCCAAGTCCTCCTATCACGTGCCATCATATCAAGTTCTTTCCACGTTCTCATCATTTTCACCTCCGTTTCCAGCTCTCTTCTCCATGTGCTTCTTGGTCTACCTCTGCCTCTCTTGCCCTGGGGGTTCCAGAACAAGGACTGCCTTGTAATGCTATGAAAAGGTTTCCTAAGTGTGTGTCCTATCCATCGCCATCGTCTTCTTCTCATCTCTTGTTCCACTGGCACTTGTCTAGTTCTTGTCATCAGTTCCACGTTGGTAACCTTGTCATACCATTTTAATCCCTCTATTCTACGTAAGCACCCATTTATGAAAGTCTGTAGCTTTTTGGTTGTTGTCTTTGTTGTTCTCCATGTCTCCGAGCCATACAATAGGACTGACTTCACATTTGAGTTGAAGATTCTTATTTTCATGTTGGATCCTATTTCTCTTGATCTCCATATATTTCCCAATGCAATGAAAGCTCCTCTTGCCTTTTGTATTCTTATTTTGATATCGCTGTCTGTCCCTCCAACTTTGTCTATATTACTGCCAAGATATACGTACGATTCTACATCTTGTATTGGTGTTTCTTCAAGTTCAACCCTGTTATCATTACCTGCATTTATTTTCATTATTTTTGTCTTTTCCATGTGTATTTTCAGACCCAATTGCTGTGACCTCTCATCGAGTGTTTTCAATTTGTCCTGCATCTGATTACGATTATGGGACAGAAGAGTCAAGTCATCAGTAAAATCCAGATTATCCAACTGCTTAGTCAGAGTCCACTGGATTCTATTTCTGTTGTGTGTTGTTGATGATCTCATAAACCAGTCTATTGCTAGTAAGAAAAGAAATGGAGACAAGAGGCATCCCTGCCGCACTCCTGTTCTTATCCCAAACGGTTCTGTAAGCTGTCCTTCGTGAAGAACTTTGCATGTCATGTCTTCATATGTTTTCTTGATTAAATTAATGATCTTCAGGGGAACTCCATAATGCCTCATCAATTTCCAAAGTGATTCTCTGTCTACACTGTCAAATGCCTTTTCGTAGTCCACAAATCCAATGTATAGTGGTGAATTCCATTCCAGACTTTGCTCAACTATTATTCTCAAAGTGGCTATCTGGTCTGTACATGATCTGTTTTGTCGAAAACCTGCTTGTTCATCTCTCAGTTTCTTGTCTATGGACTCTTTTAATCTCTCAAGGATATTCCTGTTTAATACTTTTCCTGGCACTGATAGTAACATTATTCCTCTATAATTTGTGCACTCTTGTAAATTTCCCTTCTTAGGCAACTTTACCAGATATCCTTCTTTCCATTCTGCTGGTATCTCTTCCTTTTCCCAGACTTTACCAAGTAATTTATATAACATCTCTGTAGCCGTGTCGATATCTGCTTTGATGGCCTCTGCTGGAATGCCATCAGGTCCAGACGCTTTTCCATCTCTTAGAAGCTTTATGGCTTTCTTTATTTCTTCCTTCGTTGGTCTTTCACCGTTAATTTGTAGCTCTTCTTCTGCTGGCTGGATGTCTGGCAGGTTTTGTGGGGCTGGTCTATTGAGAAGGTCCCCAAAATATTATGTCCACCTCTTCATTTGCTCTTGTGTATTGCTGAGCAGTTTCCCATTCTTGTCTTTTATGAGGCAACTTGTTTGCTTGTATTTCCCTGTTAGCTTCTTTGTGCTGCTATACAGTTCTCTCATATTTCCTTTGGCTGCAGCATCTTCTGCCTCTCTTGCCAACTCCACAATATACTTCCTCATAAAAAGGGCATGTATCCCCGCACGGTAAAAATTTGTGTCCTTTTTCCTAAACCACTGGCGTACGGCGCGTTTAATGGTCTCGGTGTCCTCAAAGTGATGTCCGCGAAGATCTTCTTTCAGTGGTCCAAACATATGGAAGTCAGAAGGTGCAAGATCGGGACTGTAAGGGGGATGTGGTAATAATGTCCAGCCAAATTCTGCAATCGCATCAATGGTGCGTTTAGCGGTGTGTGGCGTGGCATTATCGTGCAACAGTAGTGCAGTTCTCTGATCTTTTAATGGGTAAAGTTGCCGAAGACGACCTCTAAGCTTCTTCAAAGTTTCAATGTAACGGTCTGCATTCACCGTGTTTCCCTGTTCCAAGAAGTAGAGAAGAATCACACCCTTCTCATCCCAAAACACGGAGGCCATAACTTTCCCTACAGATGATGAATGTTGTGTGCAGTCACTGCGTAGACGGACGGCCAGTCCGCTTTGCGTCAGCCATTGAGGATTGACCTACTTCAGCTTCGTCACAACGATGTACCCAACGTCGGACAGTGCTAACATCCACTGTTGAATCTCCATAAACATTCTTTAAACGTTCGTGGATGCGAATTGGGGTCTCGCCTTCAGAATTTAGGAATTCTATGATATAACGTTGTTTTAACCGAACGTCTTTGGCAGCCATTTTTAAACTGTTACAGTGGTGCCACCTGTTACTGAAACAGGTTGGTAATGCTATACAGTGCAGAAGAGTGTTTGAGGAATCCTGCTAAATTTACAAATTGCAAACCGATGCAGTATTTACATACATAAAAAATAAAAGGCATTACTTTTTGACCTTCCCTCATATATATAGCATTGTTATAAGATAATGCGGTACGCACATAGAGTGATGACTGATGACGTAAGGTGATGCGGTACTCACACGAAGTTAATAACTAATAAGATTTAGCAGACGCGCCATATGGGATGTGTACCAGATGTAGTATAAGTTTCATAATACTGAAGTAAACCATACAACATGCTGCCGGTTGACAGGTAACACACCAAACAAATGCTGAGTCTTACAGCGGAAAATCAAACTAATCCCTGTGTGAACATGTGTAGTTACAAGTATCATGTGGAAGAAGTATGTACGCTAGCGAAACTTTCTACATGACCTTTCGCTTGTTGAATCACTGTAAATACATCTTTATCGCAAACAGGATCAGGCGAAGGATACTGTTCACTGTACACACAGCTTTGTCGCAAACAGGATCAGGCTTAGGGTTATGGTTACCGTTAAAGGTTAAAAAAAGCCCTAACGCTAAGTCCCTAACCCTACTCTCTTCACACAAACAACAAAATTTTAAAAAAAACAAGTAAGTATCACTCATAATTTACGACACTGCAACAAACTATAGACGAAACTGAATAAACATAGACAAATAACGTTAACTTAAAATTGACCCTATTTGCAACAATTATGGCATCTGTTGGGCGAACTTTGATTAACCCTTTCGCGTTGCTGTTGTATTAGTAATTATGAAACTTCATTTTCAATATCTACCTCAATAAATCATAGTCCAGCCATGACAATATTTAACATTTACCAGATCTTAGGATTAAATGGTCAAACTTTACGGCGTGTTGAAACATGTTCCTTAAATAAAAGAATATTCAGAATTCATGTCACAAACACTGGTACACTTTATTTTATTTTCTGTTTTCTAGTGTCATCCTTTATGTCCAACGAGTACCTGTTAATTACCTTTATTTATTTATAATAATAATAATTTTATTTACTGTTCACATGACTCAAGGTTTTCTCCATTATTTATTTCAGAGTTCATCCATCCGTGACTTTAACCTACCCGCCTATTCTGTGTTATTCGTCTTCCACTACACATTACTGGACACAAGTTTTTCGGCCTTTATTTGGTCTATACTTGCTGATAAGAAAGTTATATTAGTGATTGCGTCTTTAAAATATCTGGGTCATCCACGGGTCCTATATACCATAGTTGTGTGAGTGTCATGAGAATGACCTCAGCCAATAATACGCTTTTTTTGGGGTGCAAAATTGGCTGAGCGTCCTTTCACGATGTACTGTCACAGCAAGTCGAAGGCGTCGTTTGGTTGGTTCTAGATTCGATTCCCGGTAAGCCTATCACTTGTATTTTCTTTTCTGTTGTCTAGTGTCATCCTTTATGTCCAACGAGTACCTGTTAATTACCTTTATTTATTTATTTACTGATTTTTTTACTGTTAACCGGACTCAACGTTTCCTCCATTATTTATACACAGACTTTGTAGTCTCCATTTTGTATGATATCATGTGACTTCTTGAAATAGCTTGCATTCACTACTAGAGTTTAAAACGTGAGAACACGAGACTAAGCGAGATTAGTTCAGTAGACAATTTTCAGTGCCCGTAATTCGACCAAATTTGAAACTGATCGACAAAATTTTACTTAAGTTTTAACTTAAAAAAAAAACGCAACAAAATCAATCCAACAGGTCTTAGGCCGCTTACACACGAGCGTTTCTTGACGCGCGTTTCTCACGCGTGACGAATGAAGGAGTAAGGGATTTACAGGCTGCTCAGCCGAGCGAGACTGTCTGTAAATCCGTACTCTTTCATTCGTCACGCGAGAGAAACGCGCGTCAAGAAACGCTCGTGTGTAAGCAGCCTTAGAGTCTCTTCTTGCGACAGACAAACTGACTAAAATTAATTTTTGTTGTTGTCATTTTCAGCTGGGAGAGCTCTAAAAATAACAACAGCATGAAAGGGGAGAGAAGCAGAATTATGATCAGTCGGTTATCCCTGAACGGACACAAGCACTGATTCCCTGCTCGTACCGTAAACTTCATGTTGGGTGATCTGTTTTTAATCAAAATGGCTGTAACAAAACAAAGTCGACAGTTATAGCTGGAGGCAGTATTCTCAACTATGATATTCTCAGTCAGATATTCCCCCTACCAAGCACGGCTGTTGGTTGGTGCAAGCGGTGTGGCCGCACAGTCGCCGACTTGTGGAAGGGGAGGAAAGGGGGTCGCCGCGCCTATAATGCATTAAAAATACTATTTAAAAATGAAAATGTTAAACAAATAATTGAAAATGAATTGTTCCGGAGTTTAAGGTACTAACTATTTTTATGATCAAGTTGATATTATTTCTTAAATATACTTTTTTTAAAAGTACTCCATGAAAATGTATATATAAATAAATTTATAAATCTCTCTCTCTCTCTCTCTCTCTCTCTCTCTCTCTCTCTATATATATATATATATATATATATATATATATATATATATATATATATATATATATATATATATATATATATATATATATATATATATATATATATATTTATATATATATATATATATACTGAAGCACATTAAAAACGCACCACTATTATATATACCGATGCCGAGAAGCTGGCAAAAAAAAGTGTGGGAATGGATTTTCCCCATGTTTGCCATGAGGTAGAGAGCGAATGGCTGCTGGAATGGAAAGTGCAAGATTCAACCCATGGGTGTGTGTACAGACTACATGAAAACGATGAAAGTTACACGTGCAACACGATTCTCAACAGCTATGACCCTGAAAATGTGTACGCGTTGTGGCAGTATACTCGGTAGAAAAAGGCCGTTGAGACAAAACACCCAGTACATGTGCTTGAAATGCCACGACTATCTGAAAACGACCGCCAACGAGCCATTGGTATGTTGGAGACCGGCATGAGCTCGCGGGCCATTGCCAGAAGGATGAATTGCCACCACAGCACTATTGTACGTCTCAATGAACGTTACGGAACCACTGGCAGTGCCCGGGATAGACTTCGGAGTGGCCAACCACGAGTTACTACCCCTGCGCAAGATCGTCATATTGTGCTGAGTCACCTAAGGAATTGACTCTCCCGGCAAGTCAAACAGCAAGAGCAATAGTGGGTAGCCATGGGCAAGTCTCTCGAATGACAGTCATACGACGACTCAGAGATACAGGCCTTACTGCAAGACGACCTTATGTTGGGCCAAACTTGACTCACAGACATCGTCAGCAGCGCCTGCAATGGGCAGAGCAACATATCAGATGGACTAGACTGCAGTGGAATGCTGTCCTATTCACAGAAGAGAACAGATTCAACATATCCTTTGCAGATGGACGTATGCGGATTTAGCGACGGTGTGAAGAGCTGCTTTGCAGATTGCTGTGTCAACCGATTTCGAGGTGGCAGTATTCACATTTGGGGAGGATTCAGTTTTCACCATCGCCTCCCTCTTCACGTCTTCCGTGGAAATGTTAATGCTGTGACATATCGAGATGAGGTTCTGGGTGCACTGGTTGCTCCTGCGTTCACAATTTATCCAGACTTGCAGCTTCTCCAGCAGGATAACGCACGTGCATTTTTTTGTATTTTTGGTTTTCTCCCTTGCCTGCACAGAATGCAACGAATTTCATAACAATCAAATGTACAAATTAATGACCAGCATGGATTCATAGGAAAATGAATAAAGATTCCAAATATGTAAACTTGTACACACTTATATTTACATTTCACACTCTGTTCTTGGATTATACAGGTGGTGCGTTTTTAATGTGCTTCAGTATATATATATATATATATATATATATATATATATATATATATATATATATATATATATATATATATATATATATATATATATATATATATATATATATATATATATATATATATATATATATATATATATATATTTTTTTTTTTTTTTTTTTTTTTTTTTTTTTTTTTTTTTTAAATAGCGCACTAGGTACTCTTCTGTACTTCAGAATAATTTTTTTTGCAAAATTACCTAGTTATTCTATATACCCACGAGTTCGTAACACAATTAAGGAGTGGATTCTAGGCTACGTTTTATTGACAGGGGGGGGGGGGGGGGGGGGGGCCTTTGGCTCCGCCTTAAATATATCGCGTACCACAAGAAGTTGGAATCTGCTGCGGTAAGATGGAATGGACTATTGATGAATGCTATACTTATGTCCGGCACTCTGTTGAATCAGTGCGGGAAATGCCACGGTCTAGAAAAGAATGGATGGGATAATTATTCACAAGATGAACAGACAAGTAAGGGCTGAGCCTAGAAGCATATGAATTTACAAACATGAGGAACGTGGTACATTATTTTTTTTTTAATTTTTTTTTCATTTTTTTGTTGGTTTGCAATGCTCTATCGTAGCTCCATGTCATATAAATGTAATGTTAGTTATTTCTTTCTGTTCCACTATTCTCCATGTCTACCACGATAATGGCATCACAGATGTATAGTTTAAATATAATCTTGTATGTTTGTATCTACTTTATCAAGAAATCATAAATTGTATTTAACACACTATTATATTTCAATTTCATACTCCTCGATATTTGCATAAAAAATTATCGTCATGGAGTAGGTAAAAATGTACGTACACATATCGTTTATCTGCCTTTTCACATTTATTCCACGCCTCCTTCCACACTCGCTAACTCGGAGGTAATTGAAACTGGGATCTACGCGCTCTTGCAAAAGAACAAAAAATTATTTCCCGGGAAGCCTTGCCTCCATTTTGCGAGAAAAGCGTCAGTAGAGTCACGCTTTTCGTCTTAAAGAACGGAACCCATGCCCTGGAAAAAAGCATAAATGAGTTAAAATATCCTGAGTAAAGGCGCCTACGGGGACAACAAAAATAACTATGATCATTTTCAGTACCGAGTCCTGGAAAGTTCGTAAATGACTCAGTAAAGATAGTTATCCTTACGACATCCTTAGAATACGTCTTTAAAAAAAAGAACGGATCGCTGCAGTATGACGTATAAAGTAATAAATGTCCAATGAATGACGTTCATGTAGCAGAAAGAAGACCCCCCCCCCCCCCCCCCCTTTCCCCGCCGCGCAAAAAAAAAAAGAAAGAAAAAAGTCAACACTGATGAATTGTCCATAAACGTAATAGATCACAATGAATTAAAAAAAAATAAGTTCACTTAGTATCTACACAAACGTAAACACAAAATTCCACAGTCCAAAGACCAAAACCTGAGACACGTTGTGTGAACAGGACACAGTGTTTTGAAACAAGACTTGAAGTCACATGAGACCCAAGGTCAACCAGTGGACATCACGGTCTAGTTAATTCACATCTAAGGTCCAGTTTTACCGTGAAGCGTTGCGGGGAGCTGAAGATCTCGTTCTTAGAACAATAGTGCCACATTGGCTGGTGTGAGCCCGGGTCGATGTAGCATTTCTTGTTAGTTATCTATGCATCATTTCTTGTCATGTTATCTATGCATCATTTCTTGTCATGTTATCTATGCATCATTTCTTGTTAGTTATCTATGCATCATTTCTTGTCATGTTATCTATGCATCATTTCTTGTCTTGTTATATATGCATCATTTCTTGTCATGTTATCTATGCATCATTTCTTGTCTTGTTAGTTATCTATGCATCATTTCTTGTCATGTTATCTATGCATCTGCGTCTTAGTTCTTGTTGTGCTCTAAACTCAGATCTATGTTGTAGGCATGTAGTGGGCATACGATTGTCTATGACAGGGGTTCTCAATCTTTTTTAGTTCTTTTTTTTCCTCATAGCCGGAAAAATGGTACTTTACAATCTTACTGTGGCCCTAGAAATATGGCAGGGTCCACGTTGAGAATCACTGGTCAATGAGGTAAGAGAGCTGTCCTCTGGCGGCGTATTTACCCAGTTCCTAGATAGAAACAGAGTAACGTCACGCTCCAAGCCTGCCAAGCTGTAATGGGTACATGACTATGCTCGTGAGTTAGGGTAGGCAAAGACGGCGAAGAAGGGAGCTTGTCACCCCATATCACAAAATGCTGGACCTAGTATCGTGAGGTCTCTAACACTTCACTCCCCTGTGGCAGTTTCTTTTACAGGACGACCTAAGCCGTTAGGCACGTAATGGTAACTGATTGGATTCCAGTCTCGCGTCACGGTTTAGTTGTAAGCCGAACACAGCACAGGGTCACAGACTGCATTTGTTAGAAAATGCTGGCTCGACTGAACGTGTCGGGTGGAAAAGATGAACTTAGACTTAAACAAAAACATGCAAACTTGAAATATACAAGGTTCCTTAGAACGAACACACGTTGACAAGAAATTGCTACATGTTTACACATCAGTTAACACGGGCTGTACATATTCATTTTGATCTTACCAGTTCTTGGCTGTCGTCTCCGACAGGTGTAGGGGAAGAAGTTACAGCAGTACACATAATTTTGTGTATGTGTGTACCAGTGGCTGCGTGTAGTAAAGTTCTTCTTTCTCTTTAGGTTTCTAGCTTTGAAAAAGGCATACTTTTGCTCGAACTGACTGGCCATTCGTGGACCACTAAGGCAGATCAAGGGAGACAACCCACAACAATTGGGGCACCGCAGACAATGAGCACTTGACCCCAGCTATAACACTACGTCATGGGCCACCGCAGACGATGAGCACGTGACTTGACGTGTTCTATATCTCTTGGTCACGGGGGCACCACAAAAATTGAGCGCTGGACTTTACTTGCCCTACAACACGTGACCTTGGGGGCACCATAGACGTTGAGTGCTGAACTACTAGCCGCCACGTTTGCCAACTAATTGTTAGTCTGGTTAGATCCGTGACAGTTAAATTTTTCCAGGCTTTTATGTGTCCAGTCCCTTCTGTCTGCCCTATTTTATCTTGTGTCTGGCATTGTGCCTTGAAGGAAGATCTTTGGTAACCCATGTGATTATGGGAAAGAGCTATTATATTTAATTCAACCGTCATTAGATTATTGACCGAAAAATAGAAAGTTCCCCACGCACACGAACAAACATGGGCTAGGTGGAAAAAGTATTTTCATAATTTCCTCAAGCAGATAAAAGAAGAAAAAATAAACAAAGAAAGTACTGAGAAACAGTAAAAAGCAAGAAACACGAAACATATAACTACATAACATTGTTACTTTACTGAAAATCCCACCAAAAAATCCAACAAGGACAGATAAAATAGCAACAAAATCCAAACAAAACCCATAGTCAAATCGAAGAATGGTCACAGGGGATTTGTTAATTCATTGCCAGCAGAAAAAAGGCCCCAGACGTGATCTCAAAGAGAAACGGTAGAACCAGAGAGAGAAATGGAAAGAGAATGTCAAAGGTCAAGCCAGCAGCTTGTACAATGGCCCGTTATTCAGACATCAAAATGCCCCTACGGAAATAAAACGACAGCTGATAAATGTTATATTCATTATTTTAATAACTGCAAGCCGCCTTTCCTTGGGGCACGCTCCTTTCTACCATAGACAGGAATGCTTAGTTGTTTTGGGCTGCAATTATTATTGCAACGGGTTAAATTTCCATCTGGTATTTGATGTAGATTATTGTTTGTACATTGTTCATTACTTAGTCCTTCCACTCGGTATAACGTAATATTTTCTCAGATCCGATTTTATTTTGTTTCTCCGTCTGATTTTGTTAGGTGCTGCCTTACATATTGCTTGTTCATTGGTATTTTCCTATTTTAATATGTTGCACTTAATGGCAGAGTGTAGGTATGAGATTCTAAATTTTGCTACGCCTCAGTTATCCATTCCCTTCTTCTGTTATAGAACAATGTTTGTAAGTACCATAGTTCCTAACATTATTTTTAATTTGTCTGTTCTTAAATTGGAAGCAAACACATGGCTAATAGGAAAATTATTAGACTGACAACTTATAAGAATGGACCAACCTACCAGAAGCAGGATTAAACGTTAGATATGATCAACATTATATCAAGGTCTTCATCATCCCTTCATTTCTGTCTCAAGTTATCTTCTCTATGCATTTTTCAATCTCCCTACAACTGTTTTACCCTTGGGATTCCATATCAAGGACGGTCATGTAATGCTATCAACAAATGTCCTCAATCTGTGTCCCATTTATAAAAGTCGGTCAGCTCTTCGTTGTTCTGTTTACTGTTATCCATGTTTGAGAGCCACAGAATAGAACTGTCTTGACATTGGAACTGAAAAATTGTTACTTTTGTGTTACACTTTATTTCTGTTGATTTCCATGAATTTCTCAACTAGAGTTTTTACCTTATGTCATTTTATTTTGATATCACTGTCGGCTCCTTCATCTTTGTCTATATTGTTACCACAATTTTTGTATGTATAAATTAATTTATTTGATGGATGTTTGTCCTAGTGCAATCTTCTTTTTTTTAATAGGAGATTTGCCTCGTTTTGGCGAGGGGCGCTCCGTTCATTCTAGACACGTGGCCGTCGGTTATGTTAGGGTGCATGTCCTAATAGAAAAGACCGTGTGTTCTGGTTGTTCTTGTGAAATCTTGTTATTATTTGTGACATTTATCCTCATAACATTTGTCTTGTCCATGCCTATTGTCAGACCCAGCTGGTGTGTAGTCTCGTCAAACATTTTCATTTTGTTTTGCATTCGGTTACGGTTATGGGACAGAAGATCAGCAAAATCTGGATCTTCAAGCTGTTTAGTCAGAGTGCACTGAATTCCATTTCTGTTGGTTGATGTTGTTCATTTCATAATTCAGTCTATAGATATTAAGAAAATAAACGGTGAGAAAAGGCATCTCTACCGCATTCTGGTTCCCATCTTAAACGGTTGTCCTTCATAGTAAATTCTGCATGCCATGTCTTCAGATGTTTTCTATACGATGTTAATGAGCTTCAAGGGTATTCCATAGCACGTCATCAGTTTCTAGGGTGATTCTCTGCCCACACTGCCAAATGCCTTTTCATAGTCCACAGATCCAATGTAAAATGGTCAGGCCAGTTCCAAGCTTCCTTCAACTACTATTTGCATTGTTGCTATTAGCTCTGTACAGAAATGTTTTGTCGAGCAACTGCTTGAGCGTCTCTCAGTTGTCTTTGACCTCATTTAACCTCTCAAAGATGAGGCTATTTAATATTTTCCCAAGCGCTGATAGCAACATTAGTCCCTTTTAATGTGTGAAATCTTGCGAATCTCCCTTCATCGGCAGCTTAACTAGATATTCTTGCTTCTATCCTGCTGTTATTTATTATCTCTCCTAGACTTTACAAAAAAGTGGCGTATCTTTGTAGAGCTGTAGAGTATATAAACTTTGCTGCTGTAGAGATAAACCTAAACGTAGAGATATACACTTTACTGTAGCAGAGATAAAAATAACCACAGTAGACATAACCTTTACTGCAGTAGAGATAAAAATAACCACAGTAGACATAAACTTTACTGCAGTAGAGATAAAAATAACCACAGTAGACATAAACTTTACTGCAGGAGAGATACAAATAACCACAGTAGACATAAACTTACTGTAGTAGAGATGAACATAACCACAGTAGATATAAACCTTACTGTATGTGACGTACGTATAGTATGAAAAGTGAAGTCCCTGAATTGTTAGATGATATGGTAGGTCCCTCGAATAACATCGCAGCCCCTGGATTTGTGTGTAACACAATAGTTAACGTGGGTTCCCCACGTTTTCTCATTAGTATGCACCATAGCAGAGTGGATTTCTCACCACGTTTGCTCATTAATATGTAGACAGTTATCATGCGAGGATCCAGGAGTTTCGGTTTGCCTTAGGGGAGGTTAAGCCACACCTACTGCCAATCTCTAGAGCGATTTAAAGCAAGCATTTCTCCACACCTTTCTGGCACCCCGCCTAATGGGAGTTGCCAAAGCTTATCGGCAGAGCGGCTAACGATCAAAGGCAGTAGTGGTCCCAGAACGGACGATGTAGTTTCCCGCTGTTAGGTAACACGGCATTGTGAACCAGAGGAGAGCGCCGGAATCGCGGATGCAGCGAACGGAGATAGGGAAACCAGGGGCGGCATCTCTCTTTTAGTCTGGCGGCCAGAATCTCGATAGTCTCCTGAGTTCTTAAAAGGTGTGAAATTTTCACGTGTCCCCCCGATCTTTCATTCCATTTAATATAAATAAAGACCTCTGAAAAATGCATTTATCATTCGTTTGCCAGAGATTTAAAGAAACACTAGCTTATAGTCGAATCCTGCTAGATTCCATCTGAATTGTTGGCTATATTGGAGTAAATTCTTTTCTGTGCTAATCGGTATAATATAGTAGTTAAAGTGATCAGTGGTCTAGTGCTTTCATTTTATTTCACTGGGTTGTGTGTTAATTTAAACTTATTAAATAAACTCATTTCAAAGTTCCAGCTGTAAACTAAATGACATATCTATTACATTATTTCCAAAGATAATAGATGCCGAAATGCTTAAATTAACTTTTAAAGTCGCGAAGGAATTTATAACTAATTAATTAAGTTAAGTTCTATATATATATATATATGTGCGTTTTAACCATTAGACTCGCGAAGTGTTTTCTTAAATATCTAATTGAATACGCGAGTGTATATAATAGTCTTAACGGTAAATTTATCGCGCGTTAGAATGTTATTGGATTTTTGCAGTATGATTTCATGTTTTTCTATCTTTCATTTGGGTGATCATAACCTTTGCGTCCCAGCAAAAACCATTTTATAGAGTCCTCCAGACTCGGTTATTAAAACCCTCCAGATATTTTGATGAATAGTTTAAATTTTAATCTTGTGGCGATCCTGTGTGGGGTCCAGCTAACTAAATTTACCAGAAAGAAAGCAAACCCAAGAACAATTTAACACATCATCAATTAAATTAAGATTAACTGGAGAAGAACATTGCCAGAGCTATATTTATACTATTCTACTGCTCTACTGCGAATGAGAGTAGATATCTCCTGAACCCTGACTGTGCACATTTTCTTCACTGGACTTAAACCCCCGAAGAAAAACCTACTTTACAGGTCAGTCGTGTCATCACGCTTGAGAAGTTTTTCCACCATCAGCGACTAAATCCAAGAGACCACACCATTCTCACCCCTGTATCTGTGACCGTGCCATCCTATAAAACTATTTTTAATATAACAAAACAAAGAACACTTAAGCTTCACTTTCCAACGATTTCGGGACACTTTGCAAACCGCATAAACCTGCTAAATCTGGGGCTGGAACAGAAGAAAAAAGACACTACCTATGTCGAGTGTTTAATTGCTGTTTTGTATTTTTCTATGGAGTGCCAGATTCCACGATCGGTAAGTGTGTGTGAGAAAATGAGTGTTGGCCATCACCAGCGTGCATGAATGAAGGAGCATTATTTGCAACCATTTAACCATTTGGACTGGTTTTTTTTTTTTCTTTCACCCGGGAAGGGATATTGGAATAATTGTTTAGCCAGGAGAGTTGTAGGTGTCTATCAATAAAATAATATTGTCGTAAGATAGGCAAAATCGGTGCACTACCCGATTTTCTTAGACTGTCCTTACTCTTCCAGCACCTTTGTGAATCTACTACCTATTTCTAAACCCTTATTATCACAGAGCCTTCACCATCATTCTTCACTCTAACGGGACCACTATTTCTAAGACCTATCTCAAAATATAAATTTACGACACTGTAGTAGAGATGAACATAACCACAGTACACATAAACTTTACTGTAGTAGAGATGAAAATAACCACAGTAGACATCACCCGTGTGTTACCAGGGCCCGAAAGGGGAGCAAAGAATAGTAGCACTGTACCCTACCATGCATGTCGTAAAAAGCGACTAAAGAGGGTTGGGAATGGAGCTGGTTACCTCATCCCGGAAAAATACTTGTTACCAAAATACTTCAACAAACATGGACAAGTCAAAAACAGAATATAAATCAACTCAGCCGCCCAAGACAGAAGAAGGACCTCTGGAAAGGAGACGCATGAAGCAACCCAGAGAAAGCCGAAAGGAGTCTGTGTTGCCGACTAACCTGTTTTCGTCTAGGAACATCTCCAGGATTGGTACCTGGAATGTTCGCAATCTATGTGAAAAAGGGAAAACTGCACAGGTAGCAGCAGAAATTAAAAATTACGGGATTGATATGCGGGGTCTCTGCGAGACACGGTGGAAGGGCATAGAGAAGAGGAGATTGATCATAGGAGAAATTGTGTTGTCCTCAGGACATGAGGAGGAAAGAGCCCACCACAGTGAAGGGGTGGCTATAATGCTGTCTAGGGAAGCACAGAAGGCACTTATAGAATGGGAAGCAATGGGACCCCGAATTATATCAGCAAGGTTTAAATCAGCCAAAAAGGAAGTAAATATAAACATCATCCAATGTTATGCACCAACAAATGATAAAGAAGAATCTGTGAAAAAAAAACTTTTACACCAGAGTACAAAATGTCTTGGACAATAAGAAAAGAAAGGACATCACAATTTTGATTGGTGACCTAAACGCGAAAATAGGAACAGACAACACCGGCTTTGAAGAAATCATGGTAAAGCATGGATTAGGTATGATGAACGAGAATGGGGAACTATTAGCTAACTTCTGTGCTTCAAATCACTTGGCTATAGGAGGATGTAGGATAAAGAGAGAGGGATAGTACCTCACGGTGAGAGACAGCCATGTCCTTTTTAGGATAGTCAGGATCCTATTTGGTTCTCCTCTCTTTATCTAGCTCATGTATGGCTCCTCGAATACCGCTTGTGTACGGCGGTGGCCACATCCCGGGCAACAGTCTTGGCTGACTGGCTAAACTACATGGGTGGAGTAGGAGCAATCTTACTCAAGGGAATGTCCATCCCTAGTACACAAAGACTGAGACGGTGAGTGAGGCGGAGGAATCTGAGAAGATCAACGGCTCGCAAAGCGAAACAGCAAAGTGTGTGGCGCACTAGAGGCGTGTCGGACATAGAAAAAGACAATGGCTAGCCACCGTGGAAGAGATTGGGGCCTTACCACGTACTTCCTACAGAACGTAATGGGATCACAACAACAAGATAAGAAACGATATGTAGAGAACTCTCTGTCCCCTGGGGAAGAATCTACTGTACAAATTAACAGGGAAGAGGCAACTCCTCTAATGAGTAAGGAAGTACATAATGACGAGTGTTCCTTAAATTCTGTTGAAAGGGAGCATTCTGAGAAAGACCACCTAAAAACTAGTAGGAGAAGCCTAAAAAAATAGGAACATGGAATGTTAGAACTCTGAACGGAGAAGGAAAGCTTGACAATCTTATATTAGAAGCAACAGACATGAAACTCGATATACTGGGAGTTGCAGAGGCAAGACTTTTGGATACATGCTACATAAAAAGAGACCAGTACACGCTTATACACTCAGGCGGAGAAAAACATGAAAGAGGGGTAGGAATGTTGATAAAGAAGGAGTTAGAAAAATACGTATGTGGATACTGGACACACAATGACAGAATGATGTTACTAAAAATGAGAGCAAAGCCATTCGACATATCAATCTTACAAACTTATGCACCAACTAAAGATCACAGCGAGGAAGAAATAGAAGAATACTATGAAGAGCTACAACACACACTTAAACCAGTCAAATCTACAGATGTGTTGATAGTAATGGGTGATATGAATGCAAAAGTAGGAAAAGGAAAATACAAGAAAATAGTAGGACAGTATGGATTAGGGACAAGAAATGATAGAGGAGACAGACTTATCCAGTTCTGTGAAGAAAACCAGCTGGTTATATGTAACACCTTTTTTGAACACCACCCAAGGAAATTATACACATGGAAAAGCCCAGGAGATATAACACGAAATCAAATCGACTATATCATGATAAAACATAGATTTAAGAACAGTGTCACAAGTGCAAAGACATATCCTGGCGCCGACATAAATTCAGATTACAACCCAGTCGTCATCAAAGTAAATATAAAGCTGAAAAGAGCAGGAAACAGAAGACAGGAGGAACCCCAGATAGAAATATCAGCGCTGAAACAACCAGATATAAAACAGAAATATTTAATCGACGTCAAAAATAAATATCAACAGTTATTGACAGAAAGCATGGAGCAGTATAGAAGAGAAAACCCAGAAGAAAAAGCAACCGCAAAATGGGAATGCTTAAAAACAAGCATACAATCAGCAAATGCAAATTTACCTAAAAAGGAGTCTAAGAAAAATCAAATTTGGATGACAGATGACATCTTGAATAAAATGACCGAAAGAAAGAAAGCAAAAAACACTCCAGAATATAAAACAATAGACAATGACATACGTACTATGTGTAGAGAAGCAAAAGAACGGTGGATAGAAACAAAATGCAAGGAAATAGAAGACTTGGAAGCAAAGCACAGGACAAGAGATATGCATGAAGAAATAAAGAAATTATCAAATCGGTCACGATTTGCACAAGGAGGAAAATGTATCAAGAACAAAAATGGTGTAATATTACTTGATGAGAAAGACATATCAAACAGATGGGCAGAATACGTAAAAGAATTATTCGAGGACAACAGAGGTAAAAAACCATCACCAGGTTCTAATGAAGGCCCAAACATTCTCAGATCAGAAGTAGAGAATGCCATTCATATGATACAAAAAGGAAAATCAGCAGGCATGGATAACATAAAAATTGAAATGATAGAAGCTCTGGAGAGCTTTGGTATAGATACAATCACAGAAATATGCAACGATGTATACAATACAGGATATATACCACACGACATGAAGACATCAGTTTTTTATAACATTGCCCAAAAAACCAAATGCAACAGAATGTTCAGACTTCAGAACAATCAGCCTGATGAGTCATGCAATTAAGATACTGCTCAAAATCATACAGGAAAGAATAAAAAGTAAAGTAGACAGCGAAATCCAGGAAGAACAGTTTGGTTTTAGACGGAACAGCGGAACAAGAGAGGCAATATTTTGCCTAAGAATATTAGCAGAAAAATATACAGAGGTCCAAAAAAGTATGTATATGTGCTTCATTGACTATAAGAAGGCTTTTGACAGAGTCCATCATGAGAAAATAATTGAATGCCTCGAAGACATAGGTATTGATGGAAAAGATATAAGAATACTCAGTAACCTTTATTGGGAGCAAACTGCCACAGTAAGATCTGGAAGGAATTATTCACCATACATAGACATAAAAAGAGGTGTCAGACAAGGTTGTGTGCTGTCCCCCTGCCTATTTAATTTATACACCGAAAAAATTTTCAAACAGATACAGGAATTACCAGGACTGAACATCAGTGGAAGGTCAATAAACAACCTTAGATATGCAGATGATACCGTGTTGTTAGCTGAAAGCGAACAGGAGTTACAAGAACTAGTGAAGCAAGTGAACAGTATAAGTCATGAATATGGACTCGACATTAATATTGAGAAAACAAAAACTATGATAATTAGCAAAACAGACGATAAACCCACATTAAAGATAAGCGTAAATGGGGAAATCCTGGAACAAGTCAAGAGCTACGTATATCTCGGTCATATAATAACAGAAGATGGCAGATGTGAAACAGAAATCAAGAAGAGAATAGGAATGGCCAAAGCTACATTCAACAACATGAAACATATACTGACATCCAAACAGTTATCTCACAAATTAAAACTGAGAGTCATAAAGTGTTATATATATTCTGCATTTCTGTATGGTGCAGAAACATGGACGATGAATAAGCAGTTGGAAGAAAGAATTGAGGCTCTTGAAATGTGGATATATAGAAGAATGGGGCGTATCTCATGGAAAGAGATGAAAACAAATAAGGAGGTCCTAGAAAATCTAGGGATGAAAAGAGAACTAATGAGGGAGGTCAAAGTTCGACAGCTAAAATACTTTGGCCACATAAAAAGGCATAACACCTTGCAGAAGACCATAACAGAAGGGAGAGTTGAAGGCAAACGTGCAAGGGGAAGACAGCGCTATAAGTGGGAAGACAACATCAAGAGATGGACAGGAAAGAGTCTATCAGAGTGCACCATCAAGACAAGAGACAGAAGACGTTGGAGATCCATTACAGCCAACCTTCGTTGTGGAGATGGCAACTGATGATGATGATGATGATAGGAGGAAGCATATTTCCACATAAAAGAATACATAAAGCAACATGGATATCGCCAGACCACAGAACTGAGAAATCAGATTAAAGTATGTAGAGGAGCAGATGTGGTATCAGACCACCATCTTCTGTTGGCTAAAGCACAATTAAAACTCAAGAAATTTACAACAGTATATTGCTATAGACAACAATATAATGTGGGATATCTAAGAAATCAGGAAATAAGAGAAACATTTTCTATCACAGTATCCAACAAACACCAAGTACTCCAACAGCTGGAAGATGAAGCAGATACGGAAGACCACTGGCAACAAGTAAAAAATATATGAAACGAGACATGTGAAGAAGTACTGAGAAAAAGAGAACATCAGCACAAAGCATGGATAACAACAGAAACCATTAGCAAGATAAAAGACAGGAAAAACCAGAAAGTAGATTTAAACAGAAGCAAAACCAGGAGCTCCAAAGCCAAGGCTCATGAAGTGTCCATAGAAGCAAACAAAGAAGTAAGAAGAAACATCAAAAGAGACAAGATGAAATATATTGATGATTTGGCAAGGGAGGCAGAGGAAGCTGCAGCCAAAGGAAATATGAGGGGCATGTACAACAACACAAAGAAGCTAACAGGGAAATATAAGCAAGCAAATGGCCTCATACAAGATAAGAATGGAAAATTGCTTATTAATATGCAAGAACAAATGAAGAGATGGACAGAATATTTTGAGGAACTTCTCAATAGACCAGCTCCAACTAATCCCCCAAACATCCGGCCAGCAGAAGTGGAGCTACTAATCAGCTGTGAACGACCAAGTAGAGAAGAAATAAAAAAAGCCATAAAGCTTCTGAAAGATGGAAAAGCAGCGGGTCCAGATGGAAATCCAGCGGAGGCCATCAAAACAGATATTGATTCTTCAACAGAGATATTATACAAACTACTTGGCAAAGTCTGGGAGAGAGAAGAAATACCAGCAGAATGGAAGGAAGGTTATCTGGTCACGTTGCCTAAGAAGGGAAATTTACATGAGTGCACAAATTATAGAGGAATAATGTTACTTTCAGTGCCAGGAAAAGTATTAAACTGAATCATCCTTGAGAGATCAAAAGAGTCCATAGACAAGCAACTGAGAAATGAACAAGCAGGTTTTCTACAAAACAGATCCTGTACAGACCAGATAGTCACATTGAGAATAATAGTTGAACAAAGTCTGGAATGGAATTCACCGCTATACATGAAAAAGCATTTGTCAGTGTAGACAGAGAATCACTTTGGAAATTGATGAGGCATTATGGAGTTCCCATGAAGATCATTAACCTAATAAGGAAGACCTATGAAGACATGACATGCAGAGTTATTCATGAAGGACAACTGTAACATAAGCTTTTTATACACTAGATATTACAGCCATATGTTACCGGTTGATTTTGTCCAGAATGCTATGATGTTAACGAGCGGTTTAAGTATAAGATGTTAAAGTCTGTTTGCTCGTGTGAAATCTGGTATTTGTACCGTGTTGAAGTGTCGCTGAGTGGGCGTGTCGTTGATCACCTGGACAGTTTAGTGTTGCGTGTATCTAGGTCAACAGCGTGAGGCACTGCCAGGGTTTAATACAGACACTCATACATAATAGCATACATGTAGTTTCTTAGGAGTGTAGTACTCGTAGTGAGATGCAGTAGAGTGTAAAGGTGTATGCGTAGGAGGCAGCAGATCGTGGACACGAAGTCGTATAGGCTCTTATTCATCTACGCCAAACTCACACCACCACAAGTAGAAGTCATAGATGTGGATAATACAGATGACGTTTCCAACATTTATTACTGCAACAGTACGCTGACAGACGACACAGTCAATAGCACAAAGGGTCATGGACATTTCATGTGTGATAAATAATAATAATCATCGAGCATCATAATCTTGCATAGCTCATATGTAAGATGCTAGTAAAGCTGGCTTGACAATATACATTCTTTCTTACTGTAGCCTAGAGCCCCTGACTAAACGCGTCAGGTAGTCTTTCAACAAATATGCCGCACGATAAAGGCTGATTCAGTTGATCAATATCAAAGTCTATGAACTTGTATAATAAAAAGTCAAGACTTCATCTGGCTTCACCCGCCAGACACTTCTTCTTCTGCTCAAAGATATCGGCCGAGATATCGGGCCTCTATAATAATTCAAACAACAGTGTATTCTGCATAGGCAGGTATGGTCATCCATGCCGAAACATACCACCAACAGGCGGTTTTCATATTAATATCTCTTCACTGGGCTTCTGTAATATAGCTAGACGAATCGTCTTAGGTGGCTATATCGAGCACACAAAATGGACTCTGCATCTCAAGAACTGTGAGCTTTACTCACAGCTTGACACAAAACGTTCTGCAATCTAGGCGTAATAATTAAGATCTTTTTACCTTAGACAGGATCCGAGAAATACACCAATAACAACTGTCGTCATTCTTGACGAACAGAATAACTCTGGGGAGAATCACTGACATCACAGTCACACTAAAGACTATCTTTCCCCCCAGAAAATGCAGAGAAGAACAACGGACATGTCGTCCGGTCAGAACCCAGCTCATCACTCAATGACGGAAGTCTATTCATTTCGCGCCCAAGAAACTTGCGCATGCGTAGACAGAACAGATTTGAGAACAGCTAACCCCGTTTGAAGACAGGTCAACTACAATGAATAACAAAGGGAAGATAACCCTAAATCAACCTGTCCCAGGGAGTTAATAAACAGTTCTCTACCTTAGATCATCAAAAGTATTAAATAGATTTACGTCTTATGACACCGTCAAAAACGACAACAACAACAACTTACAGAACCGTTTAGGATTAGAACGGGAGTGAGACAGGGATGCCTCGTGTCTCCATTTCTTTTCTTACTAGCAATAGATTGGGTTATGAAATCATCGACATCACACAACAGAAATGGAATCTAGTGGAATCTGACTAAACAGCTTGATGATCTGGATTTTGCAGATGACTTGGTGTCATAATCAGATAGGTTTGAAAGTTATTTATGGTCCCGCCTGAGTAGAGTGGATGGTGATAAGTACGTGAGAAATATAGGTGTGAGAAATAGATTTCATGGGTGAATAGTTTAAGGAGAAGATCTGTCTCTGGAATGAGTAGTTTCTCTAGTCCAGCCAATCTATATGACTATAATTTAGTACAAGACAATCTTTCCCTCCCTATAATAATAATAAATTCTTTAAGCACCAAACACGGCGCATAAGGCAGAAACCAGTGCTCTCCAGGTTGTTCGTTGTGACGCCACTCCTCTTAGCTCTTGCACATTATTTAGGCCCAACGTTCTTCCTTCTCTTATTATTGTTCTTCTGAGTGTTTCTTTTGGTCTTCCTTTTTTCCTCTTACCCTCAGGAACCCAAGTGAGCGCCTGTAGTGGTATTCTGTTGTTTTGCATTCGTAGGACATGACCGATATATGACCATCGTCTTTTCCTTATATAGTCGGAGACATATTTCTGCCTAGAGTCTTCTCTTATTTGTCGATTAGTCTTGAATTCTTTCCAACTGATGTTCATGAGTTTTCTAAGACATTTGTTCTCGAATGTATTCAGCTTGTTCTCCAATGATTTTGTTATTTTCCAACTCTCACAGCCGTATGTTAACACTGAGATAACATTTGAATTAAACAGACGAAGCTTGGTATGTATATTCAATGATCGTAATTTCCAAATGTTAGATAATCTATTGAAGGCGCTAGCTGCCAAAGCAATTCTAGTATGAATTTCTCTTGTTGTGTCACCATCCTGAGTCATTTTACTGCCTAAATAATTGAAACTTTCAACTTTCTGTAGTTTTTCCCCGTTCAAAATGATATCAAAGGTCTCATTAGAAAAGTTCATAGCTTTAGTTTTAGAGGCATTTATTTGGAGACCTATTTTAACCGAGAGATGACACAAATTATTTACTGCTTCTTGGGATTGTCTGGGTGTTGAACTTAAGAATGCTAAATCATCTGCGAAATCCAGGTCCCCCAGGAATTTTCCATTTGTCCATTTTATATCTAATTGTTCATTGTGGGTATAGTTTCTCATAACCCAATCAATAGCTATTCCAAAAAGTAGTGGTGACATAATACAGCCTTGTTTCACCCCTGTTTCTACTGTAAACCATTCTGTATTCCCTTTATTTGTTCTAACACAACATCTTGCATTGTCATATAGCGCTTTGATTATATTCACATATTTTGTTGGAAAACCATAGATTGTAAGTATCTTCCACAATGATGGGCGGTGTGGACTATCAAAGGCTTTTTGAAAATCGACGAAGGTGATAATAAGTGGCGATTGCATTTCCACTGATTCTTCTATAATTGTTCTTAGTGTGAATATTTGATCAATACATGATCGTTTCGGCCTGAAACCCGCTTGTTCTTCTCTGATCTTTTCGTCAGCATGCAATTTAAGTCTTTCTAACATCATGCAACATAATAATTTTCCAGGTACTGATAATAGAGATATACCACGCCAGTTATTACAGTCTGATAGATCACCTTTCTTCGGTAACTTTACAATAATACTGTCTTTCCATTGTTGTGGTGGTTGTTCTTCTCTCCATACTTCATTTATAATATCTAAAATTCTCAAGAGGTTGTTGTCATTAACTGCTTTAATCATTTCCCCTGAAATTTCGTCAGCTCCAGCAGCTTTAAAATTTTTTAATCTTTTAACGGCTTGTTTGATCTCGTCCAGCGTGAATTCATCGCAAGTTATTGGCAAGGTGGTTGTGGGTGTTTCATTATTAAAATCAGGTGTTACTGTTGGTGGTGGTCTGTTTAGCACCTCCATGAAGTGCTCAGCCCATCTCTTCATTTGTTCTATTTCTGTTGGAATTGAATTCCCTAATTTACCTTTAACAGGTGTTTCCATAGCAGTAGGCTGGTGACATAGTTGTTTTGTAATTTGATAAAGGCACCTACTATTACCAGTTCTTACAGCATTTTCAGCTTCTACGACCAGTTCATTGATGAAATGTCTTTTATCTCTTCGAGTTTTTGTCTTCACTTCTTTATTTAACAAGTTATAAGTTAGTTTGCAAGATTCAACTGCATTATGTGTACTTGCCGCTAGTAGTTTACGTTTTGCTGTTTTCCTTTCTTGTATTTTATCCCAAGTATCTTCTGTAGTGGATTTTGATGGTACTGTATGGTTGATGTCACCTAGTGTGATGTATGAGGTCAGCTGTGAAGGCTCCTGAGATAAATGTAGATGTGAATTACAGAAGGCCCTTCTTGCTACCACTTACGACCTCACACATATCTTTTTTACTAATGAATGTGGCTACGTTAAAAAGTTTAGGGTACTGATATGTAATGTGTTGTGGTAAATTACACACACACACACACACACACACACAGAGATATTTAAGAAGTCTAATAATATTAATAAAATTTATGACACACTGAACTAACTCAGGCTGTTTTAGTTTTTACAAGTTAAATCTTTTGATAAATTTATTTTGTTCTGAACCAAATGTTTAGTTGGTCAGAACATAAGAAATATTATGGAATCATAAATGGAATGCAAAATCATTAGACATAATAAAATGGAAAAGGTGTACTTAATTATTTCAAATGACTGGTTAATAGTAATTATATTAAGATAGTCACAGGAGAACGTATTACTAGATATGCTGTTGGGATGGTGTAATCACTCCCAGTCTATGACTGCCAAACATTGTCCGTTGACTTAAGGGATAAATATATATAGTTTAATTTCCCCGATGTCATGGCTTTATTTTATGGTGAATTAGAGATAAATTAGTTGAAAATTTCGTTGGTGAAAGTCCAGCAGGCCAGATATAACTTATCTCGCCTGCGTCGATCTTGTACAAAAGTCTTGTGGCCCCACCTCTCCGTGCTGGGGGCAATATACGGCTGCTCTGACACAATGATAGACTGCTCTAGTCCACTCTTGTATATATTACTACAGCATTTGACACCGCTTTGGTGCCAAATAGAAACTCACAGTTCTGAAACAAAAGTATTGGTCATGTGTCAGAACTCTACTTCCTGAACCACTTCTGCACACAACACTACACAACAACAACACCACATAGACTGGGTCAGATCTCTCTGACCACACAGCACATCTTACCAAGTTGGTTTCACATAGTATTAGTTCCCCAAGACTACATTGCATCTGAGATATGTTCAATAGCTTCCTGCTATTGAATAAGATAGGTGATATGTTCCACTGATCTCAACACTAGATCCTTTTTCATAGTTTCATTTAGGCTTGCCTATATTTTTTCTTTGTATGTATGTCTCTAGACCCTGATCTAGGGCTGGGGATCGAGAGCGAACACTTACTTGTCGTAATCATTTTTATGATATGGCAGTATCAATCACTCGAATTATTAAAATATACAGAATAAATATTGTTCATTCTTACCAGAATTCAGAATTGAGAACACAGTTACAGTTTGCTAGCAAAACTCAGCTGAGCTGCTGGCCGTATGATGGCGTCCCACTATATAGTTATATTCTTATGGAATCAACACCACCATGGATTCAAACTGCGTCTCTGAACAGACTTATGTCGAATGGCAAACTTTCACCTCTCTATCCCGCTACTATAAAATGCGTTGACCAATCGCCGATTTCCCCCCTTGCTTTCAAATCTTCAACCAAAAGTCACTTCAGTCAAATCTCAGTCAAGTATGTATTACGGTCTGTTAGTCCGTCTGTCTCTACTTGTTTTTTTCATACAAACACACTTGGTTTTACATGCATTTCCTACACGAATCTGCTGCCTAAGTTATTTTTAGCTACAATGCTCCACCACATTCCCTCTCTTTAATTACAGCTCGATTTTTACGTTTGCAGACTCAAGGCCAAGATTTTGGTAACTTTTAGTGACATGGGTTAACAGTGCATTCGCTTGTATGATATGAACAATACAGTCTTTTGTCAATATCTTCCGTATTATCTATCCGTCTGTATAAATGAAAGCATATTATTTCTCTGCTCAAGATGGGCTATCAAACTAGCTAGGTTTTATTTTCATAACTCTATTATTAATAAAAAAACATATTTTTTTCTCAAGTTTAATTTTTGAAATTTGTCGAGAACCTTCCCTCATGTGTTTTGCCGCGGCATTCAAATAAAGACCAAGTATCGAAAAACGTCCAAGAAATGACTGTCTCGATCAAGAGCTAATGTCCATTTCTTGTCCATTTCCTTACTTTATGTCAACTCGGGACGTGAATTTTTTTCCTTTCACCCCCACTTGCGTCTTTTTGCCGTTCGAACTTCAAACACGTGTTCAGTCATATTTTTCCTTTTTTGTGTCCTCCGTTCTCTCCCGTCTACAAAGGGTAAACGTTCCGTCTGCACTTCTAACTTGTTAGTTTTAAATGGCGGTGGGAAAGGCTGGCATGAGCGAGCATGTCTCCTAGTATCTTACGCATTATTTTTAACCCTACATTTCATCGTTAATTTTGGAGATATTTTAACGTTGTATCATGGTGACATCATCACATCTTCTCTCATCGATTTTTTCTTTTTATGTACTAGGTATCCGGTGGTCGCCACAGCTGCTTCTGTCATTGCTGTTCTCAGTTGTTCCCATTTAGTATCGATTGTCTTGGTGGTGATATCGTTGCCAATTTTGCCTAAAGCATCGAAATAGTTGTTCATTTTGACATTATATTCCTCCTTTATATCATTTGATTGCAGTCTGTGTACATCTATTCTTCTATTTTTATTCGGTTGGTATAACTTCTTCAGTTTAATTCTCAGTTTAGCTATGCAGAGGTTATGATCGCTTCCGATCTCTGCACCTCTGTATGCTCTGACGTCTTGAACTGATGAGCGAAATTTTGCGCTTATGCTGAAGTGATCTATCTGGTTCTTAGTTCTGCCATCAGGTGAATTCCATGTTATCTTGTGGATATTCTTATGTGGAAAGATGGTGTCTGCCACAACGAGGTTTGATATTTCACAAAGTTCTAGAAGTCTTTCGCCATTTTGATTCATACAGCCTATGCCATGAGTACCGAGATATCTTTGTACTCCATCGTTGTTGTCACCTACTTTGGCATTAAAATCGCCCATGACTGCTATTATGTCATGCTTGGGTATTGTGTTGATGGTACTTAGAAGTGCTTCATAGAAGTCATCTTTTGTGGTATCAAGAGCGTCGTTAGTTGGTGCATAACATTGTACAATTGAGAGCTTGAAAAATTCTCCCTATACATGTAAATATAAGTTTAACTACACACACACACAACTATGTGACAACCATAATGCAACAAGACACACAAACGTGAAAAAAACTGTCGTACAGATAGGTTGTGAGTTATTTTTGTCCCGTCTGAGTAGAGTGGATAGTGATAGATACGTGAGAAAAAAGGTGTGAGAAATAGATTTCACGGGTGATAACTTAAGGAGAAGATATGTCTCTGGAATGAGTAAGTTTCTTTATTCCAGCCTATTTATACGACTATAAGTTAGTACAAGACAACCTTGCCCTCCTCATACATATAAATATAAGTTTAACTGCACACACACACACAGCTATGTGACAACAAGACACACAAACGTGAAAAACTACGGTTAATTGGGTCTGGGTCTGACCAACATACAAAGTTAAGTTTCTTTTGTTGATTATTATCATTAAACTGAAATTAATATTTTTCTTAGTTACAGAAACTGTACTATCATTGATTTTGCTTAAAAATTGTTTACTTACTGGGTAGCATTTAGAAGGAACTTTGTTTTCAAGAAAAAGACAACATTAATCAATCAGTAAATGAAGAAAAAAAGACCGCTGGCCGCTTATGTGATCAGGTCTGCTTAAGAATAAAGAAACATTATTGAAAAAATGCTACTATTCTATATATCTACATATATGCACACGGAAGGGACAAAGACGATCTCTTATCCACTCCGTCAGTCCCGATTAAAGTTAACCGGCACAGGTGTTTTTTTTATGAATAAAATATCGCACGTCGCCAACGCTGAGATCACAGGTCGGATGAAGGTATGCAACATCCCCGCCCTTGCTCGCGCTGTAACGATTAGCGTACAATGTCAATTATTATTTAGTTATCCATACGCGCACTTACATAAACATCGCCTGTCGTTAATAGCCATTAAATTGTCGGCATCTGTTGGTCATCGTATGCTATTAATCAATAGTCACTTACTATAAATACGCAAAATGAAATATAACGTGAATTCTATGATCCCTATCAGTCGCGCCTAGCATATAATATCAGTCAGCTAAACCGTATCTTCTGTGTGAGAAAGCGGGTGGTTAAAATTAACATCACAACTGAAACATCTGGTATAGAACAGCTACTCGTTATTATTTCACTGGCAGTAACAGCCAGAACTCTAAGTGAACTAAAATGGCAAAAGCCTTAACACTTTAATATTTAAGCACCAATTTCCATTACCAGAATATCAGAATGACAATCCCCACGAATACTATTAACACATCTTCCACAATGGTTCCAGACTACGTGTTTAGACTATCCAAAAAATTCTGAGTGACTACTAATAGCTGGTTTCGGAAGACACAGTTTATATATCATCATGTCTATCTGATCTCTAGAGGATGCCACCCTTCACACTATAGTGCGCAGCAGAGAATCAGAAGCATGAATCCCAGTCAAAAGGCTTTCACGGTCGCTCTGTCGGGCGTTGCTAATCGACATCATAGACTTACAACCGTGTAACGGGTTCCGGCAGACCTTGCCCGCTTCTGGAGATCAAAGAACTCGGGGTTTCCCTCTGTGTACGAACATCAAATGATACATGGGGAATTATTTCTGCCCGTGCGACTACTTCAAAAAGGTCCGGTGTTTTCCCACGTGCGGTCTGTCAGATATCCGATGATTGACAGATCAGCTCGCGTGAGAAACTTGATAAACAAACCCTATTCGCTCCCCGCTATGACTGGCAGGTCGCGAAAGTTGGTAAACAACTTCGTTTGTTTATGTTCAAGGAAAAGAGGCGTGGATTAAAAAGTGAGTAAACGCAGGGTGTAAATGCATGGATTTGCTAGCAAATCATAGAACGCTACGAGGACACGAAAGACTGTCAGATACTGTAGGCTATATTTCCATTATACGTCACACTTGGCTCATCTGTCCCATAACCATAATCAGACGCAAGAAAAAAAAAAATTCCCGATGAGAGGTCACAACAAGTGGGCTTGAAAATACTTAGGGAAAAGACAATGAGAATAAATGCAAGAAATGATAACAAGGTTGAACTTGAAGAAACACCACTAAAGGATGTAGAATCGTACACATATCTTGGCAGTAATATAGACAGAGTTGGAGGGACAAATAATGATATCAAAATAAGAATACAAAAAGCAAGAGGAGCTTTCATTGCATTGGGAAACATGGAGAACAAGAGAAATCAAGTCCAACACGAAAATAAGAATCTTCAACTCAAATGTCAAGTCAGTCCTATTGTATGGCTCTGAGACATGGAGAACAACAAAAACAACAACCAAAAAGCTACAGACTTTTATAAACGGGTGCTTACGTAGAATAGAAGAACTGAAATGGTATGACAAAGTCACAAATGTGGAATTGATGACAAGAACCAGACTAGTGCCAGTGGAACAATAGTTGAGAAGAAGACGCTGGCGATGGATAGGACACACATTGAGGAAACCTGTTGATAGCATTACAAGGCAGTCCTTGTTCTGGAATCCACAGGGAAAGAGAGGGCGAGGTAGATTTTAAAAAACACATGGAGAAGAGAACTGGATACTTATGTGAAAAGGATGAGGAAAACATGAAAAGAACTTGAGCGGATGGCACAGGACGGGAAGACTTGGCATGTGTTTGTTGAAGGCCTATGCTCCTTGGGGAGCTAAAGGGTATTGATGATTGATGACAGCAGACATAAACTTTACTGTAGTAGAGATGAACATAACCAGAGCAGACATAAACTTTACTGTAGTATAGATAAACATAACCACAGTAGACATAAACTTTACTGTAGTAGAGATGAACATAACCACAGTAGACATAAACTTTACTGTAGTAGAGATGAACATAACCACAGTAGACATAAACTTTACTGTAGTAGAGATGAACATAACCACAGTAGACATAAACTTTACTGTAGTAGAGATGAACATAACCACAGTAGACATAAACTTTACTGTAGTATAGATAAACATAACCACAGTAGACATAAACTTTACTGTAGTAGAGATGAACATAACCACAGCAGACATAAACTTTACTGTAGTATAGATAAACATAACCACAGTAGACATAAACTTTACTGTAGTAGAGATGAACATAACCACAGTAGACATAAACTTTACTGTAGTATAGATAAACATAACCACAGTAGACATAAACTTTACTGTAGTAGAGATGAACATAACCACAGTAGACATAAACTTTACTGTAGTAGAGATGAACATAACCACAGTAGACATAAACTTTACTGTAGTATAGATAAACATAACCACAGTAGACATAAACTTTACTGTAGTAGAGATGAACATAACCACAGTAGACATAAACTTTACTGTAGTATAGATAAACATAACCACAGTAGACATAAACTTTACTGTAGTAGAGATGAACATAACCACAGTAGACATAAACTTTACTGTAGTAGAGATGAACATAACCACAGTAGACATAAACTTTACTGTAGTAGAGATGAACATAACCACAGTAGACATAAACTTTACTGTAGTAGAGATGAACATAACCACAGTAGACATAAACTTTACTGTAGTATAGATAAACATAACCACAGTAGACATAAACTTTACTGTAGTAGAGATGAACATAACCACAGCAGACATAAACTTTACTGTAGTATAGATAAACATAACCACAGTAGACATAAACTTTACTGTAGTAGAGATGAACATAACTATATTAGACAAAAACTTTACTGCAATAGAGATAAATCTAAACGTAGAGATATAAAATTTATTGCAGTAGAGATAAACATAAGCAAAGTAGACATAAAATTCACTGCTGAAGAGAAAAGGCCTAATTGTAGGAGACATACACTTTCTGTAGTAAATATAAACTTTGTGTAGTAAATATAAACTTTACCGCCTGAGAGATAAACTTGACTTCAGTAGATATTGACCAAGCAGTAGTTCATTGAAACTTAATTTTATTACACATCGACCTGTGTACTTCCCGGGGGTGTCTTTTTGAGACACAGAAAGAAAACAACTACTGCACGCTCACGCATGTCGTACAAGGAGACTAAAATGAGGTTGTGCACGGGTATGGCAATGTGAACATGTGAAACAAATTGTCACAGAAATCATCGCTGTAAGAGAATGTGAATGTTTGGTGCAGGCTTCCTACAAGGACACCAGCTACAGTGCTGGCTCCATGCTCCGTAAGGAGCGTAAAGGGAAATAAAATTAGCAAAGACCCAACGGAAATGTATTTAAATTAGGATCCAGAAATCGCCATTAGCTCCTATTCTCTTTGATTCTTTGTGGCATTACTGTCCTACAACAATGAAACAGGTTAAATAAAAACAGTAGACGAACATTGTGAATATTACAGTAACAAGAATAAAGCGCGGGCAGTGGTGAGCCTATTCAGTGAATGAGGTTACGCGAGTTTCTCGTGAGTATTACCGGTTCTATTGAAAGTATTTGTTGTGTGACTCGGGTTGTTGGTAGGGGTAGTAATATTCACAGTAACAAATGGTGGTTCATTGACGACACAGCGAATCCACACATACAGACAAAGACAAAAGCTATAGCGACGATCCATATAATTAATATTGACGAATGTCACGACAGACAATAAAATACATCAGTTGACATAAGTGTTCAAACAATCCACGACTTCCCATGCCTTCCATATTATTATGATTCATTTATGCCAAGTTCCAATATATAATCAATAATATTACAGCTTCCAATATATTGTGGTGAGATCATCAATAAACAGCTTCAAGTTAACATTAAAAAAAGAAGAGAGGAAGACGCTGGCGATGGATACGGCACACACTGAGGAAACATGTTGGTAGCATTACCAGGCAGTCCTTGTTCTGGAATCCCCAGGGAGAGAAAGGTAGTGGTCGACCAAAATCACACAGAGAAGAGAACGAGACAGAAGTAAAAAGGAAAAAGACCTGGACAGAATTTGAGCTGATGGCTCGTGCCAGAAGGACTTGGCATGTGTTTGTTGAAGGTAAATGCTCCTAAAGTTTATTGATTAACTGAAACATCTAAAAACTATTGATAGTTCGTCGGGTACAACGATATGAGGTATTTCTTTTGGTACATTAGAGGAGGGGTTCTTTACCTTTCTTGCTCCATGGACCCTTTCATTGCCCCATTGAAGGCTTTGATTGTCCATAGAACGTCACGGACCTCTTTGATTGTCCGTTGAAAACGACGTACCTTTTTCATTGTCTGTTGAATACTACGGACCCCTTTGTTTGTCAGTTGAAGTGCCACGAACCCCTTTGATTGCCTGCTGAAGCTACCGACCTCTTCGATTGTCCACTGAAGATTATAGACCATTTTGATTGTCAGCTGAAGGCTAAGGACCCCTTCTTAGATAAAAAAAAAAACATGTACATAAACGTATAATTAAAATTTGTACACACAAATAATAACTCCGCCAAGGCCGGTCCCAAGCCCGACTGAAAAAGGAGGAGGGCGGCCTGCATGGAGGCCGTAAGGAGGCAGCCCCTCCACCATGCAAAGGCACAACAGGCCAATCACATGTTTGCTTTAAATCACAATTATGAGCAATATAAGAGAGAAAACCGGACTGATTCTAAAGGCGACGAACTGGAACGGACTATGGACTACGACTTATGGAACTTGGAACACAAGAAGTATAAATGGGAAGGAAGGGGAGCTGGTGGAAGAGATGAGGAAAGCAAAACTAGAAATCCTGGCTATAACGGAAACGAAGAAAAAGGGACAAGCAGTCATGGATCTCGATGGCAACACGCTGCTCTACAGTGGTGTACACACATCTGAAAGAGCTAAAGTGGGTGTGGGTTGCATTTTGGCTAAAAACCAAAAAGATAATATCAAGGGATGGAACTTTGTCTCGGAGCGCATTATGGTGGTAAAACTAAAAGAAGGAGAAACCATAGTCAACCTGGTCATAGTGTACGGGCCAAATGAGGATGAGAGAGCAGTGGTGAAGGAGGAATTTTTCGAGCTGCTTCAAAGGACAGTGGATGACTGCCTAGATGAAATAATCATGCTCGGAGATTTCAATGCCAGAGTTGGAAATGACCACGCTAGATGGGGTGGAGTTATCGGAAGATATGACGGATACTCTTAATGACAATGGAAAGCGACTCCTTAGATTCTGCCGTGAACAGAATCTGATCATTACAAACACAAAGTTCCCCCATAAGCGCATATATGCTTACACTAGATGTGAACCAACAAAGAATGAGAAATCAGTGATCGACTATGCAATAGTTAGGAGGAGCTCATTCAAGCAAGTCCGGGATGCTAGAGTCTGGAGGGGGCCAGAGATCGGAAGTGATCACTACCTGCTGATCATCAAAGAACAGCTGAAAGAGTTGCTCAGCCTAGGAACTGCCTAACATCACGCAAAAAAACTAAGTAAAGGAACAGGAGAAATTAGCATTAAGACCTACAAGCTGAGAGAGCCAGAAATTAAGACCAGATATGAGGGGCTTATTGCTGCAGCGGTGAGCAACACAGAAGAACAACCTGATGACTTGGAAACCCTCTGGCTTAAATTCAAGTGCATCATGAAGACAGCTGCTGCAGAAGCATGTGGTGAAGTCCGACTTGGGAACAAGAGAAAACCTTGGTTGACAGAGGAAGTTAAAGAGAAAATAAGAGAGAAGAAAATGGCATGGAAACAATACTTAGGAGCTAAAAACACAGCAGGAAAAACAGAGAAATAAAGAGAATATGTGATAGAACAGAAGAAAAAAACAAGTTGCTAGCAGCAAAACAGAAGTCCAGAGAAGAATTTGGAGAAACGCTAGAAAAAGAGGCGCAAGAAAACCAGAAATTGTTCTATAAGACCTTAAAGAACATGAGGAAGGAAAAACAGTGCCCTCTTAAATTTATAACAGACAAGCAAGGCAAATTGCTTACTGCCCCAAAGGAAGTAATGGCAAGATGGAAAGAATATTTCTCAGAACTCCTTGATGGTGACCAAGGTCAAGCATCAGAAATGATAACCACTAGCACAGAAGAGAACATCAATGGTGGTGAAGATGACATAAAGATGGAAAAACTGAAGGCAGCACTGGAGAAAATCAAGATGGGCAAAGCAGCAGGGCATGATGGTATAACACCAGAAATGGTTAAGTACATGGGAGCAGCAGGCGACCTATTACTATTACTCTTAAGGATCCTACAGGCAGCGTGGTGCAACAAGACCATACCAAAGGATTGGGAGATTGCCATCATAACACCGATTTTCAAAAAGGGTGACAATCGACAATGTGGAAACCATAGAGGCATATCCCTTCTCAGTGTCACTGGTAAAATCTACTCTAGAATCCTAGAGCAGAGAGCTACAATTGGATGTCCAGTGTGGATTCCGAGCACACCGAAGTACTCAAGACCTAATCTTCACACTCAGACAGCTGAGTGAAAAGGCTCTTGAGTATAAGTGTGAGATCCATCTCTGTTTCATAGATCTGGAAAAGGCGTTTGACAGGGTCCCCTGGAGCAAACTTTGGGACTGTTTGGCAAGAAAGAACATTCCAGCACCTCTGATTCTAGCTATACAGAGCTTCTACAAGTCTTGCAGAAATTATGTGAGGACAGCAAACCATAAGTCAGAAGAGTTCAGGACCATCACTGGTATAAGAAAAGGTGATATCCTGTCACCTTATCTTTTCATACTCCTCATGGACGATGTCATCAAGGCATGTAAGGAGAGAACAAGAAAGTACCCAGTGGGGTACTGGAAGATGAGACAGGTCTGTATTTCAGAGCTGGCATTTGCTGATGATGTTGCTTTGATTGCTAAATCAGAGGTACATCTCCAATCCAACTTGAAAGATTGGATGGAAGAGCTGGAGATGAGAGGGATGGTCATACGCAGCTCTAAAACACAAACCGTGGTGATATCACGAGAGGAACGAAGACATCAGATCAAGCTGGGAGAATAGGTCCTGGAGCAGGTCGACCACTTTAAATACCTCGGAGCTGTTATAGACCGGAAGGGAAGCATCAAAGAAGAGTTGGCAACTCGAAAAGCAGCAGCTGGGAGACGTTTTCAGGCCATAAATCAAGGATTACTCAGCAAGAGAGAAGTTGGTAAGAAAACGAAGATGGCTGTATACCGCCCCACCTATGTCCCAGTCTTGACGTATGGATGCGAGTCATGGGCAATGACTACAACCCACAAAAGTCAGATCCAAACCTCAGAAATAAGGTATCTGAGGAAGGTGGTTGAAGTAACAAGAAGAAACATGGGCCGCAACCAGACGATACGTCAAGGCCTAAAAATCCAACCCCTGCAGACCCAAATAGAACAGTCCCAACTAAGATGGTGTGGCCACGTCTGCAGAATGGGAGAAGATCGGCTACCACGACAAACTGTAGTGGTTTTTGATGTTATTGTATGATTGTTATGTTACCTAGTGTACTGTATGAGGTCAGCTGTGAAGGCTCCTGAGATAAAAGTTTATGTGAATTACAGGAGGCCTTTCTGCTACCACTTACGACCTCACACAGACGTATTAGACTATTATGAATGTTAGCTACGTTAAAAGTCTAGGGTACTGAAATGTAATGTGTAGTTAATGTAATATACAGACACACACATGTAATCAATAAGTCTAATAATAATAATAAACTCTACAATACACTGAACTAACTCTGGCTGTTATAGTTTAAGTTTTAACAATTTTTTAAATTTATTAGTTCTGAACCAATTTTTATTTTGGTCAGAACATATGAAATGATATGGATTTATCAATGAAATGCATATATATATATATATATGGCATAAAATCAATTGGAATTTGTGTACATAAGTATATTATAAGAATGGTTAATATTACTATTATCTATAATGTCTTTGGGAGAACTAGCACTGGATGTTTCGTTGGAGTGGCGTCATCACGCCCAGTCTGTGACTACCAAAATCATTGTCTCTTGACTTATGGACTGAAGTTAAATGTTATATCTCTCAAGAGTTAATTCTTTATTTGATGGTGGAATAGTTGTGAATCTCCAGCAGGCCAGGTTTTCACTTATCTCGCCTGTGACGATCTGGTATAGGATTCCGGTGGCCCACTCCTCTCCGTAGCTGGAGTAAAAAAGTTAGGCTGCACAGGCACCAATGTTAGGCGGCACAGACATCCGCTTGTGTACTCTTACAAAAGCATTTGGCACCACTTTAGTGCCAAAACAGAAACTTCTGAAACAAAATTTTGTGCCATGTGTCAGTACTCTATCTACTGCGCCACTCTTATACACAACACCACACAACAACAGTACACAGACTGGGTCAGATCTCTCTGACCAACATAACACATCTTACCCAGTTGTTTTCAAATAGTACCAGTTCCCCAAGACTGCATTGCATCTGAGATATATTCAATAGTTTCCTCTTTCATTCAATTTTTTTTTTTTTTCCTTAACCAGCGGCACTTGGGCTTTCAGCCCTTCGGCCCAATGACATGTCATTACGAGGCTGGGGAACCTGAGGACTTTCCTTCCAACCCGGTCAGGAGCTTCGCTCCTTCCCATCCACAGAGGTTTTATCACAGGAGCCGTTCAGGTTATTCAGTCAAATTTCCGGTCGTAAACATTTCTTCAAACGCTGCCGCCCGGGTTTGAACCATGAACACCTGGTCGCCAGTACAATGCCGAAGCCATTACACCAGCGCGGCTCCCCTTTCATTCAATAAGATGGGTGATATGTTCCCACTGATCTCAATAATAGATCCGCCTTCCATAGTCTTCGTTAGGTGTCCATATATTATTTGTTTGTCTCTAGACCCTGGACTGCGGCTGGGGACCTAGATCAAGCACTTACTTGTCGTAATCATTTTTCATGATATGGCAGTATCAATCACTCAAAATATTAAAATAAACAAGATAAATGCTTTCATTCTTACCAGAATTCAGAAGTGAGAACACAGTAACTTAATACGAGCAAAACTCAGCTGAGCTGCTGGCTAGAGTATGGCGTTGTCGTAGATTTTCGATAGGAGAATTAAGACTCGGTTTGGTCCCTTCTGAATAGGTTTGAATAGGTGATAGACTCAGTGAGAGTTAGTGAAAGGTAATAGAATTTCCACACACGTGAGATGATAGATTTTGATATAGTGGCTGTCTCTGAAAGCGAAAAAGAATTCTTCTCTCTCTCACCTATCTTCTACAACAGTTGTTACAGCGTCAGACAGACTACTCCAATATACAGATTACGTATATTTCTATCACTCACAGGCACGCACATACACGTGACGACCGGTAAACACACAGACGTGGGAAAACTATAACAATGATATATATATTATCTAGAACGAGCTGACCAAACACGATTATTAAGTTCAAGAGCGATTTTAATATCAGGAAAAATCGGCTCACAACATCAAAGAAAGTACATCAAGGAAAATACATATACACATAGTCATAAAAATTCAAGGAAATGTTGCAAGGATGATAGCCCCGTTATAGTGTTAACTCTAGGTTTAGCCCGGCCCCGTTAAGAGAACAGATGATGGCGCCCGAGTCACAGATACATAGGGTTTGAGTCTAAGAGTTTTCTTTGTTTTATCTCGTAATTATATGCACAGAGTTTGAAAACAAAAATCTGATTTAACCTAAGACAAAAAAAACAAGAACTCTAGCCTTAGCAACAAATTATGCAGATTTAAAAAAAAACAAATAGGACAGCAACAGGGTGTCAAAGATATAATAGTGAAAATATCACTCAAACCAGCGTATACTCATTCATTCCGCCATGGCCTCTCATACAGGTACTCACGACTTTGCTCGCTGCCTCTTGGAACATACTGATTTTAGATCTTCACACAGACTCAAAAATGCAGTCTTCTGCCAAGAAGTCCCCAGTTCCAAAAGACGTATTTAACTTGGAGTCTCCGGGAACGACTACTTGGGTGTGCAAATTTGTTCAAATGTCTGATTAAGTCACCTAAAATTATTCCAGGCGCGGGAGTTAGCAGAGCACAGTGTCAATAGCGTAGGTTTCTAGAAATGATGAATGTCAGGTCGGTGCCTTCCCTCAGTATAGGATTCACTTTAGTCACACCACAGATTTGTCCACAAAAAATATATATATATATATATAGTCGGGAAATGTTAGTTAATACTTGAAGTATTTCGCGCCACCAGGCAGAAAAATTACGTAGAGTTTCTAGAAGAAATTGAGATCTGGCTCCAAGGTCCAGTATTTATCATTACAGTCTTTGAAAACCCGTTATTGGGATATAGTATTTCTGGCTAACTCGGGTTGCATATGCACTGTTTAGACCAGTGGTACTTAAGAAACCCACGTGGTTCAAAATAAGGACTGTCTATTTCTTCACAAGTATGGAAACTACTACTAGGTGCTGGTAAAGTTAGGGTCACCCCAAAACTTTCACTGTGTGGAGGAAAAATAACACATATAATATAATAAACAGAATCTGTACTGGTTATAACTTACATTTAAACTTGCAAGCAGAGAGCTTTGCTTATCATTTAAACTTCCCGTGACGTAAGTTATATTTAAAAATCAGCAATCCTCATGAATTAGGAACACGTGCGTATTCCGTCACCATTCATGAGGCTCGATTCTAGAGTTTATACGTTAGTTTAGAAAAATACACTCGACTGAGTATTAGCGGTTAAATTAAATTCATAAATAGCTACAATTGCCGTTATAAGCTAGAAATTTTAATTTTATTCTGCTTTCCACTGAATGCTTCCCTAGAAAATATAATAGCCTACCACTTTATTTCTCTTCTGCGCTAAAGAAATAGATTAAAATGAATTAAGCGATTTAACACTTTAACACTCACAAAATCTATATATCTATCATATTAATTACCTCAACCACAGAATTACAGGTAGTCGCACAACTTAAGAATAAAATGCTGAAAATATTTCTGGAAGTCTAGAAGTTCGACAAATTGCCGAAACAAACTGAGATACTTCGCTAACAGCTATTCTGTTTACGAGCAACCTATCTACTGTGAGTCTATGAGCGAGAATGAAATTAAAGTTTCAAACTTGGCCAATATCTTTAAAATCGGACACAGGATCCTAATCTTATTTCGCCAAGCGAAATAGTCTCCCCTGTCCGTATAACACCTTCGTCCGCTTATCGCGTGACGTAACAGCCATCAGTGGCCGAGGGCTTGCATGAGTTGCAAATCTCAGACCACCGTCTGCAGTGCGGAGTGGATTTTCACGCTAAGCCGGGTTTTTTCCTGACGAAAAACCTCATGCGTTTACTGAAATGCAGACTCTCTGTCTACTTTCCATGTCCCTCGGGTGAATTTTCACGCCCCAGGCCAGAGACCCTCAGACGAATGTCTAGCGAATGCTGTAAATTCACGCCTATCGTCCGACCAGCGCGACTGACATGTACGCAATACCACCCAGGTGCGATTCTCAGTTTTAGAGAAAGGAAAACAGGTAAAGTTTGCGAATTATATGAAAATAATATTCGCAAAAACGAATGGATGAAAAATATACAGGAAAAAAAGGAAATACAGAGATAATAAAAGAGAGAATTCGGGTGAAAGAATAGGAAGAAGATGTAGGAAATTAAATGAATATAAACCCTACGTGACAGAGCCTCCCCCCTTTAAGATATGGAAGCACTCCATGTCTACGTTATGGAGTTTAATTTCCTATAACCGTAGCTTCGGGGTGTCTGTCTTCTTCCCTCTCCTCTTCCCCCTCCATCTCTGTCCAATTCCTACTCAAGTCCACTCCTCAAAGTTTCCTTCCCCTGGAATGTCTCATATGCGCGCTTGAAAGAGCGTCGCCGCTTCTGACATTTTTGAAAGATTTCCTGTGATAGCGGTGGAATATCCCTGCCACTATCGTCATCTTCGTCAGTTTTGGCGATCGTCAGGAGATGGTCGGAGGTTGGCACTGGTTTTTCCAAGTATCTCTTTAAGAGATTTAAATGGAAAACCTTCTCCTTTCCTTCAATAGAGATCTGGTAGTTAGCCTTAGAAATCTTTTTCAGGACGGTAAACGGCCCTTGCCATCCGATCTTCAGTTGGTTGTTCTCGGTAGGGAGCAACACCAAAACTTTCTCTCCTGCTTCCAGTTCTCTCTCTTCCGCGACTTTCCTGTATCGGTTAGCGTGCTTGGTGCGTGCTCGCTTAAAGTTAGTCGTTGCTAGGTCCCACCCTAGTTTCAACCGTTCCTTTAAAACCGACACATATTTACTGGCTGAGACAACTGTCTCATCAGCCTTCTCGTCTGTCAGAGACTGAAGTAAGGCTTCAAGCGGGCCCTTAATGGGTCTGCCGAATAAGAGTGTAGCTGGCGGAAATCCTGTGGAAGTATGAGGAGATTCTCTGTAGCCAAATAATGCTGCAGGAATACAGAGATCCCAATCTTCAGGTTTCACTTGTGCCAGCTTACTTAGCATCATGGTGAGGTTTCCATTAGCACGTTCCACGAGCCCATTTCCGGCCGGAGTATATGGCTTAGTGTGGATGTGCTGGGTCCTCAAGATCTTAACGATCTCATCCATCAACAGGTTTCGGTATGGAGATCCATTATCCGTCAACACTTGCTGAGGGAATCCCAACCGAGTGAAAATCTGCACGAGGGCTTCTGCGACATGCTTGGCATCTGCGCATGTTAGCGGGATAGCTTCTGCCCATAAAGTGCATGTATCGACTAAGGTCAGGATGAACCTGTTCCTTCTTTTAGTCCTTTCGAAAGGCCCTAAAATGTCGATCACAACCCGTTCGAATGGTGTTCCCATTATTGGCATTTCACCCATGTGGACTGGGGGTGCCCGTTGCTTGGGTGGCACACGTTGGCACTGGGCACAGGATTTGACATATCTGATAATATCAGTATTTACTCCTGGCCACCAATAATGAGTGGTTATACGTTGGTTTGTGGCGTTCTGTCCCATATGTCCGCTAAAGGGAAGAGAGTGCCCCATTTCTAGGATTTGGCTTCTGTACTGTTTCGGTACTAGGAGCTGGTTGTAACCTTGGTCAGGCTTGCCCGTTCTCCGATAAAGTACGCCATCCTCAGAAAAAATGTCCCCGTGCTGTTTTGGTTCCTTCGCCATGGGCAGTTTCCTAAAGCAGGGTGCCAAGGTAGGGTCCTTGTATTGCGCTTCTTTAAGTTCCATAGGTAACAAATTTGGCGCAGGCTCCCGTTCCTTCTTGGTTTGCCCTCTTATAGTTACTGCTGCCACAATCGGCTCTTCCGGTTTCCCAATACACACGTATCTCCCGCCAAGTATGACTGGGTAGATGGGATCATCCATAACAGCCGCTTTGATCACACCTCTGACAAAGTCAGAGTGTATCTCCACCAATGCGATGGGAAGCGCTGTAGGTGCATCACTCTTACGAACTCCACAAAGTTTGACGGTCTCTCCTGTCTCTTGACCGGGTTTAACCAGGTTTCTGGCAACAATGCAATCGTAAGAAAGCCCCGTGTCAAATAAGCAAGAAGTTTGAGAACCGTTCAAAATAACAATACCTCGCGTTGAGGGTCTATCCCCAACAGGTTGGGAATCACTGTCAATAATTCCGCCTTGCGAGACTGTCAATAAGCATCCGATGCGTTTTGGCTCGGTGTGCTCGGTCTGATCATATGTCCCGTGCTCGGGGGTTCTCCCTTTGCCACCTTGTCCTTTCTGGCTGCGCTGCCATGTAGGGCGGTCGGGTTGATCAGACTGTTTGGGGTGGTTGGGGTACTTGTTCTTGTAGAACTTGGATTTTTCAGGAGGGGGGTTTTGAGGTCCAGTTTCTCTGTGGTTGTTTTGGTTAGAAGCCTGAGAAGATTGCTCTAGGTTATGTTTTCGAAAATGCTCCTCTGTCGGTTTCCGCTTTGTGCCGGTAGTTCAGCCAGCGCATTGTGATAACGCTCAGACTTTTCCAAAATGTCTTCAAGTTTTTCTGCCCCCTGCTCAGCGAGAAATCTCCGGGTATCAGCAGACAAAGTGTTCTTTATTTGTTCAGTTAGAACAAGTTCCTCAAGACCTTCATAGGTAGAGGGGAGCTGCGAAAGCTCAAGGCACTTTGTTAGATATCCCTTAAGACGAGATGAGAACTGGTGAAAAGTTTCAGAATTCTCTTTCCGGCTGTTGCGAAACAGTTGCAAAAACTTGCGAGCGTTCATTTCAAAGCGCTCCAGTAACGCTTTCTTCAACACATCGTAGTCGTCTTGTTGGCTACTTTCCAGCTTAGAATAAACATCATAAGCAGAACCTTTTAGGGCCTGGGAAAGTTTCATGTTCCAACGCGACCTCTCTAAACCGTACAGAGTTGCAATTTTCTCAAATTTTTCTAGCCAAGTGTCAATCTTCTCATTTGGACAAGGGAAAGACTCAAGGGTGAAAGACATAGCGTTGAGTTGAAGAGATTGAGTGTTAGAAGGATCAGTTAAGGAAGAATGAGGAGAAGACTCTCCATTGCTGGAGGTAGAGGCAGCGCCAAGACTTTGGACTTCTAGAGCCTTAAGAGCCAACTCATGCTGTCGTCGTTGCTCATTTTCTCTTTCCAAATGCTGTCTCTCCTTCTCTCTTTCCTCCTGCTGTCTTTCCTTCTCTCTTTCCTCATGCTGCATCCTGCGAATTTCCATTTCCTCGTCCATTTTCTTCTGCTGCAAAAGACGGTCTTCCCTTTCCCTCTCTCTAGCTTCTGCTTCTTTCCTCTTGAGTTCTTCTTTTTCCTCTTTAGCTTCAGCTGCTTTCCTCTCCGCATCATATCTCTCAAGTTCGTCTCTGACAAAAGCTTTCGCTTCCTCTCCTTCCAGTCCCTCCTCTCTCGCTTCGTCCCTGAGGAGTTGTCTAAGCTTTGCCCTCTCGGCCATATTATGTCAGTGACTGAGACTGTTGGAGAAAGAAAATAGGAAAAAGAATAACCTGGTTCCTACCACTTACGAGAAAAAAAATTACCAAAAAAATCAAAAGATGATATATTTAACCCTGGGATACCTCCTCCAAAATAAAATCTAACTATCGCTGCTATTATCGGCAATAAAGCACTTAATGCAAAACACGACTACGCCAACTAAATGGTAGTTAAGATTACAACTGAAAAATAAGTTGCTACAGTGGAAAAGCAAAAGAATATTGCAAAAATTAAAGAGAAAAATAATCCCTTAATTTTTAAAAATCCACTATAAGTTCGCCCCTGAAGTCAGATCGGGTAAGGGAGGGAATTAATCTGGACAAAAAATCCGAAACACACTCCTTAACTTAGTTCAAACGCCGTTCTGCCTCAGTACCCAGTGAATGTTATACACTCACCACTTTACCAGCATTTAGTATTACAATCAGCAGTTAACATATATCCCGACAAAATCAACCTGTAACCAAAATGTATATTATTCAAAGATGCTGTGGAAAAAAAAAAAACTTATTAGTTTGTGTGGTCAGCACGCCCGTAAACAGATCGCTAGTCTAGGGGGTAATATTTTTTTTTAAAAGATACACAGTCACAAGACATCACACTCTTACTCTATATCAGAATACAGAATCTAAAGTTCAAAATCCAGATAGACGAGTCCACATTTGTCGTACTCGTCTTCCTATTCTAAGTTCAAAAATCCTACGGACGAGAACCCATTTGTCGTATCGCCTTAGGATTTTGGGTTCAATTCCCGGTAACGAGCGACCATTTGTCGTAGATTTTCGATAGGAGAATTAAGACTAGGTTTGGTCCCTTCTGAATAGGTTTGAATAGGTGATAGACTCAGTGAGAGTTAGTGAAAGGTAATAGAATTTCCACACACGTGAGATGATAGATTTTGATATAGTGGCTGTCTCTGAAAGCGAAAAAGAATTCTTCTCTCTCTCACCTATCTTCTACAACAGTTGTTACAGCGTCAGACAGACTACACCAATATACATATTACGTATATTTCTATCACTCACAGGCACGCACATACACGTGACGCCAGGTAAACACACAGACGTGGGAAAACTATAACAATGATATATATATTATCTAGAACGAGCTGACCAAACACGATTATTAAGTTCAAGAGCGATTTTAATATCAGGAAAAATCGGCTCACAACATCAAAGAAAGTACATCAAGGAAAATACATATACACATAGTCATAAAAATTCAAGGAAATGTTGCAAGGATGATAGCCCCGTTATAGTGTTAACTCTAGGTTTAGCCCGGCCCCGTTAAGAGAACAGATGATGGCGCCCGAGTCACAGATACATAGGGTTTGAGTCTAAGAGTTTTCTTTGTTTTATCTCGTAATTATATGCACAGAGTTTGAAAAAAAAATCTGATTTAACCTAAGACAAAAACACAAGAACTCTAGCCTTAGCAACAAATTATGCAGATTGAAAAAAAAACAAATAGGACAGCAACAGGGTGTCAAAGATATAATAGTGAAAATATCACTCAAACCAGCGTACACTCATTCATTCCGCCATGGCCTCTCATACAGGTACTCACGACTTTGCTCGCTGCCTCTTGGAACACACTGATTTTAGATCTTCACACAGACTCAAAAAAATGCAGTCTTCTGCCAAGAAGTCCCCAGTTCCAAAAGACGTATTTAACTTGGAGTCTCCGGGAACGACTACTTGGGTGTGCAAATTTGTTCAAATGTCTGATTAAGTCACCTAAAATTATTCCAGGCGCGGGAGTTAGCAGAGCACAGTGTCAATAGCGTAGGTTTCTAGAAATGATGAATGTCAGGTCGGTGCCTTCCCTCAGTATAGGATTCACTTTAGTCACACCACAGATTTGTCCACAAAAAAAATATATATATATATATAGTCGGGAAATGTTAGTTAATACTTGAAGTATTTCGCGCCACCAGGCAGAAAAATTACGTAGAGTTTCTAGAAGAAATTAAGATCTGGCTCCAAGGTCCAGTATTTATCATTACAGTCTTTGAAAACCCGTTATTGGGATATAGTATTTCTGGCTAACTCGGGTTGCATATGCACTGTTTAGACCAGTGGTACTTAAGAAACCCACGTGGTTCAAAATAAGGACTGTCTATTTCTTCACAAGTATGGAAACTACTACTAGGTGCTGGTAAAGTTAGGGTCACCCCAAAACTTTCACTGTGTGGAGGAAAAATAACACATATAATATAATAAACAGAATCTGTACTGGTTATAACTTACATTTAAACTTGCAAGCAGAGAGCTTTGCTTATCATTTAAACTTCCCGTGACGTAAGTTATATTTAAAAATCAGCAATCCTCATGAATTAGGAACACGTGCGTATTCCGTCACCATTCATGAGGCTCGATTCTAGAGTTTATACGTTAGTTTAGAAAAATACACTCGACTGAGTATTAGCGGTTAAATTAAATTCATAAATAGCTACAATTTCCGTTATAAGCTAGAAATTTTAATTTTATTCTGCTTTCCACTGAATGCTTCCCTAGAAAATATAATAGCCTACCACTTTATTTCTCTTCTGCGCTAAAGAAATAGATTAAAATGAATTAAGCGATTTAACACTTTAACACTCACAAAATCTATATATCTATCATATTAATTACCTCAACCACAGAATTACAGGTAGTCGCACAACTTAAGAATAAAATGCTGAAAGTATTTCTGGAAGTCTAGAAGTTCGACAAATTGCCGAAACAAACTGAGATACTTCGCTAACAGCTATTCTGTTTACGAGCAACCTATCTACTGTGAGTCTATGAGCGAGAATGAAATTAAAGTTTCAAACTTGGCCAATATCTTTAAAATCGGACACAGAATCCTAATCTTATTTCGCCAAGCGAAATAGTCTCCCCTGTCCGTATAACACCTTCGTCCGCTTATCGCGTGACGTAACAGCCATCAGTGGCCGAGGGCTTGCATGAGTTGCAAATCTCAGACCACCGTCTGCAGTGCGGAGTGGATTTTCACGCTAAGCCGGGTTTTTCCTGACGAAAAAGCTCATGCGTTTACTGAAATGCAGACTCTCTGTCTACTTTCCATGTCCCTCGGGTGAATTTTCACGCCCCAGGCCAGAGACCCTCAGACGAATGTCTAGCGAATGCTGTAAATTCACGCCTATCGTCCGACCAGCGCGACTGACATGTACGCAATACCACCCAGGTGCGATTCTCAGTTTAAGAGAAAGGAAAACAGGTAAAGTTTGCGAATATAAGAAAATAATATTCGCAAAAACGAATGGATGAAAAATATACAGGAAAAAAAGAAATACAGAGATAATAAAAGAGAGAATTCGGGTGATAGAATAGGAAGAAGATGTAGGAAATTAAATGAATATAAACCCTACGTGACAGGCGTCCCACTGAAGTTTATGTATTATTTCCTGGAAAACACCACTAGCAGTTAAGAACTGTGTTACAGGACAGACTTCTATCGAATGGCAAAAATGTGCGTCTCTATCCCGCTAATATAAAAATGCGTTGGCCAATCAGATCGGAAGACCAAGCTTTTCAATTTAAATTTTGAAAATAAAGTCAAAAGTACATCTCAATTTTTCAAATGTACGTCGGTCACATTTTGGCTTTTCCCCAATTTCACTTGTTGTTTTGGGCTTAACTACATGTAAAATCTGCACAAACCTGCCTCCTAAGTTATTTATAGCCACTATCTACCGAGTTTGCCCCGCTAGTTCATTGCAGTTTGATTTTGCATTTTTCTGTCTCAAGGACGCAAAAATGTGACTTTTAGTGAAGTATGCACAAAAAACCTGTTCGCTAGTATGATAGGAACAATACGGTCTTTCGTCAATATCTTCCTTGTTATCTATCCGTCTGTATAAATAAAAATATACTATTTGTCAGCTTAAGATGGGCTATCCAACTAGCTAGGTTTTATTTTCATAACTTTATTATTAAAGAAAAACCTACTTTTCTCAAGGTTAGTTTTTGAAATTTGTTTTTGAACGTTCTCCACGGCATTTGCCGCTATATTCGAACAAAACAACCAATTACGGTAAAACGTCTAAGATACGACTGTTTCTAACAAGAGCTAAGGTCTTTTTCTGTCCATTTCATTACATTGTGTTAACTAGTGGCGTGTTTTTTTTTCCTTAAACTACAAATTGCGTCTTGTTGCCTTTCTAGATTCAAACACGTGTTCAGACCGTCATAAAGATTTTTATCTCCGTTTCCCTCCCGTCTAAAAGGGTAACCGTTTCGTCTGCATGTCTAACTAGTTAGTTTCAATGGCGGTAGGAAACGCTGGCATAGGCGAGCATGTATCCTAGTATCTTACGCATTATTTTATCCCTACATGTTATCTTTATAATTGGAGATATTTTAACGTTGTATCACGGTAAATTCATCACACAAACATAGGAAACTAAGAGCCAGGGATCCAGACCTCCAGGATGACCCAGAGTCCGCTGGGAGGACAACATTAGACAATCTCTGAAGGACGGAGGACTAGAATGGTACCAGGCCAGAAGGAAGACAGCCGATAGGATAGTCTGGCGCTCTCTCTTCCAAACTACACCTCATGGTAGAAGGGGAACGACCAAGTAAGTACATACAAATAATACATTTTATTACAAATACAAATCGTTCAGTTTACATATTGTCATACGGAAATACAAAAGCAATCTTAAGAAGACTATTATTATTTAAATACAAAAATTGTATGATAATTTTTCCATTAAACATTTTGGCGAAAATAAATTGTGTTTAAAAGTGTTTAGGTTATGTAAGGAACCCCTTAGAATACATGTATGGATCGTCAAGGGGTCCGTGGATCACATCTTACGAAACCCTGCATTAGGGCATTTTATTTCTAAGCCGAATCACAAATTGAACATTGTTAGACATGATTTCTGTACACATTGAATCACATCAGACAAATGACCTCGGTTGTCAACATCAACACCAAACGGTAGACACCTAACAACGTGCGCACATAAAAAATAGCTGAGATCCTCCAGTGTCTGAAACCTACAAGCAGGGAAATTTCTAATATTTCAACGGGTGTGCGTCTTTTAAAAGTGATATAGTTTTGACAGATTTTGGTAAATAATTACAGAACATCGCCCAACTTTGAAAACAATACTAACTTAGCTATAGCAGTTAAAATCGTTGCGGCGGTAGATACACATTTTTTCTATAATAGTCACACGCAAACTTTACTTTGGTACTCGTATAAACATATCCGTCGGCGATTAAAAAATGCATCACTGTGACATACAAACTTTAAAGTGACAGATACAAACATTACTGTGACAAATGCAACCTTTACTGTAACAGAATCAAACTTTACTCTGTTGTATATATAAACATTACCGTGGTAAATGAAAAGAGCTTTTGTGACAGATGTAAACTTTACAGTGATAGATGCACACTTTACTGTGACATAGGTAAAGAATTATGTGGTTTACAAACTTTACTTGACAGATACAAACTTTACTGTGACAGATACAAACTTGACAGTGACATAAAAACTTTACTGTGGCAGATGAAAACTTTACTGTAGCATACATACTTTACTTTGAAAGATGCAAACTTTACTGTCAAAGATGAAAACTTTACTGTCAAAGATGGAAACTATACTGTGACATGCAAACTTTATGGGACAGATTAAAAACTACTTTAACAGATTAAAAACTTTCCTGCAACAGATTAAAAACTTTACTGTGATAGATTAAACACTGGAGCTCTTCATGAAATGATCTTCTGGTAACAAGTGTGTTTTGTGTAATGAAGCTTGCAATCCACGAATATAGAAGATGAATTCACTTCATGCACTGATGCACTGAGCTACTGAACTAGGTTCAGGCTATCAATTTTCGAGTTAATCGAACTCGATATATATGCGAGTAAACTTATGAGCACTTGTTCTTGATATCTTATCGAATCAACTTGTATATATGTGATATTGCGATTTTGATATAGAGATTCATCAACTTGTGAGTATGCATTCTTGATTCAGGAAATTCGTTTTTGAGTAAGTTGAACTAAATGTCTAGTGGAATCAGCTTGTGCGGGCTTTAACTTGACAAAGGCGATAAGTACTTATTGACACTTGGAAACAAACACGAAGACTGAAACAACTATCTCTCCTGGACATAGCCAAAGAGGAAAATGATAAACACCATCTCCCGCAAGAGAGAGAATTGGAAAACAAATAATTTGGACCGCCCCCTTGGGAAAACTTCCATCAACCAACTGTCAAAACACAACTGATAGATGAAACGGCCAACAAGGAAGCACTACCGATAATCTTGAAGACGTGTGCCTTGGAGACCATAAACAGCTACCCAACGTCAGCAATACAGGCCTACACAGATGGTTCAGCTTTCAAGACCACCTCTTTTGCAGGATACGGCGTCTGCATATGGTACCTGGATGGAACCTCTTATGAGTTCTGCGACTCCTGTGGTGAGAATTGTTCAAATTATGAAGCGGAGGCTGAGGCCATCAAGACAGCCATTGAATTACTACACCAACAGTTTGACCTTATGGAACGAAAGCCATCAGATATAGTGATCTTCAGTGACTCCATGTCTGTTCTGGAAGCACTTAAACAGACTCCATATGAAAACAAAGACATTTTTCTTATAGGAAGAGCGGTTCACAACTTGATCACAGCCTACTCCATCAGTGTAACCCTACAGTGGATCCCTGGACACAGTGATCTAACTGGAAATGAGACAGCTGATAGACTTGCAAAAGCAGGAGCCTCTAAACAACAAAAGGACAGACCCTGCAGCATGAGAACAGTCAAACAGATTCTCAGAAACAACACAAGGGAAATCTGGCTGAACAGATGGGCGAACGGGCCGACTGGCCGAAATGTCTTTAATGAAATGACCTGCCCAAAAGACAACGACAACATAAACAGACTCAGCAGGAGAAATCAAAGTCTTATCTTTCAGTTCCGAACAGGACACGCCAGATTCAATAGCCATCTAAACCGTATCAACCCTCAGCACCTACCCATGTGTAGACACTGCTCTCATCCCTATGAAACAACCAGACACCTCCTCATGGAGTGTCCATCACTCACAAACGCTAGGAAAAAACTTTTACAGACACCTCTGACAGTCACCAACTCACTATATGGAACGTTAAAACAACTGCAGAAAACCTGCACTTTTTTAAGAATGGCATTGGGCTGCCAAGAGTAGATATGCTCAGCAGCTATGGGATATCGACAACAACAAATATATATATATATATATGCGAGTCAACTTGTGAGCACTTGATAAACAGATGCCTAAAATGCTGCTCCACCGCGACGTGTGCAAACTCGGACGTGAAGATCTTCCTTGTAACTTAGGAAGTGAATAATTTCCTATATTTTGAATTCTGCTATACGGGCGCATGCTTTGCTAACTTCCTTTCGATTAGACGCCAAACACGTAATGTGTAGATTCAGACTTCTGGAGGACTGAAGACACAATGTGGTTCATAAGTTTCATATCTAATATCTATAGTTGACTTTCTTTTTACCTTGTTCCTCACTATTGGTTCGTCATAACTGATCACTCTGGTTTTAATTCTCTTATTATGATATATGGCATGTGGCGCACATGATGGGGTTACATATAGTGAGCATGAAAGCGTGTGCCCATGACAGTCTGCAATGATGATCTAATAATCTAGAGAAAGGTAACGTATATAACTATGGATTACTTCTTTATCTGATGTCCTAAAGGGAAAATCTTTTGATTAATCATTAACGAATAGAAGTACTGAAAAAAAAACTACCAATTGCACATTTAGCTATGGGGCTAAGTGCTAAAAGAAATCACCAATAATGGACAAGAAACATTATTAATAATTTTTATAAATTCATCAACTTTGTTTCCCTTCGCAAATTGGTGAGGGTGACACCCTCATTTGAAATTTAATTCTAATGGAATGAACTAAAAATCTTATAATGGAACAGGCTGTAAACAGGATAGGCTCTGGTACAACTCTTCCACTTATGGTCCACGAATTTTGGCAAAACCATACTAACTTCTAGCAAACGTGTCATTATTTTTTCGGGTTGCCAATGTGTGATAATCCTGGGGCTGTGTCCTATGACTCTGCCCTTTACTCCACTAATTAGTCGTCCATCTTGTCCTGCGGCGTCTGCATGCTCGCGTGCGATTTCAGTGCCCGTCATTGGCTAAAAGTGAGTAGGCTCTTGTGATCAGCTCTTCGCCTCCTTGCTGGGTGTTCGGTGTCAAAACAAACCGTGGTTTGGGATTGGTCGCCCGATATAGAAATTATCCGCCCCTTGTCACAAAGTCCTCTGTTTCGACATACCTTCGGCGTTTTTTGTTACAATATTGCATGACGCGCAGGCGGCTTCCTTTAATCTCATCTTTCATTGTCTCGCCACGTAGACAACATCAAAGTTTCTATGCCGCTCCTAAACAGTCCTCCTCCTGGTAACAAACATTCATGTGCGTGTTGCGAGTCTTTTGTTGTCGACCGTCAGCGGCAGCCTACCAATGTGTCCAAATATGGCGACACTCGATTTCTTAAAACACGGGATTAAGCCCTCAAACGAAATCTTTCTATTGCCAAGGTGGCCGTCTACCGCGCCAAACAATAACCTGTCTAACAAGCCAGGTGTATTCCAAAAGATAACGTTAGGTTGGGAAATATCGAAGCTGTGATTAAAGTTACACTTGAGTAAAAGCCGTGATTAGGAAATATTACTTTTAAAAAATTGATTAAAGAGCAAAAATGGAAGATAAATAAAATAAGAACGATAATCAAAAAAGTAAAAGACACCGAAAAAAGATAAGAAAACTTTATCACAGAAAGTATGGGGTTATTGCTACCTCAGACATCTCAGAAGAGGTGACTAATATACGGTTGTGTATGGCGCTTGCAACCTCATCTTGTAAACAAGTTGCTACAGGAAAACATGATTGCTTTGATGCAGGCTTCCAGAAAAGAGACCAACAACTGTAGGGGTTACGCTTTAGGAAACGAAAAGGGAAAAGAAGAACATGAAAATTTAATGTGACAGATAAAAACTTTACTGTGATATATGAAAACTTTACTGTGATATATGAAAACTTTACTGTGATATATGAAAACTTTACTGTGATATATGAAAACGTTACTGTGATATATGAAAACTTTACTGTGATATATGAAAACTTTACTGTGATATATGAAAACTTTACTGGGATATATGAAAACTTTACTGTGATATATGAAAACTTTACTGGGATATATGAAAACTTTACTGGGATATATGAAAACTTTACTACGATATATAAAAACTTTACTGTGATATACGAAAACTTTACTGGGATATATAAAAACTTTACTGTGATATATGAAAACTTTACTGGGATATATAAAAACTTTACTGTGATATATGAAAACTTTACTGTGATATATGAAAACTTTACTGTGATATATGAAAACTTTACTGTGATATATGAAAACTTTACTGTGATATATGAAAACTTTACTGTGATATATGAAAACTTTACGGTGGCAAAGAAAAGTTTACTGTGATAGATACAAACTTAAATGTGGCAGATAATATCTTTACTTATAATGATTAAAAAGTTTACTGTGACAGATAAAAACTATACTGTGACAGACAAAAACTTTACCGAGACAGGCATAACACTCCCAGTCGAGATGAAATATTTACTATCTTATACACTGACATTTCTGAGACAGACAAAACTTTACTGTGGTAAATACTCACTTTAATGTGGCATTTTTATACTCACTTTACTGTGACAAACAAAAACTTTACTGTGGTAGATACACACTTCTCTATAACATCTACAGACTTTACTGTGGGTGATACACATTTCACTGTGACATATACAGACTTTAATGTGGTAGATACATACTTCTCTATAACATATACAGACTTTACTGTGGTAGATACACACTTCTCTGTGACACATACAGACTTTACTGTGGTAGATACAGACTTCAATGTGACATACACAGACATTACTGTGGTAGATACACACTTCACTGTGACATTTACACACTTCACTGTGACAGATACACACTTCACTGTGACAAATACACACTGCAGTATGATATATACAGACTTCACTGTGACAGATACATACTGCAATAAGACGTATACTGACTTTACTGTGGTAGATACACACTGCAATATGACATTTAAGACTTTACTGTAGTAGATACACACTTCACTATGACATATACAGACTTTACTGTGGTAGATACACGCTTCTCTGTCACATATACAGACTTTACTGTGGTAGATACACACTTCTCTGTCACATATACAGACTTTACTGTGGTAGATAAACACTTCACTGTCACATAAACAGACTTTACTGTGGTAGATACACACTTCACTGGGACATATACAGACTTTACTGTGGTAGATACACACTTCTCTGTCACATATACAGACTTTACTGTGGTAGATACACACGTCACTGTGACATACACAGACTTTACTGTGGTAGATGTAACCCTTATATAAAAGTATAGCATCGTTCTGGAAACACAACACTGAAGCCAAAGATTGCTGGTTCCTTAATCCTAATTGTAACTATATTTAGCTACTGACTTGACTACAGACTAACAATAGCTTCTGAGACGTTCTGTGGAAATTAGGTGGATACTTCTTGCTATGCGGCTAACAGGAATATCCGTTCAAAATACAAATGATTAATTAATAGAGAGAGAGAGAGAGAGAGAGAGAGAGAGAGAGAGAGAGAGAGAGAGAGAGAGAGAGAGAGAGAGAGAGAGAGAGAGATATGAAGATAGTTAGAAAGAAGCAGAAACAGATGGGCAAAGATGAATTATCACCAAAAACTCAGTCATAGTTAACGACAGATAGAGAACAAAATCCAGATAGCTAGAGAAGAATAAACAGATGTTGATGTCTGAGTAAAACGGACAGATATTGATGTTTGATGATGATACATAGACGGTGGTGTTTGATAATGATGCACAGACGGTGATGTTTGATGATGATACACCGACGGAGCTATCTGGTGATGATACACCGACGGGGCTGTTTGATGATGATACACCGACGGGGCCGTTTGATGATGATACACAGACAGGACTGTTTGAGGATGATACACAGATGGGGCTGTTTGAGGATGATAACACTAGTCAACAAATTTTCAAAAGTTATTTGTACCAGAAATTAAATATACCATTTCTTATTGATTTTGACATGCTGATTTCAAATATCATAATGAAATTCACCAATTGGCTCTGGTTTTTTTTAAAATGATGAATTTACATTACAGTAATACAAATAATGTTTGCTTGTTTAATTCTCTGGGGGTGAACAGTTAGTCTTTCTACTTTAACATTATAAAAATTGTGGTTACATACTCAATTAATTGATATTTCAACATAAAATGATAGAAAAAATAAAAACATTATTTAAAGTTCACATATCATGTTTTAAAAAGGCACATTTGAACCCATTCCGTCGCTGTTCGAGCTCTCTGTCGTGGAATATTCTAATCCACATATATAAATTATCTAGTAAATATAAAGCCTAATAAATCCATATAATAAATAAAGGAAGAAGAATGGTAAAGAACAGTACTGTCACAATGACAGTACTCGAAATCCCCTTTGTTTTATGCTTCGTCTGCAAATTGTAACGTTTCCACGTTAAATATAGGCCTTCTGCAACATACACGCGTTTCCCAAACACACAATAAAATGGGCTGCCTTTCTAAGAAAAACCTTGAAATATGCAAGTTGACCTAAATTTTAAATTCCATTCATGTCTTTTTCTACACTGCGTTACCAAAACGAACGAACAGATGGACAAAAGGATAAAGAGAGAGGGGAGGGCTGAAAATCAGGAACGCATGCAACACGCGTCGCGCGATACACAAATGCTGCCATCACGCGTGTAAGTCTACATGCACTAATTTTTTTTTCAGACGGACAGTGATAAAATACACTACCCTTTCCCAGAGTTAGGTTTATAAATCCTGAAATCTCTTATTAGGAAAGACAACATTAGATGGGTTTACGGTTGAAAACATAACAGTACCCAGACAGCACATCTTCGAAACAGGAGGTAGAAAATACATATTTTGAACGCAGCCACGTAGCTCTTTCAAATTGGTATATTTGGGTTCCTTAGGGCTTGCTGACAAATAATATGTAAAACGTTACGCAAATAGTCCAGGAATTAATAAATTATACCCAAAATAAAATAGTGAGGATGCCTGACAGCATGGAATCATTTCTGCTCATAAAATTTTTTTTATAACGTGTTTGAAAAAACCTTACGTTACATAAATAGCCTACCATGTAAACTCCCAATTGATTGGAGCGCAACAAATGAAAGCCTAACCACGATTGGTCGGACTATAAATACTATCTTTCGTTGTCAGGGGAGACGGGGAAGGGTAACATTTTTTCAAACACTTGTCGAAACGGGGCTCATTGGTCAGACTCGCTGATATACACACTTGGGAGCGTTAGTTCGAAACCACTTGTTTAAATAAGCTTGATAAAGCATCAGTGCGTTGAAGCCAGCTTATATTTTGCTAAATAAAAGCCTGGAAGATAAGCAGATGGGAATTTGTGCCAGTTTGTGCCAGAATTCATTGCTAATCAACGTATCTGTATTTATTCGTAAGAATTGTGGTAAGCTTGAACCATTCAATATCTTTTAATGAAAATTGAATGTGAATTGTTGATTTATGCCTGTATATATATGTGTAGTTCAGTGGCAAACGTGAGGTAAAGCCTATAATGCTCCAGCCTGAACAGAGGGTGTCGGAGAGAAGTAAAACGGCATGGAATGGCCAAACAGTACACTGACACCTGGATGATTGACTAGAAAGAAATAATGCTGGAAGTGCAGAGGCGTAGTAACCATTAAGAAGGGTAATACTGGAATAAAGTATTTCAAATGAAGCTGACAGTTGGCCTAATGCTCTGAACTCAATGTTTGTGCTGTGTTGTGATCAGTGTAACAAGAGAGTTTAAGTTAGTTATGAAGTAGAAGGTACATCCTTCTTGATTTCAGGGACCGTGGTCTTGATGGTAGTGAGCAGCACCTGGTCAGAGCTTTGCTGAATCCTGAGTCGGACAGCATACTCCTTGGTCTTTTTAGCTATCAGTGAGGTGTCTCCTGAACCCAGAGGAGAATTCGAGCAGAGGAATCCTTTCCTGCCGCCATCACGCCAGATAAGCGAATTGGCCAGCTGAGCTCAACATTATGTCCCCTCATCTTGAAATGACTTTGTAAAAATAATATTAAGAGGGGAAATTAATTGTCTTAATATCAGGAACTGAGAACATCTCCAATACTAATTTCCTTAAGACAAACTATTGAAGTCATGATGACAACTACCAACAGAGCTTGAACAAAACAAAACCAGTATTACCTCATACTACTATTACAGATATAGAGATATGTGGTAGCAAGTAAGGTTATCTATAATACACTACTCTTAATAGATATAGATACCTTCACAGCTGATCTCAGTCAGTACACTAAGTCCCCTATAAATATTTATAACATCCCACTTCACCACACTCTCTTTGCTTGCTTCTTGTAGTCAATCGATGAGGTGTCTCTTGTCACAGTCCAACAGTAATCAGCAAGCATTGAAGGGCTCCAATTGCCTTGATACCTTGTCTCCATAGCAGCAATGTCCTGGTGAAATTGTTCATCATGCTCATCACTGACCGCTCCACAGTTTGACGTAAAGAAATCCAGATGAGAATCCAGAAAATGAATTTTCAAAGACATGTTGCAGCCAAGACTCTTATACTTCAGAAGGAGATTTTCTACAATTTCATTGTAATTATCAGATCTGTTGTTTCCAAGAAAATTGTCCACCACTGACTTAAATGCTAGCCATGCTGCTTTTTCCTTGCCATGCAACACGCAAAGAAACTCGTCATCATGAAGAAGTTTTCGAATTTGCGGACCAACAAATACTCCCTCTCTTATTTTAGCTTCACTCAGTCTTGGAAATTTTCTTATGAGGTATATGAAAGCCTCATCTGTTTTCTCCATTGCCTTGACAAAGTTTTTCATGAGACCCAGCTTAATGTGCAAGAGTGGCAACAAAATCTTGCTGGTGTCGACAAGTGCTGGGTTCTCAACGTTCTTACTGCCAGGCTGCAATGACTGCCTGTTTGGCCAATGTCTTCTGATGTAATGGTCACTTCGTGCACGGCTATCCCACTCACAGAGAAAGCAACAGTACTTGGTGTATCCACCCTGTAGTCCAAGCAAAAGAGCGACCACTTTTAAGTCACCGCAAAGTGACCAATGATGATGATCGTAGTCTATACACTTCAAAAGCTGCTTAATGTTTTCATAAGTTTCTTTCATATGAACTGCATGACCAACTAGAATTGACGGTAACACATTACCGTTATTCAACAAAACAGCTTTAAGACTCATCTTGGATGAATGAATGAAAAGCCTCCACTCTTCCGGTATGTAATTGATTTTGAGGGCTGCCATCAAACCAGAAATGTTGTGGCATGCAGAAAGGTCACCCTCTTTGAAAAAGAATGTAATAAGCGGCTTCTGGCGGTTCCTATACACAGAAATTGTAACATCTTCTGCCAGGAGATTCCACTGTTGCAATCTGGAACCCAAAAGCTCCACCTTGTTCTTCGGTAAATTCAGATCTCTTACAAGATCATTCAGTTCAACTTGGGTTATTAAGTGTGGTGTAGTGGATGTAGTTTGCTCAAAATCTGGGTCGCTTGAGGTTGATGGTTCAGGATCACCAATGTCCTCTTCTTCATCAGTGGAAGCAGCTGAAAATGATTCTGGAACTTTGGGAACTGGTAGGTCATCGCCATGTGGTACCGGACGTATTGCAGAGGGGATGTTTGGATATTCCAGAGTCCATTTTTTCTTCTTTGATATGCCTTTCCCAATTGGAGGGACCATGCAAAAGTAACAGTTGTTGAGATGATCAGTGGGCTCTCTCCAAATCATTGGGACTGCAAAAGGCATAGCTTGCCTTTTGCCAGTCAACCACAGTTTAAGATGTGCTGCACATGTATTGCAGCATATGTGTGGCGCCCAGCTCTTATCTTGATCTCCTATTCTGCAGCCAAAATACAAACTGTACGCCTTCTTAATCACTTTAGTTATATTTCGTTTTTGTGATAGAAATGTCACCTCACCACATATATAACAGAAATTATTAGCACTGTTCACACATGTCCTAGGCATTTCTAACTTACGATACTTTTGATAAGGACAAATGCACTAACTAATGGCAAAATTTTATCAGAGATAAGATATTTATACACAAAGGTGATGTAATCATAGGTAGGTGATGTAATCATAGGTAGGATTGCATCATCAACTTCTAGTTACATTTTTATTGGTCATTAGAAAAAATTATGCAATCGCCCACAACAGTTGCGTCATATATATAAATTGACCGTAATTAAATAAACTAGTAGCATATATCTTGAAAACTAGAGCCAGTCAACATTTTTTAATGTCATTTTCGTTTTCAGCACACCAAAATTAGTTAAGATCAGCTATTTTCATTTCTGGTACATTTTGGTTGTTGACTAGTGTAACAGACGGGGATGTTTGAGGGTGATACACAGACGGGGATGTTTAAGGATGATACACAGACGGAGCTGTTTGAGGATGATACACAGACGGGGATGATGCTACGCAGACGGTGCTGTTTCATGATGAGACACAGACGGTGCTGTTTGGGAATGACAGCTGGTTATATTAAATAAATACACACTGACTAAATGTTTAACGATGACTGACAAGTCATGAGGTTCCAGAATGACAGGATGATGTCAGAGAATGGTATAAAAGTGGCGATAGCTAAGGATATCATACAGAATGCGACGTTTTAGAATGAAACACAAATGTTAATGTAATAGTGTATAGTTAAACACACACAAAAATGGTGTTCTTGGTACTGCAAACAATGAAATGAATAGTGTATAGTTAAACAAAGGATTATGTTCTTGGTACTGCAAACAATGAAATGAATAGTGTATAGTTAAGCAAAGGATTCTGTTCTTGGTACTGCAAACAATGAAATGAATAGTGTATAGTTAAACAAAGGATTGTGTTCTTGGTACTGCAAACAATCGCGGTAGCGCAGTGGTTAGTGCACTGGCTTCCTAGATCGGTGGTCCATGGTTCGATCCCCAGTTGAGGTGGGATTTCGTGGACCGCAAACGGCTCCGGGGTCGACCCAGCCTCATGAATTGGGTACCAGAGCAACTCTGGGAAGGTTAAGACGGCCGGCGTGATGCTGACCACATCACCCCGAGTGTGCCGATGGTCAAGAAAATACAGGCCTAACACCGTATTCCCAATATGCCTCAATAGGCGTGTAACGGGATCCTTTACTCTATTTTTTACTGCAAACAATGAAATGAATAGTGTTTAGTTAAACAAACGATTATGTTCTAGGTACTGCAAACAATGAAATGAATAGTGTATAGTTAAACAAAGGATTATGTTCTTGGTACTGCAAACAATGAAATGAATAGTATATAGTTAAGCAAAGGATTCTGTTCTTGGTACTGCAAACAATGAAATGAATAGTGTATAGTTAAACAAAGGATTGTGTTCTTGGTACTGCAAACAATCGCGGTAGCGCAGTGGTTAGTGCACTGGCTTCCTAGATCGGTGGTCCATGGTTCGATCCCCAGTTGAGGTGGGATTTCGTGGACCGCAAACGGCTCCGGGGTCGACCCAGCCTCATGAATTGGGTACCAGAGCAACTCTGGGAAGGTTAAGACGGCCGGCGTGATGCTGACCACATCACCCCGAGTGTGCCGATGGTCAAGAAAATACAGGCCTAACACCGTATTCCCAATATGCCTCAATAGGCGTGTAACGGGATCCTTTACTCTATTTTTTTACTGCAAACAATGAAATGAATAGTGTTTAGTTAAACAAACGATTATGTTCTAGGTACTGCAAACAATGAAATGAATAGTGTATAGTTAAACAAAGGATTATGTTCTTGGTACTGCAAACAATGAAATGAATAGTGTTTAGTTAAACAATCAAGATGGAACGAAAAACGAAAACACACACACATACATGCACGTAAATATCAGTCTAGCTCAAATGTGAGTAAAACATAAGACCATCCACTTAAACAAAAATAGTGTCAGTGAAGGCAGCAAAACATGAATAATATATAAATATTAAAACAAAATTAGCTCATTAATTAGTTCACAGCACAAACATTAACTTAACTCACATTAAACCTGACACCACAAAAACACGTTGATTTAATACCTGACAACACAGACATTAACACATACTTAGGTCATACAATCAATCAATCAATACCCTCTAGCTCCCCGAGGAGCATAGGCCTTCAACAAACGCATGCCAAGTGTTAGGTTATACACTATTTGACAATATAAATATTAAACGTAGTTCGTACAGACTTTACCACCATAAACAACAAAATCAAAGACAAACTGCAGGGTTTGCAACTAGCAGACAGATAATACGAGATAATAAAAGAAACACGACTTTCTGGCAGTGATTTTTTAGACTGGGAGAAAAAATGACGACTTTCAAGGATGAACAGGCAATACAAGATAAACGGTACTTAATGAACCTTGCTGTAGGCGTGTCACATTACGTCATAAATGACAAATAATAGCTCTAGAGAAATCAAAACTGGATGTAACTTCGCCTGTTATTATCTTGGCATTTTAATGAAGTTAATCGTACAAACAAACAAAGCACAAAGCAAATATTTTCTTTTTTCTTAAAGTAGTTTTTACCTGGCATAAAGTGTGTCGTTTCTTCCCCTACTTTATCTGTATATCAGTTGGTTTGTCTTTTTGTCTGTCTGTTAGTGTTTCTGTCCAAAAGTCTTTCTAGATAGATAGACAGACAGATAGATAGATAGAGGGTCATACGAGACAGTCAGAGAGGCAGATAGTAAATCAGTAGTTCAGACAAACAAACATAAAGATAAACAGAAGATGGATGGATAGATGGATGGATAGGCGGAGGGGGGAGGGGGCGGTTTTACGAACGGACAGACAGACAGACAGACATAAAGAAAGACGCATGCAAATTAAGAAAAAACTAAAAGACAATGAAAATACACGGTAGTTGAAAAGTTGTTTTCCTATTTTAAAATTTTATATCCTCACTTCTGTCTATTTGATATTCATAAAACAAATGTCAAAATGTACAGCACTACAAGACATTTGACAGTTTTATTTTGTTTGTTCCAGAAACAAAATAAAATGAAATCTAAAATGACAAATAAACTGACATTACACAAGACAACAACAATCGTACGTAGAACAGACCGGATCTCACGTTAAACTGCAATGTAACCTAGCATTTTACGGAATAGAATATTTTAATTAAATGGCACTTAATTCTCGTTATTTCGACTTTCATTTCATATAAATTAGTTGGATGTGATTAAGGAAATACAAGTTTTAAAATAGGGAGTGACTTCTCGATCATCCTCCAAAACAAAAATTAGAATTAAAAAAAATACTGAAACAAATTCTCTACTTACGTTTGATTTGCTAGCAATTCTCAGCATTCGCGTGCGTAGATTGGCTGTACTGATCATTAGTAAAGTGAGTTGATTGCAGTACAAGTAATACTAAACTTATAATAGTATTAAGTACTAGCAGAAGTAGTTCTGGTGAAGGTGGTAGTCTTACTGCCTGTAATACCAATAGCATATGTGGTATTGTTACTCCGTCTTGTTGTCTGGGTCTCTGAGTTGATCATCAAAGCACAGGTCAAGAGGTTCAACAAACTAATGTGAAGTTGTGCATGAGGATGGAAACCTAATCAGGTAAAATACATTGGTAGAGAAACTACTGGTGCAAGACCACATGTAATGTTTTAGAACATACTTCTGTCAAATGGGTCAAGCGAAGTGGTGGTCCCAGTCTAGTAAAGATCGTGACAGGAGGGAAAAAAAAGAAGAATGTAGCATTTGTAGTTGCGCAGATAATGAAAATAATAACAACAAAATAATACTTCTAGCAGCAACAGCAGTGTTAGTTATAGTAATAATAATAGTAGTAGTAGTAGCAGTCGTAATAGTAGTAGTATCGTAGTAACACTAGAAACACAGTTGTAGCACTTGTGATATCGTCTGCATTCAAAGCCCGCATAACGAGAAAGACTGATGCCTTGAGGTAAAAACTTCCATCGCTAGCGGAGGAAAACGCGTGCTGGCGCGCGTGGCACGAGTGAGGGTGTACTGTTGTTATCACGTAACATTACTGACCAGTAGTAACATTTTGCCCCTTTTTAAATATTTTTAAAACCATTCTGTGTTTCGGTTGTACCATTCATGCTAACCCCGATCAACTATTTCTGTCATGCCTCGTCGCGCGGAGCACTGCGGGCAGACGAACATTTCTGTTTTGCCTAAAACAAGTTGCGGCAGCTAACGTGCCCATCACTTAGAACCTTGTTATGGTTGGGACGCACGAAATCTGCATGGTGATTGAATAATGACTTTCTATTCTTCAAATGTTATTTTTTAACTCCTATCTGACTAATTTATATGCAACAAGAGTTATAATAAAGAAAGTTAGCTGTCCTTTAAATACATAAGATGTTATATCGCATTAATATTGCATTTCACCGTGAAATATTGTTTGTCCTACATATGACTTCAAAGCGGGCAGCAACTGCTGCTATCTCTTGTAAAGTTGGTTGTTGTCTCTTGTAATGTTTGTTGTTAGCTCTTGTAACTTTTGTTGTTATCTCTTGTAACGTTTATTGGTATCTCTTGTAACGTTTGTTGTTATCTTTTGTAACGTTTGTTGTTATCTCTTGTAACGTTTGTTGTTAGCTCTTGTAACGTTATCTCTTGTAACGTTAGTTGCTATCTCCTGTAACGTTGGTTGTTAGCTCTTGTAACGTTTGTTGTTATCTCTTGTACCGTTTGTTATTATCTCTTGTAACGTTTGTTGTTATCTCTTGTAACGTTTGTTATTATATCTTGTAACGTTAGTTGTTATCTCTTGTAACGTTAGTTGTTATCTCTTGTAACGTTAGTTGTTATCATTTGTAACGTTAGTTATCTCTTGTAACGTTTGTTGTTATCTCTTGTAACGTTTGTTGTTATCTCTTGTAACGTTAGTCGTTATCTCTTGTAACGTTTGTTGTTATCTCTTGTAACGTTAGTTGTTATCTCTTGTAACGTTTGTTGTTATCTCTTGTAACGTTTGTTGTTATCTCTTGTAACGTTTGTTGTTATCTCTTGTAACGTTAGTCGTTATCTCTTGTAACGTTTGTTGTTATCTCTTGTAACGTTAGTTGTTATCTCTTGTAACGTTTGTTGTTATCTCTTGTAACGTTTGTTGTTATCTCTTGTAACGTTAGTTTATCAGCTATTTTTATTTTTATTTTGTTTCTGGGAAAAAAAAAGAAAAATGATGATGATGATGATGATGATGGTGGGCATGTAGCATCTTCAAAGCTTACCCAGCGATAAAATTTATATCAGGAACTGGAATCCACGGATCACTGGTACTGATTTATCACGAAATCATAAGCACGCGCGAGAAAGAAACAAAATATCTGAAATCTAGAAAAACCAAAAAGTTGTTATTTCATATCCAAGTTAAAGAGCATAGATCACAAGATGCCTAAGGGTCCTACAGGCAGCATGGTGCAACAAGGCCATACCAAAGGATTGGGAGATTGCCATCATAACACCGATTTTCAAAAAGGGTGACAATCGACAATGTGGAAACCACAGAGGCATATCCCTTCTCAGTGTCCCTGGTAAAATCTACTCTAGAATCCTAGAGCAGAGACTCCGATGCCTAGCTGAGCCACAATTGGATGAAGCCCAGTGCGGATTCCGAGCAAACCGAAGTCTCAAGACCTAATCTTCACACTCAGGCAGCTGAGTGAAAAGGCCCTTGAGTACAAGAGTGAGATCCATCTTTGTTTCATAGATCTGGAAAAGGCGTTTGACAGGGTCCCCTGGAGCAAACTTTGGGACTGTTTGGCAAGGAAGAACATTCCAGCACCTCTGATTCATGCTATACAGAGCTTCTACAAGTCTTGCAGAAATTATGTGAGGACAGCAAACTATAAGTCAGAAGAGTTCAGGACCACCACTGGTGTAAGACAAGGCGATATTATAGACCAAAAGGGGGGCATCAAAGAAGAGTTGGCCACTCGAAAAGCAGCGGCTGGGAGACTTTATCAGGCCATAAATCGAGGATTCCTCAGCAAGAAAGAGGTTGGTAAGAAAACGAAGATGGCTGTATACCGCTCCACCTATATCCCAGTCTTGACATATGGATGCGAGTCATGGGCAATGACTACAACCCACAAAAGCCAGATTCAAACCTCAGAAATGAGGTATCTGAGGAAGGTGGTTGAAGTAACAAGAAGAGACATGGTCCGCAACCAGACGATACGTCAAGGCCTAAAATCCCACCCGCTGCAGACCCAAATAGAACAGTCCCAACTAAGATGGTTTGGCCATGTCTGCAGAATGGGAGAAGATCGGCTACCACGACAAGCATGGGAAACAAAGAGCCAGGGATCCAGACCTCCAGGACGACCCAGAGTCCGCTGGGAGGACAACATTAGACAATCTTTGAAGGACCGAGGACTAGAATGGAACCAGGCCAGGAAGAAGACAGCCGATATGATAGTCTGGCGCTCTCTCTTCCAAATCTCTACACCTCACGGTAGAAGGGGAACGACTAAGTAAGTAAGTAAGTAAGATCACAAGATGACTGTTACATGTATTAAACAATCAATGGACTGAAAGAAAAACAAAAGATAAAACAGACATAACATTGCATGACAATCACGAGTATAAACAAATAAGAAACAAGTAACGTGACTGCCATACGTTGGACGATATGTCCGCCTATATATATATATATATAGTTTTCTTATTGAGACGTTGTAACTAACATAAAAACAATCCTATTAGCTTTTTGCGAAAATATGAAAACGGCCCTATTGCCCGGTCAAAAAAATTTAGCAGAACACGCAAGCCGTGTCAACTGTTCATTTAAATTATTATTTCTTCATTCCGACGCAATAAATTTATATGAAAAAACATCACAATAAATTGCCATTTTGTTACATATGTCACATTAGCATCGTAACTTAACTTGAGATCACGTTTGTTCAACACGTAATTTCATAACCGGGCAGCAATTTTTACCGTCTCTTGTAAAGCCAATTTGTAGACCATTTTGGTTTGATTTTGCTTTATTTTGATTCTGGGAATAAAAAATTAAAGTTAATTGTTAAAGAGCAGTTATTTCTAATTGTTTTAACATTTGTTTCATGTATATCCAGTGGATAGATGTGATGATGTAAACATATAAAAATTGAAAGTGACTTTTGAATTATCCTTTAAAGTACGACCAGTTTGAATGACATAGAATATGAGCTGTGACGTAGTTTGGTCTTGTGAGACAGCTATTACCGAAGTCGTGAATTTACTACTTACCTTTTTCATGTTCTACTGCATGTGAACATTGATTGTTCTAGTGCATGTTAACATTATTTGCTCTAGGGCATGTTAACATTGATTGTTCTAGTGCTGACTGTGAACATTCATTGTTCTACTGCATGTTAACATTGATTGTTGTACTGCTTGTTAACATTGATCGTTCTAGTGCTGACTGTGAAATACTGAAAACGTAGATTATGGCCGCTGCTCCAGTTTCATGATTTATTGTTGACAGTTATTTGCTAATAGTAGCAGACGTGTGCTGAAGAAATGTTGGACGATTGTGTATGCAAACGAGTACATGTTTTCTGCTGATGTTGCATATCTTGGTTTTGTCGAGTCATATTAATGATATACTGGAGATGGTATATCTCGTCTTGGAGTTAAAGATGTATTATCCACTGTCGTTGTGACGAGCCGTTACTGTAGTCCTTGTAGGGTTTTCTGTCATTAAGTCAGTGTATTCGTATAGTAAGCACATGACAGTATCTTTTGATTTCCAAATATTCCCCCAAATAATGAAGGATTCTCTTGCCTTTGAATGTGGTACGTCTAGTTTGACTAGTGAATTTTCCCTGATATGATGGATGATTTAAAGGGACCTTTAGCTTTTCATAACATTAGAACCCCTGAACATTTGTTGTAACTTTTCGTTTGCCAGAACGCATTCCACCGGGACTCATGTAGGATACAGCGACGAGATCAAAGAGACAGACCGAGGGATCTTAAGGGAGACTATCGGCGCTATCAAAGACAGTAGTTTTCCCTGATACGAGACGCAGTTGCTTGCCGCTAATTTCGCGTCTCGGTGTCAATCGAGGAACCGAGCGAACGGGGGAAAGCGAAACGGGCAGCAGCGAGCGCATACGAAGACCAGGGGGCGGCTTCTTCTCTTGATTTGGCGGTCAGATCCCCAAAAGTTCGTGAGATCAAATAAGTTGTCAAGTTTATCATGTCCCACTCAACTTACATTCCATTTTAGCTAAATAGACCATGAAGAACTAGACACGTTATCACTCGCTGGCCAGACCTTTACAGAAGCACTAGCTTTATTGAAATCTTGTTATAGATTTTCCCCTGGATTTTATATATATTTGCAGTGATTTCTAATTCTGTGCAAAGCGGTAAAATATATATTGTGTAAAGTGATCAGTGGTCTAGTCATTCTATTTCAAGGGATTTTGTGTTAATTTAAATCTATTTAATTAAACCATCTCAAGAGTTCCAGTTTTAAATATAATGATCTATCTATTATATTATTTCAAAAGATAATAGATGCTTAAATTAACTTTTAAAGTCGCGAAGGAATTTATAATTAATAAATTCAGTTAAGTCCTAGTTTTATAGATGTGGGTTTTTAACCTAGAATTCGCGCAGTGTTTATTAAATACATAATTAAATACGCGAGCATATATATTATAGGCTTAACGGGAAATTCATCGCGCTTTAGAAGGTTATTTGTTTTCGGTATATTACATGTCTTTTTTTTCTTTCATACAGAGTGATCGTAACCTGTGCGATCCCAGCATTAAGAAAGCAATAAAGAAATCAATCTAAGCAAAGCAAAGCATAAACAGTGTGTAGAGTTCCCCTGACGCAGAACTTGTTGAGACTGTGTAAATTTTTAATCTTTGAGGCGATTCTATGTTTGGAATTCCGCTATCTAACTTATAGCAAAGAAAGCACACCCAAAGACAAATTTAACGCACCATCAAACAACTTAAGTCGTAACGGGAAGAAGAACACTGGCCCGAGCTTTGTTAGTTTACTGACACAGAGAGATAATTCATAATTTCCTGAACAGTGATGTGACTAGTTTTCTCACTGGACTTAAACCATACCTCACGGATAAAGTGTACCAGCACGCGTAAGAATTTTATTATCAGCGGCATAGTCAAATAGACCACACCATCCTCACCCCGGTATCAGAGACCGTGCCCTCCCATAGAAACTGTTATTAAGAAAAGAGACACAACTACAGATTCATTTTCCAGCGATTACGGGATCCTTTTATGTGCTGACCGCCTACCCGATAATCTGGGGCTAGAACTTGAACAAACACTCATACATTTAGTTGAGGTGTAACTGCTGTTGTGTTATTCTATGGAGTGCAAGATTTTTTCACAATCGGTAAGTGAGAGCAAGATGAGTGAAGGCCTTTGCTAGCGCGTGTATGAATGACAGGAAATTAATTCTTTTGTGTGACCATTTTGTTAACTTGCTTACCTGGTAACATATATCTTTTCTGTATACCCTACATTGTTCCTTTAAGTGGGATAGTTGATAATTTGTTAACTCTGTTTAAAACCACCTCCTTTCCATTTGCTTAGTAAAGGGAAGACCAGCTGGGAAGAACATTGTTTTTTTTTTCTATCACTTATACCTAACTTGGTAACACCTCTTTCAGAGTAATTAACTTTACTGTTAGGTTAACGTACCCGTGTTCCTGATATTATCTATCTCTGGACTGGGTTTGTCTTTGTCTAATGAGCGGGAAGGGCTTAGTCGATACCAATCTTCTTCACCCCCTCCCAAACTTGTTATTTGCATTTGTGTACTTATGATAATTTATGTAATATCTGATATTTTTAGTGATTGATGTTTAAAGTGAATAAAATCACCTAAACTCATTTAGTTCTGTGTGTTGGATATACCCAAAGCCCAACATTTCCCCTATTCGTTTAATATAGTTTGTATCAACGTCGTGTGTGTGTTTGAAAACACCGAATCGGTGAGCGCGCAGATGCGAGTCTGGAAAACTGGCAAATAATTGTTTGACCAGGAGAGTGAAAGAGAAGATTGAGAGACACGATTTGTCGTAAATAAGTCTGTCTTTACTCTCCTCCAGCACGCTGTGAAGTAACTATTAAATCTCTACATTTTCTATCACTGAGCTTTCCATCATCATTTTCCACTCTAAACCGGACCACTATTTCTACGACTCTTTTCTCTCAAAATAAATTTACGACAATATTTGGGGGGCTCGTCCGGGATAATTTTGAGATACATTTGATGCACACATATTTGTGGGCTGGTTCTGGGATCTTGAGCTACATTTGAGGCAATCGCATAGCCGGGTTAAAGATATTTTGAGTCTGATTTAGTTTGGGTCTAACTAGGTAGAGTGTGAATGATTTGTCTTTGTGAATTAGGGAAATAAATAAATAAGGACCCCTAGACAAACGTTCTTTAAGTATTTGGGTTGTCCACACAGCATATTTACAGGTTGTTTTCTCTCCACAGCAGTAGAAAGTACAGATAAACAAATATATTTGCTATTTTAATTATCCTCTGGCGGAGATAATTATATTTCTTTCTTTATAAAAGTTGCTGGGATTGCGTGATTGTTTTACAGTCACTAAGGTTTTTGAAGTTAAAAAGAGTTGAGCTTAGCTAAAGACGGATTGTTCTGATTTTTAAAAATTAAGTTAACAACGTCTCATCTCAATAATTGACTTTAGGGACGGAGTTTGTTGTCAGAGATTTAAAATTTAGGGGAAATTTTTTTTTTTCCTTTTAAATTGTTTTAATATAAATTTTTCTCTACTGTTAGTAAAAGTAGATTCTTTTCCAGTGTAACTTACCATTTAGTGGCATAGTCGCTTGCGTTTAGAGCCTTAATTGCCAGATAATAGCAGCGATAAGTTTGCACAGTACAGGTAGGAGGTAACACAGGTAAATTTGTACTTGTTTTTTTTTCTCGTAGCGGTTCAGAGTTCCTCCCTTTCGCGTTTCTTCTTACTAGTTCTCTAAGCATACTTCATCTTATTCTTTAACAATGGCAGAGAGGATAAAGATGAGGTCCATCTTGAGGCTGGAAGCGAAAGAGGCAGGATTAGATGCAGAAGCTGCAAACGCGCTTATTAACCAGGAATTGGAAATATATGACGCGGAGCAACAGAGAGCCGAAGCTGAGAGGAAGGCGAAGCAACAGAGAGCCGAAGCTGAGAGGAAGGAAGAGAAAGAAAGAACAGAGAGGAGAGAAGCCCAGGAGAGGGCAGATAAGAAAGAAGCGGAAGAACGTCTTTTGGAACAGAAGAAAATTGAAGCAGAGATGGAAACTCGCAGAGAGAGAGAGAGAGAGACAAGGAAAGACAGCATCAACTGGCGCTTAAGGCTCTAGAGAGTCGGGGCGCCTCTACTTCGACTAACGGAGAGCCGTCTTCGCCCCAGTCTCAATCAATGGACCTCTCCAGTACTCAATCTGCCCAATTAACTGCTATGTCGTTTTCTTTAGAATCTTTTCCTAGCCCTAACGAAAAAATTGACAGCTACCTAGAAAAATTCGAGAGACTCGCGAATCTTTATGGGTTAGAGAGTACCCGCTGGGCGCTCAAACTTTCAACGTCACTGAAAGGCAATGCTTATGACGTGTACACAAAGCTGGGACCGAATCAACATGATTACGACATGTTGAAAAAGGCCTTACTACAGCAGTTTGAGATGACTGCCCGAAAGTTTCTGCAGTTGTTCAGAAACAGCCGAAAAGAGAGCACGGAAACATTTCCCCAGTTCTCTTCACGTCTCACGGGTTATCTGACAAAGTGCATTGAATTATCTGACCTACCTCTTTCATATGAGGGACTCCTCGAACTTGTTCTTGTGGAGCAGATAAAATCCACTTTGTCGAATGAAACACGTAGATTTTTGGCGGAACAGGGGGCAGTCAGGCTTGAAGACATACTCAATAAAGCCGAACGCTATAGCAATGCAATGGCCGAACTTCCCAGCACTAAACGTAAACCCACCGATGAGCCATCTCGAAAACAGAATCTAGAGCAGGCATCCTATTCTTCCACTTCCTCTCAACATTATAACCAACGAGATAACAATACCCAGAAACCTCCCCAGGAAAAATCGAAATTCTACAAAACCCGATACCCCCCCCAACAAAAATTCTGATCAACCCAACAAGCCTACGTGGCAGCGCGGCCACCAAGGTCAAGGAAAAGGGAAGACCCCTACACCAGGAACGTCTGATCAGGGCAAACAAACCGGTGCAAACCGCATTGGATGTTTGCATACAGCCTCGAAAGGTAGAGTCAATGTCAGTGATTCTCAACCTGAGGGGGACCGACCCTCAACTCGAGGAACTGTAATTTTGAACGGTACCTCTACTACTTGTCTTTTTGACACTGGATTAAGTTTTGATTGTATTGTCGCTAGGCACCTAGTCAAACCCGGTCAGGAGACAGAGGAAACCGTCAAACTTAGTGGAGTTTTCAGGAGTGATGCACCCAGGACGCTTCCTATCGCACTGGTAGAAATACACTCTGACTTTGTCAGAGGAGTTATTAAAGCGGCCATAATGGATGATCCGATCTACCCAGTTATCCTGGGATGTAGATATGTGTTCATTGGGAGACCTAAGGAGCCGATTGTGGCAGCGGTAACCACAAGAGGGCAAGCCAAGAAGGAGAGGGAGCCTGCGCCAAACTTGTTGCCGAATGAACTGAAGGAGGCGCAACAAAAGGACCCTACTCTGGCGCCCTGCTTTAAAAAACTGCCCATGGCTAAGGACCCCAGACACAACGGAGACATCTTTTCTAAGGATGGTGTATTGTATCGTAGAACGGGCAACCCGGACACGGGGAATAACCAGCTCCTAGTACCGACGCAGTACAGAAACCAGATCTTAGAAATGGGGCACTCTCTTCCCTTTAGCGGACACATGGGACAAAACGCCACTATTCAGCGAATAAAAAACCACTATTGGTGGCCAGGAATGAACTCTGACATTGTCAGGTACGTGAAATCCTGCGCCCAGTGCCAACGGGTAGCACCCAAGCACTTGACACCCCCAGTACCTATGGGGCAAATGCCAATAGTAGGGACTCCATTTGAACGGGTTGCTGTCGACATTATTGGTCCTCTGGAAAAGACCAAAAGAAGGAACAGGTTCATCCTGACCTTAGTTGACACTTGCACTATGTGGGCCGAAGCCGTACCGCTACCATGCACTAATTCCAAGCATGTCGCAGAAGCCCTTGTGCAAATTTTTACACGGTTGGGATTCCCTCAACAAGTTTTGACGGACAATGGATCCCAATTCCGTAGCCTGTTAATGGAGGAGATCTTTAAGATCTTGAGGGCCAAACATATCCACACAAGTCCCTACCATCCGGCCGGAAATGGGCTCGTGGAACGTTTTAACGGTACCCTCACCATGATGTTACGTAAGCTGGGTCAGGAGAAACCGGAAGACTGGGACCAATATATATCGGCTGCCTTATTCGCCTACCGAGAGGTACCCCAAGCGTCTACGGGTTTTGCGCCAGCTACACTTTTATTTGGCAGACCTATTAAGGGGCCACTAGAAGCCTTACTTCGGTCCCTGACAGACCAGAAGGCTGACGAGACAGTCGTCTCTGCAAGCAAGTATGTATCTGAGCTTAAGGAAAGGCTAAAGCTAGGATGGGATCTAGCTACTACCAACCTTAAGAAAGCCCGCGCTAAAATTACTAAAAGATACAACAAAGCTGCAAAAGAGAGAGAACTACAACCAGGGGAGAAAGTCCTATTGCTACTTCCAACCGGAAGCAATAAACTTCGCATCGGATGGCAAGGACCGTTTACCGTCCTTAAAAAGATCTCACGTACCAACTACAAGATCTCCATCAAAGGAAAGGAGAAGGTCTTCCACATAAATCTGCTAAAGAAATATTTGGAAAGACCGGTGCCATCCTCCGAGCATCTCCTGGCTGTCGCCATAGCAACGGAAGACGAGGAAGATGATGATGGTTGCATGGAGTATCCACTGCAACCCACAGAATCCTTTAAAGATGTCAAGTTCGGCGACAATCTCTCACCAGAACAACAAACAGAAACTAGGGCTCTACTAAAACAGTACAGTGCAGTTTTAACGGATGTACCTGGTCGAACAAATCTCATTGAATTTGATATGAAATTAACAAACGAGACCCCTGTTCAAACCAGAGTTTACCCCATCCCGTACGCTAAAGCTGATGCACTTCGCGGAGAAATAGACAAGCTGCGTCAGGCAGGAATTATCAGTGAGTCTACATCTCCTTACAGCTCGAGTGTAGTGCTGTTGCAGAAGCCCAATAAGGAAGTTCGGCTGTGCATTGATTACAGGTTGCTAAACGCTGTAACGGAATTCCAGCCCGAACCTCTCCAAACTGTTTCTGAGTTGTTCACCAAGCTCAGCAAAGCAAAGATCTTCTCCAAGATTGACCTCAGCAAAGGTTATTATCAAATACCAGTCAAGGAGGAAATTAAACCTTTGTTAGCTTTCAGCACTAGTGAAGGACATTACACATTTAACGTGATGCCGTTCGGTTTGCATAACGCACCAGGAGTGTTCACCAGGATGATGAGGAAGCTTCTAGAACCTTTGCAAAGTCCCCATATCCATAATTTCATGGATGACATCTTAATTGCATCGGAAACCTATGAAGAACATATTGCTACGGTTGCTATGCTCCTCAGGAGACTACAGGAAACGGGTCTCACAGCCAGACCTAGCAAATGTCTCATCGGGTTTGAACAGTTAGACTTCCTGGGGCACACTATTTCTCACGGATGCAGTTGGCCTATTAAGAAGAACGTGGAGAAAATAGTGGCAGCAAAAAGACCCCGAACGAAGAAAGACGTACGTTCCTTCATATCGCTATGTGCATACTATCAGAAGTACATCCAGAACTTCAACGGACTGACGGCACCTCTGACTGACCTCACAAAGAAAGGTTGTCCTGATAAGGTCATATGGGATCAAAAGTGCGAACACGCGTATAGCACTTTGAAAGGACAGTTGTCTGCATACCCCATTTTGAGGTTGCCTGACCTCAAGAAACCTTTTGTACTGAGAGTCGACGCGTCAGGTCAGGGCATCGGGTCAACACTGCTTCAAGCCGATGACAGTGACCTGAACATGCTATTTCCAGTTGCCTATGGCAGTCGGAAATTAAATAAAGCGGAACGGAACTACAGCGTAGTTGAAAGGGAATGTCTTGCTCTGATTGACGGTATCAGACGCCATCATGAGTTTCTTTATGGTACATCTTTCACGGTGCAAACAGACCACGCTCCGTTAGCATTTCTTGGTGCCAATAAAGAATTTAACGCAAGGATCATGCGTTGGGCGCTTCTTTTAAGCGTTTATTCTTTCAAAGTGGAATATATTCCGGGAAGACAGAATGTCGGGGCTGATTTTCTGAGTAGAAACTGGTCTACAGAGGAAGAAGAGCAAACTGAAGATACCACTCATCCTAAAATCACCAATCAGGTCACCTCCATTGTCAAAAATGAAAACATGAAAAATGGTTTCATGTCTAAAAGTGGGGACGATTGTGACGTACGTCTAGTTTGACTAGTGAATTTTCCCTGATATGATGGATGATTTAAAGGGACCTTTAGCTTTTCATAACATTAGAACCCCTGAACATTTGTTGTAACTTTTCGTTTGCCAGAACGCATTCCACCGGGACTCATGTAGGATACAGCGACGAGATCAAAGAGACAGACCGAGGGATCTTAGGGGAGACTATCGGCGCTATCAAAGACAGTAGTTTTCCCTGATACGAGACGCAGTTGCTTGCCGCTAATTTCGCGTCTCGGTGTCAATCGAGGAACCGAGCGAACGGGGGAAAGCGAAACGGGCAGCAGCGAGCGGATACGAAGACCAGGGGGCGGCTTCTTCTCTTGATTTGGCGGTCAGATCCCCAAAAGTTCGTGAGATCAAATAAGTTGTCAAGTTTATCATGTCCCACTCAACTTACATTCCATTTTAGCTAAATAGACCATGAAGAACTAGACACGTTATCACTCGCTGGCCAGACCTTTACAGAAGCACTAGCTTTATTGAAATCTTGTTAGAGATTTTCCCCTGGATTTTATATATATTTGCAGTGATTTCTAATTCTGTGCAAAGCGGTAAAATATATATTGTGTAAAGTGATCAGTGGTCTAGTCATTCTATTTCAAGGGATTTTGTGTTAATTTAAATCTATTTAATTAAACCATCTCAAGAGTTCCAGTTTTAAATATAATGATCTATCTATTATATTATTTCAAAAGATAATAGATGCTTAAATTAACTTTTAAAGTCGCGAAGGAATTTATAATTAATAAATTCAGTTAAGTCCTAGTTTTATAGATGTGGGTTTTTAACCACTAGAATTCGCGCAGTGTTTATTAAATACATAATTAAATACGCGAGCATATATATAATAGGCTTAACGGGAAATTCATCGCGCTTTAGAAGGTTATTTGTTTTCGGTATATTACATGTCTTTTTTTTTCTTTCATACAGAGTGATCGTAACCTGTGCGATCCCAGCATTAAGAAAGCAATAAAGAAATCAATCTAAGCAAAGCAAAGCATAAACAGTGTGTAGAGTTCCCCTGACGCAGAACTTGTTGAGACTGTGTAAATTTTTAATCTTTGAGGCGATTCTATGTTTGGAATTCCGCTATCTAACTTATAGCAAAGAAAGCACACCCAAAGACAAATTTAACGCACCATCAAACAACTTAAGTCGTAACGGGAAGAAGAACACTGGCCCGAGCTTTGTTAGTTTACTGACACAGAGAGATAATTCATAATTTCCTGAACAGTGATGTGACTAGTTTTCTCACTGGACTTAAACCATACCTCACGGATAAAGTGTACCAGCACGCGTAAGAATTTTATTATCAGCGGCATAGTCAAATAGACCACACCATCCTCACCCCGGTATCAGAGACCGTGCCCTCCCATAGAAACTGTTATTAAGAAAAGAGACACAACTACAGATTCATTTTCCAGCGATTACGGGATCCTTTTATGTGCTGACCGCCTACCCGATAATCTGGGGCTAGAACTTGAACAAACACTCATACATTTAGTTGAGGTGTAACTGCTGTTGTGTTATTCTATGGAGTGCAAGATTTTTTCACAATCGGTAAGTGAGAGCAAGATGAGTGAAGGCCTTTGCTAGCGCGTGTATGAATGACAGGAAATTAATTCTTTTGTGTGACCATTTTGTTAACTTGCTTACCTGGTAACATATATCTTTTCTGTATACCCTACATTGTTCCTTTAAGTGGGATAGTTGATAATTTGTTAACTCTGTTTAAAACCACCTCCTTTCCATTTGCTTAGTAAAGGGAAGAACAGCTGGGAAGAACAGGTTTTTTTTTTTCTATCACTTATACCTAACTTGGTAACACCTCTTTCAGAGTAATTAACTTTACTGTTAGGTTAACGTACCCGTGTTCCTGATATTATCTATCTCTGGACTGGGTTTGTCTTTGTCTAATGAGCGGGAAGGGCTTAGTCGATACCAATCTTCTTCACCCCCTCCCAAACTTGTTATTTGCATTTGTGTACTTATGATAATTTATGTAATATCTGATATTTTTAGTGATTGATGTTTAAAGTGAATAAAATCACCTAAACTCATTTAGTTCTGTGTGTTGGATATACCCAAAGCCCAACATTTCCCCTATTCGTTTAATATAGTTTGTATCAACGTCGTGTGTGTGTTTGAAAACACCGAATCGGTGAGCGCGCAGATGCGAGTCTGGAAAACTGGCAAATAATTGTTTGACCAGGAGAGTGAAAGAGAAGATTGAGAGACACGATTTGTCGTAAATAAGTCTGTCTTTACTCTCCTCCAGCACGCTGTGAAGTAACTATTAAATCTCTACATTTCTATCACTGAGCTTTCCATCATCATTTTCCACTCTAAACAGGACCACTATTTCTACGACTCTTTTCTCTCAAAATAAATTTCCGATAGCAAAATTTAAATCCTCAACCTGTTTTGTCAGAGTCCAATGAATTTCATTTCTGTTGGTTGATGACGTTGCTTTCATAATCTAGTCTACAGCTAGCAAGAAGAGACATTGTGACCAGAGTATGCCTGCCACACCAGTTTTTATCTCAGATAGAAATATGGACACAAGGTGGAGCTGATGAGTGTTTGTGTGTGTCTCTCGATGATACCAGGGTGGTGGATGGGTCATTGTTCTGAACGTCCGACTTGTTTGTGAGATCGTTGATGAAACCGGTTTTCAACTATACACATAATGCAGATTAAATACCATGATGAGAGATGAAATAGCATTCCACATCTTGAATAATCAGCAGGATCTGTCACGCAGTCAAGCCTACAAACTTCCGATGAAATTAAAAACATGAAGCTAACAAAATCTTACCAAACTCGCACTATTTTGTTCTGCATTCTGCACTAGCTGTTCAGAACAAGCAACACACCAGGCCCTCACAAAACCCAAATCTCAGCTGACTTAAGTCGCATTCTCGCCCACAACTAATCACCCAGACACATTTACCCTCACGAGATATTCATTAACAAGACTTGTACTCCAGAACTGAACAACCATTCAAGAAACATTACTGGAGATGGCAGTCCTGGACACTAACAATACAAACTTACCTTACGAGCATGTGAACACGTGACTTCATCCTTCACCCGTAACCATACACATCATTATCTTCACCATCATGTGACAGATTTCTTCACCGTACCTTCCAAGCTATAATGTAACAACTGCTACAATATAGTTTGTAATCCGTATCTTAGTTTATGCAGTTAGATTAGTTTGCCATTTGCTTTGTGTACTGTTTTGCTACGTTCTTTCCGTAACACAGACTCGGTGATCGTAACGTTGGATATTTATTTCTCTCGTCTTAATAAGACTGTCCCCATTATAAAACTCCATCCATATCATTATAATATCTTGGTCAACATTAGTAGAGCAATTTTGGTATAAATAATGTACTTACAAGAAGTTTTACATACAGGTATACCTCACAGATATTGCGGGTTCGGTTCCAGACCACTGCAATAAAGCGAATATCACAATAAAGCGGGTCACATCTATTTTTTGGCTTCCTAGTGCATATAAAAGCCTAAAATCATGTTTACACTATGTTGTGGCAGAGGATATTATGAAAATAGATTTCATACATCTACATTTTTCTTCCACCTGTCTTTCACCGGCTTCCTTATGAGCCATGCACGGTTTGTTAACGTAAAACCCTCCTACACTCAGATATCTGTCTCTTTCTTAATTTAGCACGCCTATTTTATTTTATTTTATCTTCTTTATTTGCATTAGGAATGTTTACCAACAGACCTATTTGTTAAACGCAGACCCCTTCACTTCTCTATATATACCAAACTCTTAATTTGGCCACGCACATTTTCTTTTCTCTATGTCGTATAAACTACGAGGAATGTTTGCAATCAGACAGGTAAACGAAACGCGTAGAGAGCTGACGGGATGGTGGATTTGTAGAGAAGGTGGAGATAAGCTAAATGAAGAAAAACCAAGGGGGCGATATGTTGAAACGTATTTTTTGGTAGACATTTGTCAGGGGGACTTAATCTGAAACCAAGGGCAGATAATCACAGTTACTCCCCCTGAATCCGTTCGTTTGGAAGGTAATTAAACACGGTGAGAATCGCCAGATCAAAGGACGGGTTTCGCTCGATTGCCGGAGTCTGCCAGCGGTAAAAGTGTGAACTTTTCCTCTGATTCGCAGATCGACCGAAGAAAAGCCCGAAATCTGAGAGAAGACGTTAAAAGTAACAAGTCTGAGCGAAGTTATGCAAATTTAATATATATTCTCCAGCTTTTAAAATCCATTATTCAGTACCCACAGATTTTTCCAGAACCTACTAGCTTCGATTTTCTAGACCATTGTTATAGTGGATTTCTTAGTATTTTCGATTTGGAGTAGTTCAATTTCTGTGTTTGAGGTAAATATTATAATAGAAGTTTGAGTGATTTAATTGTTAAGTCCGTCATTTTATTTCACTAAGATCTTTCTATGTAGTGTGATTTAATGGCTAAGTCCATCTGATAAGGTTGATAAAGTTGGATTTTTATTCCCGTTAATGATATCCACCAAAAGATAGATATAAGTGGATGGAAGCAGACATCATCATCATCATCAGTTGATAAGATCTCTATGGTGTTGTTTGCTCCACTGTAGTGTATGGAATGTCAACTTGACCTACGCAGTGGTGTGTAGACATGGATTGAGTGTACAATGTGCGAATGATGATAAGGGTTCGTGTTGTTGACAAATGTTCTTTTCTCACACTCATGTATGACTGGAAGTCATCGACACCAACGACTGTGTACCTTTTCTAAAGTTTAATTGGACGTACACACTCGACAGCACAGATAGTGACAAATCACAGGTTGGCATAATACATCATAGTACAGTGGATAACTGGTCTTGCAATGTTACATGGGCACTCATGTAGAATAAGTGTATAATGGACTGTCAGTAGCCAAGCACTCAGTATCGCCCATACATATATATCATCTGACTTCACTGACTGAGCACGTCAGCTTATAAACAATATTTCAGATGGCTTCTAAACCTAATCTCGTCTAGCGACGATTCTTCAACATAATGTTCAGCACATATTTTTCCATATAATAATATTGAACCGCTAGCAATGGGTTCTCATGTGTAGCAGTGATCTCTGGACCAAACAAGCGATAATACGGGCATCCCCTTTTCTCTTCTTGAAAGTCACTACATGTTTGGATCCAAGATGGCTTCACTCGTGAGCTGTCACTCACGTTTGCATACAGATAATGCATCTGTCCTAAAGTTAGTCATTCATAAAACATTTCATTGCTCTGTAGATTTGATCATGAACAATTGACTGCAATCTACAGGATATAGTGCTGCTAGGAATCGAAGTCGTTTTCATCGAGTCAAATATATTCTCTTAGACATTCAAATCGTAACTATCGAAAATGGTGGCTTCGATCGAGAGTTCATAAGAGTGTCTTTGATTACCTTGGTATAGGAATTATGAAACTGCCATTCCTTGGCAATATGACTAAACACTGGGGTAAAGCATACACGATAGGTTTAGACAACTATCACCTTCCCCACAAATACTGAGATCACTTTTTCCCCGGCGACAGGCCGACATGGAAAAACACACAGTCCCTATCAGGACGAAGCCAAATCACACCACACTCTAGCGACACATCCGCCGAATAGCCTTCGACCTCTCTAGAGACAACAGAACATATAGTTCGACTTAGATATGTAAAGATATACAGATATAAGACAGACTCGTCCTACTCAGACAAACAATACACATAAATTCAGGCCATAGATATTCTGAAGCAAGAACAATCTATTATTACCCAAACAACGAATAAATCGCAGTAAAATGGATTTATCCGCGGAGTTTGATCGAAAGAGCCGACACAACTTTCAAGGGAAGTAACTCAATAATGACTTTCCCTTAAGCACCATTTTGCTTTCAAAATATTTGCGAAGATAACAAGAATACCAATGTATAATATTGTAAGATATCAAAGACTGCACGTAACAGTCTTACCACACCTCCCGGGAAAAAAAAAACAAATGGAACATTTTTCTTTTTTTTGAAATACATCTAGGAGCAACGTACAATAGGCTCACAACGCATGAATAATGCGCAGATGAAAATATCAGGAATACCTATAACGCCTAATATGAGGCTAAGTCGACTTATGGAGCGACTGGTGAGAAAGTGTCTCATAAACTGAGAGAAATTATTTCTCTACAAGTATATTTTTCCAGGAAGGTGTCATCAAAGTATAATACAATTCTGGCAATTACACAATGCCTAAAAAAATTCATATCATCATTTCGTATTAGATATCTTAAATTTATGATTTATGAAGAAAAAATCATCAAAGCACAGCGGTGAATAAACATCAATGAACCGCTATGTAGTGATACAATCATTATATTATTAAATTACAAATGTGTATCTATCATGATATAGAAAAGGAACTACTATAGAACTAGACATATCAAGAAGTCTAAGCCCTAATAGTTATGTGGAATCATGTGGGCATCTTGACAGAATGTCTGCCATCACATTATCTGATCCACGAATAGCTCGCACAGAGAAATGAAAAGGTTGAAGAGCAATTGCATATCGAGTAGACCTCGAGCTCTTCAAATTCTTACTCTGTATAGCAGTAAGAGCTTTTTGGTCGGTTTCTACTATGAAATGTGCGCCTAGAAGGAATCTCTGTAGTTTGAGGATCGACCAAACCATAGCTAATAGCTCACGGTCTAAAACCGAATAATTCCTTTCTGCCGCATTAAGTTTTCTGGAAATATACATTACAGGATGCAGAGTTCCAGAGTACTCTTGCATTAGTGCCGCTCCAATCCCAGTGGATGAAGCGTCACTACGAAGAACGAATGTCTTATCTTTAGTGGGTAGCACTAAAATAGGTGGTGTTGAAAACAATGTTTTAATCTTATCCAGAGAGCATTGGCATTCCTGAGACCAGTGGACCACATTAGGCGAACCTTTCTTTAGAAGTGTTGAGAGAGGTGCCATGATAGAGGATAGATTCTGAATGAATCTGCCATAAAATTGAATAAGACCTAACAGACTTCTCACCTGTTTTTTAGTCTTAGGGATTGAGATGTTAAGTATCTTACTAGTATTATGGTCCTCTGTCTTTAGGAAACCATGACCAACTCGGTGGCCTAGGAAAGAAATTTCGCTAAAACCAATATAGGCTTTAGAGGGTTTCGCTGTCAGGTTGTGCTCACGCAAAGTAGACAGCAATTCATCTAACCCTGAATAGTGATCTTCCCAAGTATCGCTGAAAAGACAGATGTCGTCTAGATATGCAATGACATCTGACCGATAAGATAGGATTCGGCGCATCATGCGTACGAACGTAGCTGGTGCGTTCATAAGACCGAAAGGCATAAAATTCCATTGGAACAAACCTCTAGGTGTTGAAAAAGCCGTGAGAGGTTTGGCGCGTTCAGATAAAGGAACTTGCCAATATCCTTTAGACAAATCAAGTTTAGTGAAAAAATGAGATTTGGAGAGTCGAGTAAGTAGCTCTTCCAGTAAAGGCATAGGTTCGGCATCGAACTTAGTTACTTGATTCAATTTTCGATAGTCAACGCAAAGACGTATGTTATTGTCTTTTTTACGCACAATAACCATCGGCGAAGAATATGCAGAGGTGGATGGTTCGATTATTTTCAAATCTATCATCTCATCCAACTCTTTCTCGACCTGTGCTTGAAAATGTATAGGTATAGGATAAGGTCTAACCCTAATAGGAGTATGGTCAGTTAGCACAATGTCATGTTGAATGACATTCGTTTGTCCAGGGATGTCAGTGAGTACATCCTGAAATGTTTGCAACATAGTTGAAACTTGTCGCTGTTCTCCTAGAGACAAATCAGGAGAGACAGTAACGTTCTTCCATGATTCACTAGAATGAAGTGGGATCATTGGAAGAGGAAGATTTACATCTGAAAAACTTGTTTCCTCATCCTGTATCACGGACAGTGATGAGTAATGACCATGTTGTACTGGAGAATTGTCCGTTGCTTGGAAAATGGGTTGCAAATAATCCGGACGTTCATGGAATTCAGTAAGCATATTGATGTGGAAGGTTTTATGCTTCCCATCAATATCGACAATATAGTCGACATCGGAAATTTTCGATATTATATCGTACGGACCTTTCCAAGAAATAAGTAATCAGTTTTCCCTACAAGGTAGTAATACAAATGCTTTGTCACCAGGACAAAGTTGTCGTAAGCATCTCTTCTTATTGGCAAATTGCCTTGCCTTCTGTTTCGCAAATTCAGAAGAAGAAGTTGCTAATTTGCATGCTTCGATAATTTTTTTTCTCAACGCGATGACATATTCGTAGGATGACTTTGTGTCATCGTCAATATTGTCAGATGTTATGAGATCGTGAAGCAACGACATAGGGCCACGCGGACGCGCGCCAAAGACGAGTTCAAAGGGAGAAAATCCCGTATGTTCATTGGGCACCTCTCTGTAAGCGAAGAGGGCCGCAGGTAAAACTCTGTCCCAGTCTTGAGGATGATCCTCAGTTATCTTCCCCAGTAAGTTTTTAAGTGTTCTATTAAGGCGTTCGACCATACCATTAGACATTGGATGGTAGATACTACTTAAAGATCTATCTATCTGCAGAGTAGACATTACTTGAGACATGGTATCTGATATTAGTTGGGTGCCATGGTCTGACAATATTTCTCCGGGGAACCCCAGACGAGAAAATATAAGCCAAAGAGCATCTGCAATATCAGCAGTAGTAATGCTCTTCAGAGGAATAGCCTCTGGCCAACGTGTGCACATATCAACACACGTCAAGATAAACTGATGTCCTCTGGCAGACTTGATCTTAAATGGACCAATAATGTCTATGGCCATTTTTTGAAACGGCCGAATAGGAATGTCCGCCGCCTGAATGGGTGCAGCATGCCGTGGACCTTTGGATTTAACTTCCTGACATACTTTACAAGATCGACAATAAATACGTATGTCCTTGTTTACCAATGGCCAAAAGAAAGCCGCAAGGACTCTTGACTTAGTACGGGAAAAACCCATGTGTCCAGCACACTGAGAGTCGTGAGCGTGCTGCAAAATTTTAACTCTCAAATTCTTGGGAACCAGGATTTGAGAATGACTTGACGTAATGGAGTCTTGAACCATACGTACAAGTACGCCATTCTTCTTTGTAATCCACGATTTGCGACTTGTGTCTTTATTCGGATCACCTTTAGTTGCAAGAATGAAGAATTTCTTCAGAGTGGGATCATCTTCTTGCTGTTTTATAAACGAGTCACGAGAAATTACCAAGGGATTATCTTGGTTATGCACTTCATTATCTTCAATAGATGAAGTTTGAGGCACATTAAGAGCCTGAGCTCTAGTGACTACAGCGTTAGCAATCTGCATGTTTTGCCTTTCCCACGTGGAAATTTGTTGCGGAGTGCATTCCTTGACTCCATGAATGCGACCGATGATGAGGTCAGCGATCGGATTCGGAAGAAGACATGCGTGTACATCTCCTGTAAAGAAAGGAGTAGCAATCCTAATGATAGCAGTAGAGTATTTCTCTAATGTGCCACCAAATGTTACACATTTGACTACTTGTCCAGTGGCACGGGAAGGATCTACGAGTGACTGCCTAACACCAATTGTGGTGCATCCAGAATCAAATAGCACAGAGACTGGATTGTTATTCACTAAACCCTTATGTAAGACAAGAGAACCTCTTCCATCATGCGCGACTGATGCCGGAAGAGCAGGAAGAGGATGGCCACAGCTTAAAGTAGACACTGTGGTTGGCTCAAATAACGTTTTGCATTGGGGGCACTGAGATGCTCTCCCAAAATCAAAAGCGGCACATGCCATATTACTAGCATCATTATTATCTTTACTCTGTTTATAGGCTTCATGGGACTCTTGTTGTGCAGAGTTTGCCTGAAAATGTGGTTTATGTCTTTTGTTTTGAGATCTACCTCGGTTATTATCACCTCTGTAGTTATTGTTACCTCTATTGTAACCCCTATTTGGGTTTGAGTCATAGTTCCCTTGGTTACCATTATCATATTCATTATAATGAGTATCTCTGTAATTATGATCTTGTTGACTCCAAGACGGATAACCCTGATAGTTTCTATAATTACTTCCTCTACGGAAATTCCTATAATTATGACCACCCCTGTGTCGAGAGCTATCAGGTCGTCTCCAGTTCTTTGAAGAAGAACCCTGAAATGATTGGTTACCTTGGTTTTGATAACTATTATGGTTACCTTTTTTATCAAATCTGTTTTGAGGTCCCTGAAATCTGTGTGAATAATTGGGATTGTATGGTGTTGCTGAAGCAACTGGCATACTCTCCTTAATCTTAGTGTTGCCAAAAGTCACGTCGGGGTGTGCAGTGACATATTGGGAACAATATTCTTCCATTTCTTTTAGAGATTTAGGTTTACGCTCATGTATAAATTCAAGGAAAGGTTTGTTCACACATGACATAATCTTATCTCTGAGCAACAAATCCATAAGTCCTTCATACGTTTTTTCTGTTTTGGAAAGCTCAATCCAACGATCAACTGTGAGACGTGCCTTTGCAGTGAATTCTGAGAATTCTACACCCGTCTCAGGTACCATCGTTTTAAATAAAAGGCGATAGCCTTCCTCACTTAGCTGATATTTTTTTATCAAAGCCGCCCTAATGACATCATAATTATCCTTATCTGCTTCTCCTACAAGGCATAATCTAGTCAAAGATTCACCTTTCAAGTTTTCTGATAATTGATTAGCGTATTGTGATTTATCCACATTATGTGTACGACAAGAACGTTCAAATCTATCCAGCCAGAATGTAATATCGTCACTGGACTGATTGAACGGTGGAACCTTAACCTTGTAAGTAGAAGGTTTATCATTACCACTAGATGCCTGATTAACATTACTCATACTTGTCAATCTTAATTTCTCCAACTCAAATTCATGTTCTCTTATTGCTTTTTTTTCTTCAGCCTCTCTGTCTAATCTTTTTTGTTCAGCTTCCCTGTCTAATCTTTTTTGTTCAGCTTCCCTGTCTAATCTTTTTGTTCAGCTTCACTGTCTAATCTTTTTTGTTCAGCCGCAGCTTCTCTTTCCAATTTTTTTTGTTCAGCTTCAAATCTCCTTTCCTCTACCTGCATCTGCAATTTCTTTTGTTCAGCAGCAGCCTCAGCTTCTCTTTCTAATCTTTTCTCTTCCGCCATAGCTTTTCTTTCTTCTGCAGCTAATCTTTTCTCTTCTGCCATAGCTCTTCTCTCTTCTGCAGCTAATGCTTTGTCATATTGAGCAACTGCCCATTGTTCTAATTGTTGACCAGTTTTATCAAGGGCTTTCCCTTGTATAATGAAGTATTCTAATGTAGACATGGTGTCTAACAATAATACTAATCACCTGAAATAATAATAATACCACAAGTTCTCAATGACTTGATTAATCAGTATACTATCCCAATATCTGTGGGTCACAAGCCTTTAATAAGGTCTTGTATAATAGTAATAATAATCAGGTACTGGTTTATACCATAATCCAAGTGCAGTGCACAGGCAATTGTGTCTTATGAAATATACCTATATAAAACATATGTCAACCAACAGAATACATAAAGTACAAATAGGACTGACAATACAAGAACGTTTGCAGAAATCAAAATAAATCAAATAGGGAAATCAATGAAAATAATCACTGAATCTGCAAAGAATAACAACACAAATGACGTCACAATATATGAATATAAATTGTGAATAGAACTGAAAGATAGAAAAGGTTAGACCAACAAATTACAAACAAATCAAAACAAAACTAAAGAACAAAGAAATATCACAAAAATAACAATAATTACAGACTTCACAGCTAACACAAAAGCAACAGTTGTCGCAGCAAATTTTCAATCAAGAAAATTGCACCTATAGAAAACGCCCACAACGGACCCTCTATGACGTGGGATATTCTGTTGTGAGGACGCCGCCCAACCTTAAACACAACCCGCTGACATAGAAACTAACATACTATACAAACAAATAACATGTAAACATAAATATATATAAATTATGTGTATGATAGTATGTGTTGCAAAATAGGCTCAGTCTTACAGTAATGGCAAAGTTATTTTTATGAAAACAAACAAACTGCCACTTTATTCAATTAAACATTCTGGCCTTAAATATTAAAGTTCATATACAGAAAACAAGAAGATCCATCGATGAAAATAGGACTTCTTAGTTCACTCATACTGTCTTCCTGTTAACATTGACAAGAATTGATCCAACTGTTCTGTGAAACTCTATAATGTCTAATGTAAAAAATGTCAACAACGCTGACCTACATACTGCATTCACCTGACAGGTCACGTGACGAAGTGTTGACAAAGAGCAAACCAATACTGCAAGTGTGTCGTATCAGCCACAGGAAACGGTCTGGTATCGGTAATCTGTTGACTTCTGAACTTCTGCGAGGTCAAACCCAGAAAGCTGGCCACCAGTTGATAAGGTTGATAAAGTTGGATTTTTATTCCCGTTAATGATATCCACCAAAAGATAGATATAAGTGGATGGAAGCAGACATCATCATCATCATCAGTTGATAAGATCTCTATGGTGTTGTTTGCTCCACTGTAGTGTATGGAATGTCAACTTGACCTACGCAGTGGTGTGTAGACATGGATTGAGTGTACAATGTGCGAATGATGATAAGGGTTCGTGTTGTTGACAAATGTTCTTTTCTCACACTCATGTATGACTGGAAGTCATCGACACCAACGACTGTGTACCTTTTCTAAAGTTTAATTGGACGTACACACTCGACAGCACAGATAGTGACAAATCACAGGTTGGCATAATACATCATAGTACAGTGGATAACTGGTCTTGCAATGTTACATGGGCACTCATGTAGAATAAGTGTATAATGGACTGTCAGTAGCCAAGCACTCAGTATCGCCCATACATACATATCATCTGACTTCACTGACTGAGCACGTCAGCTTATAAACAATATTTCAGATGGCTTCTAAACCTAATCTCGTCTAGCGACGATTCTTCAACATAATGTTCAGCACATATTTTTCCATATAATAATATTGAACCGCTAGCAATGGGTTCTCATGTGTAGCAGTGATCTCTGGACTAAACAAGCGATAATACGGGCATCCCCTTTTCTCTTCTTGAAAGTCACTACATGTTTGGATCCAAGATGGCTTCACTCGTGAGCTGTCACTCACGTTTGCATACAGATAATGCATCTGTCCTAAAGTTAGTCATTCATAAAACATTTCATTGCTCTGTAGATTTGATCATGAACAATTGACTGCAATCTACAGGATATAGTGCTGCTAGGAATCGAAGTCGTTTTCATCGAGTCAAATATATTCTCTTAGACATGAAAATCGTAACTATCGAAAATGGTGGCTTCGATCGAGAGTTCATAAGAGTGTCTTTGATTACCTTGGTATAGGAATTATGAAACTGCCATTCCTTGGCAATATGACTAAACACTGGGGTAAAGCATACACGATAGGTTTAGACAACTATCACCTTCCCCACAAATACTGAGATCACTTTTTCCCCGGCGACAGGCCGACATGGAAAACACACAGTCCCTATCAGGACGAAGCCAAATCACACCACACTCTAGCGACACATCCGCCGAATAGCCTTCGACCTCTCTAGAGACAACAGAACATATAGTTCGACTTAGATATGTAAAGATATACAGATATAAGACAGACTCGTCCTACTCAGACAAACAATACACATAAATTCAGGCCATAGATATTCTGAAGCAAGAACAATCTATTATTACCCAAACAACGAATAAATCGCAGTAAAATGGATTTATCCGCGGAGTTTGATCGAAAGAGCCGACACAACTTTCAAGGGAAGTAACACAATAATGACTTTCCCTTAAGCACCATTTTGCTTTCAAAATATTTGCGAAGATAACAAGAATACCAATGTATAATATTGTAAGATATCAAAGACTGCACGTAACACCATCATTTTATTTCACTAGGATTTTTTTCTTTTTTTGCGCTAATTGACTAGCTAACTAAATATAATCTTTAGTTAAACTTTTCCGGCGGTAGCGTTAATCTAACTAACCGATTTAACCAGTAAAAGATATTTAATCAACTAGTAAATGCACTGTTCATTATGAGTATTGACGAAATATATATTTATTTCTAATTCATGATGATTAGTTTTGTAAATGACTAGAATTTACTTCACGGGAGTTTTTAAACGATCATATAAGCCCTAGGCTTGTAGTTTCAATTAAAGTTATATAACCGAAGTGGATAAATATATTATATTTTACGCCGGTTTAGAATAGGATTGAGAATATTATATGGTGGTTAAGTATTTTGTATTTTTTTCTTCCTATACACAGTACTGGGTCAAACCCAAAACCCTACCAGCGGCTTCCATATAAATCTGAGAATAACCATATAAAGAACATTTTTTTACTTAGTATCTGGGTCTTCAAGGTAAACCTGTCTGGATTCGTGTTTACACCCAGAAAGAGACAGAGTACCAACCCAAAGAACCTTAAGAGTGACTTTGTAACTGAGCCTATGGATCCAGATTTCTTTTTCCCAATTTCATTTACATTCAGCCCGTTGTGGCGACATCACCAACATTAACATTTCCCGACGTTTAACCATTTGTGGTGTGACAAGGAATTTTTATACTGAGAGAAGTTACCGACCTGACATTCCAATGTACTGGAAATCTCAAGCTATTGGCACTGTGAGCACTGTTAAATTTCTTACCTGGACTAATTAATGTGACATAAACAGAAATCCTAAATAAAAGCAACAAAGTGAACGTTCCCATGAGAAGTGGATCTAATCTGTCTTTGAGGAGCTGGGGTTTTCTTTGCCAAAATAACACGGGATTTACTGTGTGCGTGTGTCCTAAAGATTGTTCCAGAAGTTGCAAATCAAGTATTAGGTAAGAACGAATAAACGTGGCCACGGTTGTATGGAAAGAAAGAAAGCAGGAATGAGTAACTTTTTTATTGTATACTCCATGTACTCACTTTGTATATTTCTTACTGTGTTTTGCTAATACTGTTAAATTTCAGAATAGAATAACGTAGAAATTCTGTTCTTTACAGTATAGTCAAAAGTCTATACCATAGTACTAATCTTTTGACCTTTTGGGGGTTAATTAACTTCTCTTTGTGGGATCTTGTATCAACAGGGGGAGAAAGTACTTATGGATCTATTTCTTTATTAATTCTGTACCCCTATGATTTTTTTTTTTATATTCGATATATGATACTATATATGTTGTGAAGGTTTCTTTATGGTAAATAAAATTTACATAAACTGTATTTTATGTGTTGGTCAGCTCGTCCCAACATCCACATTCCATTAGTATAGTTTTCACGTTTGTGCGTCTAACTGTCGTTACTTATCTGTCGGAACAACAATATTTTTTAGTCGTAACCGATAGGCTGGGCTAGAGAAGTTTTCTCAAATCCAGGGACAGACTTTACCTTTTCACCAACTCACTAGTGAAATCTATCTGTTTACCTTATCTCGCACTGAGTCATCACCTTTGTCAGTTCTATTCAGAAGGGACCTAACATTGTTCTTAATCACCTATCGAAAATCTACGACATATGTCTATTAAGTGCGCAATAGTGCTAGGTCTAAAAAACAATATACTGTGAAATTTAAAATACTTTATTGCTAAAACAAATGCTAATCTTCATCATCTGAGCCTTCAGCGAATCGTAATCTTTTTGCTGATGGAGACCCAAAATCTATCGGAAGAAAAAGGCACGTTCTAATACGAGTATAAAAATGTGGGGTTGTATAAATGTGATGTTGTATAAAATGTGGGGTTGTATAAATCTGGGGTTGTATAAATGTGGGGTTGTATAAATGTGGGGTTGTATAAATGTGGGGTTGTGTAAATAAGTGGTTGTATAAATGCGGGGTTGTATAAATGCGGGGTTGTATAAATGTGTGGTTGTATAAATGTGGAGTTGTATAAATGCGGGGTTGTATAAATGTGGGGTTGTATAAATGTGGGGTTGTATAAATGTGGGGTTGTATAAATTGTGATTGCATAAATGTGTGGTTGTATAAATGTGGGGTTGTATAAATGTGGAGTTGTATAAATGCGGGGTTGTATAAATGTGGGGTTGTATAAATGTGGGGTTGTATAAATGTGGGGTTGTATAAATTGTGATTGCATAAATGTGTGGTTGTATAAATGTGGGGTTGTATAAATGTGGAGTTGTATAAATGTGGGGTTGATAAATGTGGGGTTGTATAAATGTGGGGTTGTATAAATGTGGGGTTGATAAATGCGTGGTTGTATAAATGTGGGGTTGTATAAATGTGTGGTTGTATAAATGTGTGGTTGTATAAATGCGGAATTGAATAAATGTGGGGTTGTGTAAATGCGGGGTTGTGTCTGGGTTCCTTAGCCATGGGCAGTTTCCTAAAGCAGGGCTCCAAAGTAGAGTCCTTTTGTTGCCCCTCTTGAAGTTCCTTAGGTAAACAAATTTGGTGCAGGCTTCCGTTCCTTCTGAGATCCTCCTTGTGTGATCTAAGGGAGGAGATCGGAGCAATGATGGAGTTGTCCGTGTGCAATGAAGATAGTCCTTAAACACCAAACTAAACCATCAAGACAAGAGACAAGGAGTTGGAGATTTATTACAGCCGACCTTTGATGTGAAGATGACAGTTACCAGATCAGAGTCTGAATGTTTGTACATCTGACTATTTGTAAAGTGTGTGTTTTTATTAGTGTATATGTCAGTAAGTGTAGTTACCCGGGGGGTCTCAGGTACAATAATGAAAGTGAAGCATTACTGCTCCCTCTCTTATGTCGTACAGGGCGACTAATGTAAGGTTATGCATGCCCCTCTCAACCTTATGATGTAAAACCCATTTCTACACAAACCACTACTACAAGTGACGCGCGAATTATTGGTGCAGGCTTCCTGCAAGGGGACTAGCTGTAGTGGTGGCTCAATGCACCACAAAGAACGAAAAGGAAAATGGTGACATGTCTATAAGTCTGTAAATCAAAATGTTTGCGTATGTTTGTTTGTAAGTATTCTTATGTCCCCCTGTGAATGATTGCAAGCCAATATGTTTGTAAGTCGGAATAACTCACTGAGTATAATTATGCTTCTTTACGTAAGCAATGTTTAACATATCCATATTTATTGCGTGCTGTCAAACAGCTCATCAGTAAGCAGCGAGTCTAACATCCGGGCGTATCATTGGATATTTTAAAGATTCTCAACTGAGATATTACGCCAATAACCCACAACCATCTTTCGAATAGTAATTTGTATAATTCTACCTTCCGTTCCGGAATTTTCATGAGGCGGAGAATGGCCAAGATATTTAAATATATTCCACTTGTTTTTGTGTATAATTTTTAGAACTTGTCATAGACAGACAGACAGACAGACAGACAGATAGACGTTTAGATAGATGGATAGATGGATAGATGGATAGATAGATAGATAGATAGATAGACAGACAGACAGACAGACAGACAGACAGACAGACAGATAGATAGATAGATAGATAGATAGATAGATAGATAGATAGATAGATAGATAGATAGATAGATAGATAGATAGATAGATAGATAGATAGATAGATAGATAGATAGATAGATAGATAGATAGATAGATAGATAGACAGACAGACAGATAGATAGATAGACATTTAGATAGATAGATAGATAGATAGATAGATAGATAGATAGATAGATAGATAGATAGATAGATAGATAGATAGATAGATAGATAGATAGATAGATAGATAGATAGATAGATAGATAGATAGATAGACAGACAGACAGACAGACAGACAGACAGACAGATAGATAGACATTTAGATAGATAGATAGATAGATAGATAGATAGATAGATAGATAGATAGATAGATAGATAGATAGATAGATAGACAGATAGATAGATAGATAGATAGATAGATAGATAGATAGATAGATAGATAGATAGATAGATAGATAGATAGACAGACAGACAGACAGACAGATAGATAGATAGATAGATAGATAGATAGATAGATAGATAGATAGATAGATAGATAGATAGATAGATAGATAGATAGATAGATAGATAGATAGATAGATAGATAGATAGATAGATAGATAGACAGATAGATAGATAGATAGATAGATAGATAGATAGATAGATACATAGATAGATAGATAGATAGATAGATAGATAGATAGATAGATAGATAGATAGATAGATAGATAGATAGATAGATAGATAGATAGATAGACAGACAGAGAGATAGATAGATAGACAGACAGACAGATAGATAGATAGACAGACAGACAGATAGATAGATAGATAGATAGATAGATAGATAGATAGATAGATAGATAGATAGATAGATAGATAGATAGACAGACAGACAGACAGACAGACAGACAGACAGACAGACAGACAGACAGATAGATAGATAGATAGATAGATAGATAGATAGATAGATAGATAGATAGATAGATAGATAGATAGATAGATAGATAGATAGATAGATAGATAGATAGATAGATAGATAGATAGACAGACAGATAGACAGATAGATAGACATTTAGATAGATAGATAGATAGATAGATAGATAGATAGATAGATAGATAGATAGATAGATAGATAGATAGATAGATAGATAGATAGATAGATAGATAGATAGATAGATAGATAGACAGACAGATAGATAGACATTTAGATAGATAGATAGATAGATAGATAGATAGATAGATAGATAGATAGATAGATAGATAGATAGATAGATAGATAGATAGATAGATAGATAGATAGACAGACAGACAGACAGATAGATAGATAGATAGATAGATAGATAGATAGATAGATAGATAGATAGATAGATAGATAGATAGATAGATAGATAGATAGATAGATAGACAGACAGACAGACAGACAGATAGATAGACATTTAGATAGATAGATAGATAGATAGATAGATAGATAGATAGATAGATAGATAGATAGATAGATAGATAGATAGATAGATAGATAGACATTTAGATAGATAGATAGATAGATAGATAGATAGATAGATAGATAGATAGATAGATAGATAGATAGATAGATAGATAGATAGATAGATAGATAGATAGATAGACACAAAGACAGACAGACAGACAGACAGATAGATAGATAGATAGATAGATAGATAGATAGATAGATAGATAGATAGATAGATAGATAGATAGATAGATAGATAGATAGATAGATAGATAGATAGATAGATAGATAGATAGATAGACAGATAGATAGATAGATAGATAGATAGATAGATAGATAGATAGATAGATAGATAGATAGATAGACAGACAGACAGACAGACAGACAGACAGACAGACAGACAGACAGACAGACAGACAGATAGATAGATAGATGGACAGACAGACAGACAGACAGACAGACAGACAGACAGACAGACAGACAGACAGACAGACAGACAGACAGACAGATAGATAGATAGATAGATAGATAGATAGATAGATAGATAGATAGATAGATAGATAGATAGATAGATAGATAGATAGATAGATAGATAGATAGATAGATAGATAGAACGAACTTTATTTTCAAAGGGTTGAGAATTGGGCACGCAGTCCCGTCTAACATTCTGCCCTTCCTTTCGCTTACCATTCATACTGAATTCATTTATTCTCATATGCATGTTACACATCAATTTCAAGAAATTCAACGTAAAGTAAAATAATAATAAAGCACACTCATATTAACTTTAATTACTTATAAGCATGACATAACATATGTTGAAAAGTACAAACATCGTCATTAGAACCTACAGTTGATGTTATAAGAAAAGATAATCCGATGAGGGGGGCATGTAATCAGAATTCAGACAGTATTCAAAAAGTCTATGCTTTCCTTGAATAAGTCAAGCCTAGGCTTGGGCACTTGCAATCTGTTACAGCGTAGACGATTATACCTAGAGTTTTATGTTCATTAACGTTTTCAATTAGTGAGGTACCAATGTAGATCTGAAGTGTTGTTTTCTCTGAATTTTGTAATTTTAGATAGATAGATAGATAGATAGATAGATAGATAGATAGATAGATAGATAGATAGATAGATAGATAGATAGATAGATAGATAGATAGATAGATAGATAGATAGATAGATAGATAGATAGATAGATAGATAGATAGATAGATAGATAGATAGATAGATAGATAGATAGATAGATAGATAGATAGATAGATAGATAGATAGATAGATAGATAGATAGATAGATAGATAGATAGATAGATCGATCGAGTTACAGATAAGTTAAATATAATTTAAATGTTCTTTTCTTGTAGATAAGATCCAACTAGATATAAATGTTCTTTTATTATCAGAAAGTGGTTTTGAGTGTTCTTTCCTTGCATTTTTAAGATGCAGGACGCTGTGAATGTTCCTTTCTTGCAGATAATATTCAAGAAGTTGTGAATGTTTCTTGCTTGCAGATGTGATCTAGAAAGTTGTGAATGTTCCTTTCTTGCAGATAAGATCCTAAGCAGTAGTGAAAAATTATACTTTGCCGACAGAGAAACTGCCAAGACGTTATATACAGTATCTTCTCCTAGTCTAGAGACAAGACCTCAAGAAACTGTGACATGTTTACCAGTTTAACATATGACACCAAGAAATGTATGACATGTTCTACCAATTTAACATATACCACCAATGAGTTGGGACACGTTCTACCGATTTAACATATGACACCTAGTGACATGTTCTAACAGTTTAACATATGACACCTAGTGACGTGTTCTATCAGTTTACCATATGACACCAACAAATTGTGACATGTCATGCCACTTTAACATAAAACACTTTGTGACATGTTCTAACAGCTTAACAGATGACACCCAGTGTAACGAAAGACGCTCGTTCTTTTATTCTGGTCTTCACTCTTCACCGACATTATTACTTCTGCCATTCCATTTACGGGTGCTAATTCTTCCAGTATTCGTTGTTTTCGCTTTCATCGTTCAAAGTTTTCTTATCACATCTTGTAAAACTTCTCACCCATCCCTCTCTCCTGGTTATTTTCTCCTTTGTTATCGGCGACGCTAAGTGATTGTAGCAAAATATGCGAGAATAAACGCTCAATTCAGTACGATTTAGGCATAAAACGATAATAAATACATTAGCCCGCATGTGTCTGACGGTTGTCATCTTCGAAGCCAGCACCGCTGCCTTTTGCACAGTGCTAAGCCTAGAGAACGATTTCACGGAAAAAGTCTGACACGCTTTAGTTTCGTTTTCGAGAGACACTACTAATATTTAACTTTTGCCCAATCTGCTGATTACACTTTGTAAGTCTAGCCTTACAATTAACTATTGGCGGAAGTATACCCCAATATAGCTATCTGAAGTAACACTTTCTGTCAACTTTGTAGCAAAATCAGTAGTAATCCTTACATTTTCTGGTAATATTACACGATACAAAGCTAACTAGTAACGCAAATTCTTTAACCCGCCCCGTCTAACCCCGCTTTGATGACACAGTCTGCAACGCATATATTCACACTGCGAAAAAACCAGCAAGGCCAAACCACGCAGCCAGTTTTATTTCCTCCAAATGGTAGCATTTCTGATGTAACTAAAACTGTAGTTATTTGAAAAATACATGCTCGCAAGATGAAAGAGACGAAGATGGCGGACTTGTGTAAAATTTTAGTTGACGATGGACGATGACAAAAATTGGAAATTTTAAACCATTATGAAGTTCCCCATAAGAATTATATGGTAGTATGACATAAAGTTCGCTGAGTAAGAATGTACTTTAAAATATATGATAGTCCCAGTATTAGAGAAGTTATTGAAGAAATACTAATATCTAAGAACACACGACCAGACACACTGGCGTTCCTGCTCATGTTTTTTTGGTAACGTTAGGGGGACGCGAGCTGGAAAAAGAGGCAGGGAGGTACATTCAAATTAGCTTGAGGTGAACAGAGTATGAATGGGAAAGGGGAGCGGTAGGAGAAATGTAATCCTAAACGTGATATCTTTTGTATTTTGCATAACTAGAACAGACGGGCTAATCGACCACCAGTTATTCAAAATTGTTTTGGGTTTTTCATTCAAACTGCATTTGAATTCAAGTAGTAGAACGTTACGATTGGTTAGGCTGGTAGATATTAGCAAAAGGCTTTGATTATTCATTGCCAGTTGAACTAAAATTTGTATACAGATACGCTGAAAAACAGCTGTGTTAATTGTAAACTTAAATATAGAATAAATTCACAGTCTGTACAGTTCGGAGAAAGCTGGGGCCATTTCTTCACAAAATCAGCGTCATTTGTTTATATATTTCTTGATTGTGGTAAGGATATTTTATGAAATTTACTATGTTTGGTCCAACTACAAAAGTTAGATACTGCTTTTGGGGAAAAAGTGAAGGACATGTCGGAAGCAGACATTGTTGAGTCCACACATAAAACGGTATCTGACTGATGTATGTTGTTATGATTATGTTGACATATTATTGTATTAAAAATAGTTTAGCAAGCCTCTGTGTTCAATGAACACTGTTTACATGCCTGAAGCAAATATAAGTGTAAAGAAAAGAAGAGAAGATCATATCACAGGAAATGTGGTTACTCCACATTATTGTATGGAGGAAAAGTATGTGAACGTACAGTGGCGTATCTACTATAAGGACTTGAGGTGTGGTCACAACAAGGTGGGAGTCCTGTACGATTCGGGGCTAGTGCATTTGTAAGGCACGCGAGGCCGACCCCATACCCACGTAGGGAATTAAGGGTTAGAATAAATGATCAGAGATAAAAGGCCAGGGTGTCCTTTTGTTGCAGAGGGTCTATGTTCCTGTTGCCGGCTGGTGACAGGAAACCTGCTGAGTGTTTATAAACGCCAACCAGTCTCCAACCAGGCTTATATGCTGTTGAATATCCAGTAGGAGCTTTGGTGATTGTTGAACTTGAAATTTCTGCAACTACCCATCGTATTATCTTACAACAAGGACTCTCAGGTGAAGAGTAAAACCTCTGGGGCATCTCTGACATTTTCTTGGGTTTCAAAATATTACACAGGAATTTTATGGGGGTATGAGGAACTACAGCCCTCATATACAGTGACTCTCCCGTTATATAAATACAGTGAATTAGCTTAATATTTCCTACAGGAAGAACAGTTATAAATACATAATAACTTTTAGTTATTGGGCAGATTGTCCCAACATTTTAAATTGTTCTTTTTCTGTAAACTATCTCGTCTTTGTTTTCAAAGACCTGTCCACAAGCTATGAATGGACAGGCAAAATAAATTGTAAATACTTTTTTTAAAGAAAAACTTAACTGCTAGTGATTAACTTCTTTTATAGAACCTTAAAGTGTTTGATTGTTGTTGTCGTGAATTATTCTAATCCCCATATATAAATTAAAACGTAAATGCAAAGCCTAACAAATAAATTTAATAAAAGGAAAGAAGAATGGTAAATAACAGTGCTGTCACAATGACTGTACTCGAAATCCCCCTTGTTTTCTACTTCGTCTGCAAATTGTAACGCTTTCACGTTGATAGTAAAAGCCTACTGTATTATTACCCGCTTTCTTCAATGAAACGTGTACTGTATTTCTTGGAAAAACCTTGAGATACGCAAGCTGATCAATGACCTAAATTTAATATTTCATTCATTCCATTTTATACACGGCGTAACTAAAAGACAGATGGACTAAAGGATAGAGAGAAGGGAGAGGCAGAAAGCAAGGACACATGCAACACTAAACACGCGTCGCGCGATACACAATTGCTGCCATCACGCGTGTAAGGCCACATGCACTAACTTTATTTCAAATCGACAGTGATAAAATTCACTACCCATACCAGAGTTAGGTTTTAAAATCCTGAAAAACGCTTATTGGGAATTATGACATTATACCGGTTTACGTTTGAAAACATGACAGTACCCAGACACCCTCAAGTTTGGAAGTGAGAAGGTAGTAACAGCACGACTATCCTAGAAGAAAATGCATATTGGCTCCATTAAATTCGTATATTTGGGTTCCTTAGGGTTTGCTGACAAAGAATATGTAAAACGTTACGCAAATAGTCTAGGAATTCCGAATAGTGGGGGTGCCTGACAGCATGAAATCATTTCTGCTCATAAAATTTTTTTATAACGTGTTTGAAAAAACATTACGTTACGGAAATAGCCTACCATGTTAACTCCTATTTGATTGGAGCGCAACAAATGTAAGACTAAACACGATTGGTCGGCTATAAATACTATCTTGTGTTGTCAGGGGAAATCGTGAAAAGGGGTACTTTTTTGAAAAGATGTGTAGACATGGTTTGATTGGGTAGAGCTGCGAATATACTCAATTCAGAGCGTCTGTTCCTTGCCACATCTTGTAATAAACCTACTAAGAAGCAGTGCGTTGAGCACCAGTGTATATTTTTTATAAAATAAAGCCTGGGACATCGGCAGATCGGAGTTGTGCTATATTCATTGCCAGTCAACGAAACTGTTTATTATTTCCATGAATTGTGGTAAGCTTGAAATATTCAATATTTTTAAATGAAAATTGAATGTAAATTGATAAATTATGTCTGTATATATGTGTGGTTCAGTAGCGAACATGATGTAAAGCCTATAGTGCTCCAGCCTGAACAGAAGGTGTCGGAGGAAAGTAAAACTGCATGGAATGGCCAAACAGTACACTGACACCTAGATTATTAAAGTAATCGAGCAGAGGAGTCTTTTACTGCAGTCATCACGCAAGATAAGAGAGTGTGGCCATGGAGCTCAACATTATGTACCCCCATCTTAAAATGACATTGTAAAATAAAATTAAGAGGGGAATTTAATTGTTTTAATACCAGGAACTGAGAACATCTCCAATACTAGTTCCAATAGAAACAAACTATTGAAGTCATGATGACAAATACCAACAGAGCTTGAACAAAACAAAACCAGTATTACCTCATATTACCACTACACAACTGACACACATAGGATACCATTAATAATATATGTCACTACAAGAATCATATTAATAAATTATGTACATATAACTTGTAATTAAAATTGATTGTGATTCCTGGTTCCCTTTGTATTTGAATCAGGACACATATACATTCATGACAGCACTGAATACATATTGTTATTTGAAAAGTTATCAGTGACTCCTTTAAGATATCCTCTTAGAGTGTTTTATGTATGTGAGTGTCACAGTGTTGTCAAGTGTGGTGGAATAAATTAAATTGTTTATCTGTCTGTTGTTGTTATGACTTACACTTCATCATACACATACCCTAGACATATAACGTAGTCATCACACTATTCCAGAATAATTCTGACTGAGGTATACATATGTGGCAGCAAGTAAGGTTATCTCTGTCAAGCGTAATCTTGAGCGCAGGCTGATACATTTGAAGACCCTCACCACTATACTCTAAGTTAGGATTTTGTTAGGCCACTACTGAGGAGCAGAGGAGACAATACCGTCCCACCTTGTGACATGTTTTTTTCAGTTTAACATATGACACCAAGAAATTGTGATATGCTCTACCAGTTTAACATATGACACCAATGAGTTGTGATATATTCTACTAATTTAACATACGACACCTTGTGACATGTTCTAATATCTTAATATATGACACCTTGTGACATGCTCTAACAGTTTAACATATGGCACATTGTGACATGTTCTACCAGTTTAACATATGGTACCTTGTGGCATGTTTAACAGTTTACTAGATGACACCTTGCGACATGTTCTAACAGTTTAACATATGACGCCAATAAGTTGTGAAGCATTCTAGATTCATGCTGATCCCAAGAACTAGGGAAATTTTGAATTTTGCTTGCAGATAAGGAGCGTAGAGAAATTACGTTTATAACCTTTTATTCGGACGCCTAAAAACCGAAATATTCTGAAAATCAAAAGTTTCTTTTGAGCAACTTTTCGATCACAACTTTGATGGATTACAACCTTTGTAATCAAGTAACTTTAAAATGATTAAATCGAATTTAAATTTGTAACATTACAAATAACAAAATTTAATAATAACTTTAGGTTTTAACAGTTGGAACATAATTTGAATAGTTATGAATCAAGAAAAGTTATCATCATAGTCTTTAGGGAATGTGAGATATTACTAGAAGTTCAAGAGACAGCATATATTTGAACTTAGCTGCCAATGACGGTTCTGCTCCTTCTTATGGGGAGGTTTTTTCGCTCTGCTCGCGCTCGTCTCTGATTAAGGTTGTCGGGGGTAGCTCGTTTTCCAGAAACGTCAAGGAGAGTTTACCACGTACGTCCTTCGTCTTAAAGCTTAGGCATCGGTTCCCTTCTTGTTCCAGAGATAGTACTTTCTGCTGGTACCACCAATAAATATGGTAAAGAATAGAATGAAACACTCTTCTGAGTACGGCGTTTTCCACCACATAGTTATGGATTCCTATCTTCCCATACCACCATCCCAATTACTCAGACTTTACCCTCAATGAGAATTAAATTTAATTCCTCCGGATAAAACTTTCTTTACATTTAAATAGAATAGCTTTCAAAGCTACTTTATATTTAAATGAAAAGGTTAATAATACAGATAGAGTCTGTTTACATATACATCTCCACTGATTGAAAAGTGTTCACAATATAAATTGAATATGTTTTCATTTATGTTTTAAACTGATTTAAAAGTTTGAAACTCCCATTACTTTAAAATGAATATATTCATTAAGACATTTGCACTGGTTTAAAGCTTGAAAACGTACATTACTTTTAAAGTGACTATGTTTATAGGGACATTTACACTGCTTTGAAAATGTAAGTATTATACTTAGAATGTACATCATTTCTTTCACCTTTCCCTCCCTGCTCCATATGGAACCTGGAACTACTTTATGCTTTTAGGTCTCTTTACGAAACTATCAATAAAGCAATCACCAGCCCGTGCAGTGGTAGTTCTTGAACCATCATTCTAGATACTGAGGTTGTCAGCCTCAAATGATTTTGACATCCAATAGCGAGTTTCACATATTACACTTCACATGGTAATATATACATATATGTTAGTTCACATGTTAGTAATGAAACATAGAATGAAAAATGCACTACTTACGCCAACCTTGGCTACAGACATGTTGCTCAGATGAATAAAAGAGACGAGTCTTTCTCTTACACGCGTATGGGTGTCTTTAATTTGACAAGAGATTCCCTCTCTGACTCCGTGTGTTTTTTCAGTTTTCTATTCCCGGTGTTCCTTATTAAAATGTAGAGATTTCCTAGGCTTTGTAAGTCTTCTTTTGTTCTCCAATAAAAGGTCCGGTTAAAAAAAGGAATTATGAATTTAGTCTTCACTCTGGCTAGGTCTGATGTTGTCTTGGCGAGCGTGAAATTCACAGGGAAATAAAACTGCGAAATGGTCATACTATATTCCTTGCCTTCCCACGCCTTCGTTTGTTATATAGTTAAATAAACGCTCCAATCATATTCAAACATGTCGGGTGGGGTACTTTCAAAATATTTCCGACATGGAAACATGTTGCAAAGGTCACGTCTCCCATATATGGCAATAAAATGTCCGATGCCCTTGTGTACAAACTTACAGGGAGATCGGTAGACACACATGACAACATGGGAAAGCTGTAATACTTATTAATTTATTAGAAAGTAATGTTGTCATAACAAGTCGGCCCGGAGGCGATTATGTCACACTTGTCTGCCCACATGTGTCATATAGACAGTAATTTCGTTATCTTTCGTATGAGTATGCAAAAACTCCGTGTCTGCCCATCTGAGTTACCAAACGAGTCGCTTTATCATCGGTTCAATCTAAACACGCCGGCGACTATCTTATCTCAGTTGCTCACCGCAAGCTAGGATGACCGGGTAACAAACAGGTGACATCACAGAGAGGAGTGTCGAATGATTTGATAAAATCAAATATCTGCTACTTAACAGAAAAATAACGGCGAAAGAAAGAAATAAAGAAAGAAAAGTGCGATACTTTAGAGCACATAATAAAAATCAGTATCACAAATGTACCGATACTGCCGGAGAGAAACAATGATCGATAGGGGCCGCCCCGTTTTGTCACAATCACCTCAGCCATACTGATAACAGATTTTACTATTGTAGAGATGGACCAGTACAAGGCACCTGTGGGAACCAACAGCGACTGAAGCAGACGCCGACCGACCCCACACCGGCAGCTAAGTATATCAGCGCAGCAAATGCATGCTTACAATTTTGTTTTCTAAAAAATATCCACTTACAATTTAGATCGTCTGATGAGAAAAGTATCAGTGCTTAATTTTTTATAAACACTTTATTTATTTTACATTCTTAACCAATAAATGATTATTAAACCTGTTTATCTGTAACTTTAAATCTATAGTTGGATTAATCACTATTGAGTGAATTGGATGTCTGCACCCGTATGACTCATATTGTTTTAAATACATAACCATATAGAGCTATTAAATTAATAAATGCTGAATCTGTCACAAAACGTTTTGTGCATGTACTTTTGCGCCCTTCTTTCTCTCTTTCATCGTTCTATTATTTGACATATTTTATGCCCTTACATATTTTGGTCTGAGCCGCTCCCAGACTTGTTTATGTTTCGCCCTGTGAATCGTCGTAAACTAATTAGACAGGTCAGCGGATAATACTCTTATCATGTAAGTCGTCTAGCCACCTTTGAAAGAGTCGATCTTTATTGACACAAGGTGGTAGCGCACGATCGATGAAAAGAAAGCCATATTGTCTGTCTGAAAAATTCGTCTGGGGGATCTACGCAAACACAGGTGATAATACGTAATTGCTTCCGCTGTACCATTTCTGTCTAATTATTACAGATAACCTGTCAGGGAAACAACATGGGCAGAAAGTAGCTAGACAGGAAATACGTTCACAGATTTGGTTGTGAATTTGCATAAAGATGCAATCGGAAGTATTACTGCCTTACAAGAATGAGGTCACGCGTTGGAATTTTAAAATTTGATATTTTAAAACAAGGGGAGGGATATTATGATTTAACACCCCGACCCATTTAGTTCTAAAGAGCTTACCATTGACTTGATTTGAGAGCCGGAATAGACTTTAACTTTCATTGGCAAGTTGGTCTAAAAGTACAATCTGGGACTTGACCTGAGAAATGGCAATATAATCAAGCGACATCGGAGTCACAAATCAGAATGCATTGCAACCTCAAATTAGCAACTCCCAGGAGCCAGAGAGACATCGGACTAAGAATTCCAAAATTATAAGTGACAGATCGAAGTATTTAGGCAACTTTGAAACATAAAAGTAAACCTGCATTTTTAAATACAAAGACTGGAAACATAAAGGACCAGGACGGAGTATTTGGGCAACTTTGAAACTTAAAAGTAAACCCGCATTTTTAAATACAAAGACAGGAGACCTAAGGAATCAGATTATCCGTCATAAGAGGAATACTAAAAATTCCCAGACCAAGTGATTTGAAAGCATCTAACCTAAGTTGCTGTGTCCATTCTAACTGTGCCAGAAGATTGTGTTCCCAAAAATTACTTTGGGGTAAGTGTAAACATTTATTTTACAAATGTGAATTTGACATGTTTTCCTTGCTAATTGGTTATATATGAGGCTGGCAACCTCAACATATGAAAATAGTATATTCATAAACCACCACAGCAAGCGCTGGTGTTTATTTTATGCTAATTCCCTCAGAAAGCGCGAAATCAGAGTTAACCCCAGACTCCGAATAGAGCAGTGATGAGTGATGATTACATCCCATGTGCATCAAATGTATAGTATCATTTTGTGAGATATTTATACCTTGTTAATTGTAATTCAGGCACGCCATTGCCCTCGCGCTGTCTAAGCACATATTTTCCCAGTTTAATACCGAGAAGATTATGTTGGTGATTTCTAATCCTCTTCCCTGAGTTACGCTGTGTATACTCAAGAATATAATTACTCAGAGAGGCTAACATTGGTGGGTGTACAGCGAGACAATGCGCCTGTTAATCTTCCAATCCAGTGTACTTAGCAGAGGCATTTGTTCTTTTCTTTGGTCTAAAGTTCGTGGAACGAAGCTATCAGACTGTTCGTGGTACGAAGCTGCAAGAATAAAGTTCCTACGCCACTACTTGGGAGTTAAAAGCAGGGAATCAACACTAACCGCCTACATTGGACGAGTTGTGTGGAGAAGAGCCCTCATCACAGAAGAATTGACGAAACCACGGCTGCCGGATTCACTTATACCAGCTAAGTTCTTGTAACAGGAACCAGCAAAAGGACAATTGTTTTTATCAATCCTCAAACCAAGTCTCAGTGAAGACAATTTTATTTACATCTAAAATTCACCATCATTCCATCGTTATTATAACCTGTTAAGACTAATTGATTATTAAATTTGTTACATGTTATTTTAAAACAAAACAATCATATCTGATTCAGTTATTATAGGTATGAAAACAAACGTATGAGCAAGACTCTTTAACATATATACTTCTAAACATATATTAACATCTATAGAGTAAATACTTATAAAAAGAATTTTGCTCGATTTACACCAGCTGGGGGCTTGAACTGGCTAAAAACATTGCTTAATTCTCCACAAAAGGCGACGGATCAGATAAAAGTTAATAGTGCTCTGCCCTATGCAGCATTGTTCTTGACTTCTGAATTATCTTGTGAACCCTCCCTTGAGATAGAAGCGTCATTATCCTTCTATCTACAACTCTGCCAAGAGTAATCTTGTGCGAAGGTAGACACCTTTGACGACCCATTTTAGATACTCTTGCGTTTTGGTCACTGGTGGACCACTATTGCAGAGCTAAGGGAAGGAAATACGTGACATAATCATTTTCAGCTAGGGGCTTAGAAAATATGAGTCAATATTTCCTTACATAAGGGACGAGACAATAACAAGTTCATGACAGCTTAGATCAGGGGTTCCCAACCTGGGATGCCCGCACCCCTAGGGAGTGCGAGATGACATTTCAGGGGGTGCGATAAAGAAGCCTAAGATCAAGAGTCTCAGTTTAACTTATTCATCTTCAAATGTGATATTACTTTTGTAGGGGTGCGAACATTAATCAAACATTTCCTAAGGGTGCGGGGCATAGAAAAGGTTGGGAACCCCTGGCTTAGATTATCCCAGTTGTTACGCTCGCTTTTCTTTATAATCATGTGAGGCTCCCTGAAGTAGAAGCATCATTTTTCTATTTATATTTCTGCCAAGAGTAAACTTGAGCGAAGGTTGATACCTTTTGATGATACTTTTATATTCTGTTTGGCCATTGTTGGACCACTATTACAGAGCAGAGGAGACAATCCCCCCACAACTACTACCCCTTAGTCGTTCCTGTTCTACCCTAGGGTGTAGAGGTTTGGCAAAGAGAGCGCCATACTATATCCTATTGGCTGTCTACCTCCTGGTCTGGTTCTAATCTAGACCTCGGTCCTTCATACATATACAAGTATATATATGGAGGTCTGGATCCCTGGCTTTTGGTTTCCCATATTTGTCGTGGTAGCTGCCCATTCTGCAGACATGACCAAAGCATCGTAATTGAGGCGGTACACGTATTCACGGGTTTGAAACCCCTATTACGGCTCAATTTTTTTCGTCTTTTATGTTAAACTCTAAATCAGTTTTATCGGAATGTTGAGGAAGATGTAGGGGACTGCAGTAAGATGTGAGGTATGGTGGATGAATATGAAAAAAAAATATCGATAATAGATGTTTCGTCTCACTAGGACAGAAGAAAAAGAAAATAGTCAACGTTGCGGCCACAAAACATTCGTCAGTGAAAGAACAAAAAGCGTGAGCTAAGTAGGAAACATGAGAAAATAAATAAAAATGAGTACCACCCGTAAGATCTGCTAAGACCTCAGATGGCCTATTGAGTCGATCATAGATCGCCAATTTGGCGATGGATAGGACACATGTCTATGAAATCTGTTGATGGCATTACCAGACAGTCTTTGTTCTGGAAACCCGCGGGTTCAGAGAGGCAGAGATAGACCAATAAACACATGGAGAAGCCACGTTTGTACTTCTTCTATCAAACAATTACTATTTCTTTCATTTTTGAAGCATTATCATTATTATGTTTGTTGTCCTTCCTTACGGAGCATTGAGGTACCACTTCAGCTAGTTCCATTGCAGGAAGCCTGGACCCAGCATGCAACACGCCCCTCAAGAGTGGTTTCTCTAGGAAATTATTTTTTTATGGATAAAGTTGCCAGCGTAATTCAACAACAGCATTTATGAGTAGGAAATAGTACTTTTGTTTCTTTGTCTCGTTAACGACCGCAAGGATTTACAAGGGCTTTCATTTGTTTAGGGCGCACGAAAATTCCCCACACGCCCAGTAGTGTGTTGAAAACCACTGTTCTACCGTTTCTAATTATAAGACCCAGTGAAGGTTTAGCCTTACAGCTAATGATAGGCTATTGTATTGTATACAACGCGCAATATTTTTACTGCTGCCAACTGTTGTACACTAAATCAAATCTGTGAAGCCGAGAACTCTTCAATGGCCGAGATTGTCCTTATCGATTGTCAGATGTAAGGAACAGGTTTGTCATCGTTACATTCAGTCAACAGAACAATGGGGAAAAGGTCAAGCAATGGCAAAAGTGAAGGAACTGACGGGTTATATAACAAGAATGGTGCTCTATTATACAGCCGAACTAATGTTAGGACACGTGACCATATGCTGCTGAAATAGCAACTGATTTATTTCCTGGCATAAAATTGAATTAAACGCTGAAATACGTTGACCTTCATTCATTCATTCATACGTTCATTACGTTTGAGATCCTTGTAGAGAGAGCATGCCAAGCCTCTGTGACCTGTGCCATCCGTTCCAGGTTTTTCCACGTCTTGTTTATTTGTTTCGCACGGTGCGGTAACGGGGCCCGAATGGGGAGCAAAGAATAGTAACACTGCACGCTACCATGCATGTCGTAAAAAGCGACTCAGGCGAGTTGGGCATGGGGTTGGTTACTCCATCCCGTAAAAACTTTTTACCACAACAACTTCAATAAGCCCTATGAATAAGTCAAATACAGAATATAAATCAACTCAGCCGCCCAAACCATAAGAAGGTGCTCTGCAAAGGAGGCGCATGAAGCAACTCAGAGAAAGCTGAAAGGAGTATTGTTAGAGAATAACTTTTTTCTGTCTATGAAATTCTCCAAGATTCACACCTAGAAAGTTCATACCTAGAAAGTTCACACCTAAAAGGTTCACACCTAGAAAGTTCACACCTAGAAAGTTCACACCTAGGAAGTTCACACCTAGAAATTCACACCTAGAAAGTTCAAACCTAGAAAGTTCACACCTAGAAAGTTCACACCTAAAAAGTTCACACCCAGAAAGTTCACACCTAGAAAGTTCACGCCTAGAAAGTTCACACCTAGAAAGTTCACACCTAGAAAGTTCACACTCTAAACGAACAAAGGACAGAAGTGACAATGATGAGGAAGACGGGGACAGAACTTAAGGTGAGGCACGTGACAGGAAGACTTGGCATGTGTTTGTTGAAGGCCTATGCTCCTTGGGGAGCTAAAGGGTATTGACTGGGGGATTCATTTATCCCTGTCATCCCCTTCATGGTTATATCTAGTTCCTTCTTCGTGTGTGTGTGTGTGTGTGTCTGAATATGTGTGTGTATTTCTGAATCTCCCTCTATTTTAGCCCGTGCACCAAAAAAAAAAAAGGGCAGAAATATGTGATTTTTCTACAACGTAAGGCATTTACAAGAACATCACAATTAGAACGAGAGCAACACACACACACAGTCAAATGCCCTAGTTAAATGCTCATCAACACACCACTTTCCCATTACAGAATTTAAGCAGCTCAATGACAAAGTGCATGCACACTATCATAGCTGGCAGACGCTGGAGCTGGGTTGGCCATGTCCTCAGAAGAGACCCCGATGCCCTCACAAGAACAGCTATGCTATGGACCCCTGAAGGAAAACGACAGAGAGGCCGACCAAAAACAACTTGGCGGAGGACTGTGGAGGCGGAGATGCAGAGAATAAACCAGAGTTGGGGCACTGTACGAAGGATGGCCACCGACAGAGCAAAGTGGAATCAATTTGTTGTTGCCCTACAAGACGCCACTAGGCGTGATGGCCACTGACTGCTTTGACGGTCGGCGGCTAAGGATCAAAGAAGAGAGAAGAAGAATGAGAAAGTGATGTTAATTTATTGGACCTCCATCAATTACTTTTTTTGTTGATTGCCTGGGGCCGACAAAGAATCAGTTTCTCATGCAGGGGTCGGTACTCAAACAAACAAAAAAAATGTTTGAGGATCCTGGTCTAGATAAAAGACAGAAGATGATATTTTGTTGAATTATCAGATAGTTATCAAATACTGTACATGTCGCAGATTCGCTTGTATAGCTAGGCGGTGTTGTCGTACGGAAGGTCCGGGGTTCGAATCCTGGGTAAGCCACTCACGTCTGTTGTTTTTCTGTTGTCTAGTGTTCTACTACTTTATTTATTACGAGTGCCTGAAAACATACCTTTATGTTTGTCTAATATTTATTTACTGTTTACAGGCCTCGGGTTTCCCTTCATTATATGTTATAAGTGTCACAGGTAACATCCGCCCCAGGTGCCGAGTACTTTAGGGACGCCTCTGCATGGAGAAGAAATTAAGCTGATGGCACGTGAGAATAAATAAATAAGAGAAGACTCTAGGCAGAAATATGTCTCCGACTATATAAGGAAAAGACGATGGTCATATATCGGTCATGTCCTACGAATGCAAAACAATAGAATACCACTACAGGCGCTCACTTGGGTTCCTGAGGGTAAGAGGAAAAAAGGAAGACCAAAAGAAACACTCAGAAGAACAATAATAAGAGAAGGAAGAACGTTGGGCCTAAATAATGTGCAAGAGCTAAGAGGAGTGGCGTCACAACGAACAACCTGGAGAGCACTGGTTTCTGCCTTATGCGCCGTGTTTGGTGCTTAAAGAATTTATTATTATTATTGTTACGTGACAGGATGACTTGGCATGTATTGGTTAAAGGCCTATGCTCATTGGGTAGCGAAAGGTTATTGACTGATTAATTGAAGACTTACTTTCTCAGGCCACGGATTTCCCTCTTCATGTCTATGAAACAGCAACAGGATTTTTCCTGATATAAAATTTAGAACTGAGTAACTCGCCGAAATAAATTGATATTCATTCCACACCTTTCAGCGTTGGCCTTTAACAAATACTGCATACACCAAATCATTCTGTCCGGTGATGTCCGTTCTAGGTCTGTCCATGTATTCTGTATCCCCGTCACGTCTACGTCTAATTCCCTTCTCCATCTGTCTGTACGTGTGCGAGAGCGTGTTTTTTTTTAAACTTGATCTGTTTCAGCCAGTGCAAAATAAAATATATTAAAAAATCAGAAAAAAAAGATAAATTTACGATTCTTAAAAATGTTGTATAAAAGATTCAAGTACGATATGACTTCAGTACAGAAGCGACAATAACTCGCAGAAAGTTAATAAGGCAGTCCCATAGCTGATGCTGTCGTAGAGAAGTGTAGTGTTAAAGACCTCACTATACTAGGTTCATCATCAAGAGTGGGGTGCTCAGTTCCTTCCTCGCTGCCTTTTTCTTCCGTAACTCAAGAGGAAAGTCAAATACCAATTCACCGTGGGTAGGCTGGAGCGTGTTGACACCGAGAATCGAATGCGGTACCTTCGTCGCGAGAGATCAACGCTCTAACCACTTTATCAATCATCATCATCATCAGCTGCCATCTCCACAACGAAGGTTGGCTGTAATGGATCTCCAACGTCTTCTGTCTCTTGTCTTGGTGGTGCACTCTGATAGACTCTTTCCCGTCCATCTCTTGATGTTATCTTCCCACTTATAGCGCTGTCTTCCCCTTGCACGTTTGCCTTCAACTCTCCCTTCTGTTATGGTCTTCTGCAAGGTGTTATGCCTTTTTATGTAGCCAAAGTATTTTAGCTGCCGAACTTTGATCTCCCTCATTAGTTCTCTTTTCATACCTAGATTTTCTAGGACCTCCTTATTTGTTTTCATCTCTTTCCATGAGATACGCTTCTTCTATATATCCACATTTCAAGAGCCTCAATTCTTTCTTCCAAATGCTTATTCATCGTCCATGTTTCTGCACCATACAGAAATTCAGAATATACATAACACTTTATGATTCTCAGTTTTAATTTGTGAGATAACTGTTTGGATGTCAGTATATGTTTCATGTTGTTGAATGTAGCTTTGGCCATTCCTATTCTCTTCTTGATTTCTGTTTCACATCTGCCATCTTCTGTTATTATATGAACAAGATATACGTAGCTCTTGACTTGTTCCAGGATTTTCCCATTTACGCTTATCTTTAATGTGGGTTTATCGTCTGTTTTGCTAATTATCGTTAGTTTTTGTTTTCTCAATATTAATGTCGAGTCCATATTCATGACTTATACTGTTCACTTGCTTCACTAGTTCTTGTAACTCCTGTTCGCTTTCAGCTAACAACACGGTATCATCTGCATATCTAAGATTGTTTATTGACCTTCCACTGATGTTCAGTCCTGGTATTTCCTGTATCTGTTTGAAAAATTTTTTCGGTGTATAAATTAAATAGGCAGGGGGACAGCACACAACCTTGTCTGACACCTCTTTTTATGTCTATGTATGGTGAATAATTCCTTCCCGATCTTACTGTGGCAGTTTGCTCCCAATAAAGGTTACTGAGTATTCTTATATCTTTTCCATCAATACCTATGTCTTTGAGGCATTCAATTATTTTCTCATGATGGATTCTGTCAAAAGCCTTCTTATAGTCAATGAAGCACATATACATACTTTTTTGGACCACTGTATATTTTTCTGCTAATATTCTTAGGCAAAATATTGCCTCTCTTGTTCCACTGTTCCGTCTAAAACCAAACTGTTCTTCTTGGATTTCGCTGTCTACTTTACTTTTTATTCTTTCCTGTATGATTTTGAGCAGTATCTTAATTGCATGACTCATCAGGCTGATTGTTCTGAAGTCTGAACATTCTGTTGCATTTGGTTTTTTAGGCAATGTTATAAAAACTGATGTCTTCATGTCGTGTGGTATATATCCTGTATTGTATATATCTACTTTATCAATAGGACGCTCTTATTGTAAGTACTAGTTCATTATAGAAACCTTGTAAAACAAACAAGCACAGTAAACTAAACAAGAGCGTGTACACAAACTACATTTAAGAGTCAAATGGACAATTGTTTGACGGTTAAATTATTCGTTTCTATACCAGGAAATTGAATAATTTTAAACCGGTTAATTAGACATTTCTAGACTGGAAAGTTGAATATTTGTGTATCCGTTAATTTGGGATATGTCTAATTATCTGTATGTATTTGTTAATCTTAAGTAGTCTCAATTTTTTGTACTGCTTAAAAAAAAAACACACACACACACCTACACGGAGGAAATGTTTGACTGGTGAGACGCGAGATAAAACCAAATGATTTTATATTTAGTTTCAAAACCTTATTTCATAACTTCTAATGATACAAATTACTTTGTCTTCCTTTTTTTTAAAAAAAAATTCATTTACTACCGCATTATTTCAGTTTAAAAAAAAATAATATAAAAAATTATTTTTTTCACAACAGTTAGATGCTGATTGTTAACATATGTTATTATATATTTGTTATTTATATTCTTATTATTTTTTTACTAAGTGTTATACATTCATTTTTTTTCCCTTGTTATATACTGCTATATCTCGTTGTATGCTCTATATATTTCCGTAGTTAGATCTATTCTTAACACTTAGTCTATAGTTATAAGAGGGATATGGTGATTAATATTCTAATAGTGGAATTTATTACAGTGTTGTTAACACGTTTTACATTTTAGATAGAAGTGCTCTATAGTATTGTCCTGCAGACAATGCACAGTAATATACTTCTGGTACATAATATTATGCTCCTGCTTATAATTTGAGCAGCCTCTTCTTAAACTTTAAAAAAATAATACTGAAAGAGCATTTATGCCGGTCAAAACAATGATGGCAGGAGATTTAAAGATAATATTTTGAAATTTCAGTGCAATGTGCGAGAAGGATAGTAGATAGTTAAGTAAGGAGGTAAAGGAACCCGTTACACGCCCATTGAGGCATATTGAGAATATGGTGTTAGGCCCATATTTTCTTGACCATCGGCACACTAGGGGTGATGTGGTCAGCATCACGCCGGCCGCCTTAACCTTCCCAGAGTTGCTCTGGTACCCAATTGGGGCTGGGTCGACCCAGGAGCCATTTGATGCCTAAAAAAATCCCACCTCATCTGGGGATCGAACCATAGACCACTGAACTAGGAAGCCAGTGCACTAACCACTATGCTACCGCGGCTCCCAGTTAGTTAAGTAGTTCCCAGAAAATAGAGAAGAGAGCTGGTGAACTAAAGGAAGGCATGGTACTGGGCAGATAAGGTAGTTAAGTTCACACATCAAGATGGTGGCAGTAAAAGAGAGCTGTGAAGTAAGTCACCTTCTTGCTAGACATATCCTATGCTCCGAGGGTGTCTCTATTAATAAGTGATGTGAATGCAGCTCGTTGCTTATTCCCTACCAGTTTTTAATTTTTAATTATTTTCATGCAAACAACAAAAGTTTAGAATTTCTAAATTGAAATTAAATAAAATTGATAACTGCGATTTATACAATTTTAAACAAACTATATTATATATATATCGGGACTATAGGGTGGATGGGGTAGTACAGTCCAACCCAATTTAGTTCTCTCCATCAGCATTGAAACGCTCCAACAATTCAGAAGAAATTGCTTTCCTTTGCAATCGGTGGTCATTTGTGAGACTTCGAGAAACCCATCTAGCGCAAACCTTAGAAAATCCGAGAGTTTTTAATAACTGCATTTGCACTACCAATGCTGACTGACAGCTGTAAGGCATTTCAACATTTCTGCGTTGGTGGCTGTGGCAGGACGTACACAGCGCGGCCGATCAAGCAGCTCCGTATCTCCACTTCCTGATTCTTTGATTCTCTGAACCCAGGGACTGACTGTACTCCTGTCGACTGCAAAGCTTCCATACACATCACATAGACAATGTTCACAACAGTTTCCTTCTCTTCAACGAGAAATTCTATCACAATTCGCTGCTTATAACGCAAGTTGCTAACACGCTCCATTTCAACGGTTTAGGGCAGCCGTATTATTTGGCCAGTTGCGGTGCAATTTGGTGCACACAATTGGCACATGCCATATTTGAAGTGTGCAAAATTTCATGCTTCTATCTTCATTATTAGCTGAGAAAAACGATGTGGTGCATTACTTTCTGAACGCCCCTCGTATATATGCGTGTGTGTTAAAATGTAAATGGATATATAATAATACACAATCTAGAATTATTATATTGATATCGTCCTTTTCATCATGTGGCCTTGGTGACGTTGGGTTTTTGTTTCTCGATAGGTAAGGAAGTTATCTTCTTGAAAAATCTTCCCAGTCAGTTCTGGAGCTAGATACTAGATCTGACTTCCAGTGGGGCCTCATTCAGCTAGACGCAAAGTTGCAATGCTTCTGTCAGGCATGCAGTGTTATGCAGTGCTGCTCCACTGCTGAACGAGTGTCTCTAAATTCACAAATATTGTGTGTCTTGTTCCACTGAATACTGAACCTGCAACACATGAACATGGCTATGGTATCTGACTTTTACCACTAAGACGTTCCTCTGGTGGCTGACTGGCCACTATTGATCAGAATTCTAATTTCTGACAACTCTGTCATGAGGCTGTGGTTCACTCAGTCAAGGAAGTTCGTTATGCAAACAATAAAATACATTGAATGGCTATTACATCATTCAAAAATTCTCTAAGCACCCTCATAATTATTTCCCTTTGACCTTTAATTATGCCAAAGTAATCTCTCTTAATAAAATGTACAGTTTTCGCACTCTTGTGCAATAACAGCTTTAATACCAAGCCCTAAAAAAAGAATTGTAAGCTTTTATTGCTAGTATTGCGTAGTCCTGAGAAGGACTCGTTCTGAAAAGGACTAACTGGCTGAGTCAATGCTGTTGAGGATTGTAGGTTATATTTTTCGTGGAAGACCAGCTTCATTTGGGGGCAGAAAGGCAAAATACAGACATTTAGATTTATGTTAATCATACGATGAATTTTAAATATTACATCAATTCACGTGACACTAAGATATTTTAAAACTTAACTATCTATACATTTATCGACATACCCTCAGACACAATAGTACTTCGAGGACTGTATGGCTTAAAGATTATCATTAAGCAAGTCGGCTCACAAAAGCAAGTAAACTTGGCTTCTTCTCAGCTGTATGCTGTGGCTTGTGGCTTCTTACAAGTGTGGGTCAGTCCGCTTGACGTCTTCTCAGCTGTGTGAATTCGGTAATTACTGGAACTGTTTCTGAAAAGGGCTTATATACCTTTTTCTGAGCCTGTGTTTCGATAGTTGTTGGCATTTTGACTTGTCTTCCTATACGTCCGTAACTCGACAACTGATATTTTTTCAGACTGCATTTTACCAGTGGTGTAAAAGCTGGTTTACCGCGATTTACCTGTTATGTTTGAAAACCCAGTGAGAAATGAAATTCCAGTGTGTAAATTCACAGATAGAATCATTATTTACGGTTAAATCATAAAGATACTCATTTTCCACGGATAAAATTAAGTAAGATTGATATTTATAATCAAAATCTCAAAGAACATTATTTATTACGGTGTAATTCCAGAGTGGTTTAGTCCGTCTCGCTACATGCAGCACACTTAGAATATTGAGGATCTGCTTTGAGCTCATTTTGTTTATTCTGAACGCAGTTCCTTTAAAAATTTGTTAAGTTTTTAGAAAGAATTTTAATGTTTTCGCATACTCTTTCAAGGGATGTAATTTTCCCCCTTCTTTGTATAAAGGAAACAATCAGACTGCAAACAAATGTATACATTTAATTATACGCCATTTAACTGAAGCTTTACCTTCCTATTATTTAAAGATATAACAAGTACGCAAATCTGTTTTTAAGATTTAATTGTAATTCCAGAGTGGTTTAGCCCGTCTCGCTACATGCAGCACACTTAGAATATTGAGGATCTGCTTTGAGCTCATTTTGTTTATTCTGAACGCAGTTCCTTTAAAAATTTGTTAAGTTTTTAGAAAGAATTTTATTGTTTTCGCATACTCTTTCAAGGGATGTAATTTTCCCCCTTCTTTGTATAAAGGAAACAATCAGACTGCAAACAAACGTATACATTTAATTATACGCCATTTAACTGAAGCTTTACCTTCCTATTATTTAAAGATATAACAAGTACGCAAATCTGTTTTAAGATTTAATTGTTTTTAAATTTGTGATCCTCGCCGGTGCTACGGAGTTCGTTTACTGTCATGAGATCCTCCTTGTGTGATCTAAGGGAGGAAATCCGAGCGCTGATGGAGTTGTCCGTGTGCAGTGAAGATGGTCCACCAACACAGACAAAAACATAACGCAAATTGTCTTCTCTTTATACGCTCTGTCAGTTATGCTTGTATCAAATTGTCTTCTCTTTATACGCTCTGTCAGTTATGCTTGTATCAAATTGTCTTCTCTTTATACGCTCTATCAGTTATGCTTGTATCAAATTGTCTTCTCTTTATACGCTCTGTCAGTTATGCTTGTATCAAATTGTCTTCTCTTCATACGCTCTATCAGTTATGCTTGTATCAAATTGTCTTCTCTTTATACGCTCTATCAGTTATGCTTGTATCAAATTGTCTTCTCTTTATACGCTCTGTCAGTTATGCTTGTATCAAATTGTCTTCTCTTCATACGCTTTATCAGTTATGCTTGTATCAAATTGTCTTCTCTTTATACGCTCTGTCAGTTATGCATGTATCAAATTGTCTTCTCTTTATACGCTCTATCAGTTATGCTTGTATCAAATTGTCTTCTCTTTATACGCTCTGTCAATTATGCTTGTATCAAATTGTCTTCTCTTTATACGCTCTGTCAGTTATGCTTGTATCAAATTGTCTTCTCTTCATACGCTCTATCAGTTATGCTTGTATCAAATTGTCTTCTCTTTATACGCTCTGTCAGTTATGCATGTATCAAATTGTCTTCTCTTTATACGCTCTATCAGTTATGCTTGTATCAAATTGTCTTCTCTTTATACGCTCTATCAGTTATGCTTGTATCAAATTGTCTTCTCTTCATACGCTCTATCAGTTATGCTTGTATCAAATAGTCTTCTCTTTATACGCTCTATAAGTTATGCTTGTATCAAATTGTCTTCTCTTCATACGCTCTATCAGTTATGCTTGTATCAAATAGTCTTCTCTTTATACGCTCTATCAGTTATGCTTGTATCAAATAGTCTTCTCTTTATACGCTCTATCAGTTATGCTTGTATCAAATAGTCTTCTCTTTATACGCTCTATCAGTTATGCTTGTATCAAATTGTCTTCTCTTTATACGCTCTATCAGTTATGCTTGTATCAAATTGTCTTCTCTTTATACGCTCTATCAGTTATGCTTGTATCAAATTGTCTTCTCTTCATACGCTCTATCAGTTATGCTTGTATGAAATAGTCTTATCTTCATACGCTCTATCAGTTATGCTTGTATCAAATAGTCTTATCTTCATACGCTCTATCAGTTATGCTTGTATCAAATAGTCTTATCTTCATACGCTCTATCAGTTATGCTTGTATCAAATAGTCTTATCTTCATACGCTCTATCAGTTATGCTTGTATCAAATAGTCTTATCTTCATACGCTCTATCAGTTATGCTTGTATCAAATAGTCTTCTCTTCATACGCTCTATCAGTTATGCTTGTATCAAATAGTCTTATCTTCATACGCTCTATCAGTTATGCTTGTATCAAATAGTCTTCTCTTCATACGCTCTATCAGTTATGCTTGTATCAAATAGTCTTCTCTTCAAACGTCTGTGAGTTATGCTTGTATCAAATTGTCTTCTCTTTATACGCTCTATAAGTTATGCTTGTATCAAATAGTCTTCTCTTTATACGCTCTATCAGTTATGCTTGTATCAAATTGTCTTCTCTTTATACGCTCTATCAGTTATGCTTGTATCAAATTGTCTTCTCTTTATACGCTCTATCAGTTATGCTTGTATCAAATAGTCTTATCTTCATACGCTCTATCAGTTATGCTTGTATCAAATAGTCTTATCTTCATACGCTCTATCAGTTATGCTTGTATCAAATAGTCTTATCTTCATACGCTCTATCAGTTATGCTTGTATCAAATAGTCTTCTCTTCATACGCTCTATCAGTTATGCTTGTATCAAATAGTCTTCTCTTCAAACGTCTGTGAGTTAGCTTGTATTAAATGTGAAAATAGTCACCACATTATCAATTTTTACCGCTCTGACAGCCATGGCGCCCTATAACAGCATTACACTGGAATTTCAAACAGCATTAATTACACTGACTAACAAAAAAAAACTTTTTTTTTCTTTCTCTAACATTTCTATGTTTTTCTGGTCAATTTTAATGCGCTGTTTTTAAATCTGCAAACCGTTTTTCTCTATCAGGTCGGGATCTCTAGAAATACGCAATTGAAGTTTTTTAACAACTCATACAGTATTACAACATCATTCGTACAAGAAGTATAACAGTTATGTAGGCTTGAATTTCTTTGCAGTCGACTTTCGTCGGGGAATGGCATGGCGTACATCGCGATGAAGCATCCAACAATAATCGGCAAGCATGGTCACACTCCACCGTCCTTGATAACGTGACTCCATTACGGCGATATCTTGATGGAATCGTTCTCCATGTTCATCGCTGACTTCGCCAAGGTTGTCAGGGAAAAAGTCAAGATGTGAATCGAGCAAATGGATTTTGAGGGACATGTTACAGCCCATAATTCTGTATGCATCTATGCACTGCTTAACAATATGCAACGTAGTCAACAGATTTGTGATTTCCCAGAAAGTTATCGACGATCGATTTGAATGCCATCCATGCGCGAAGTTCACTACCATGTAACAAGTTCTCGAATTGTTTGTCTGCAATAACTTTCCTAATCTGAGGTCCTACAAAGATATCTTCCTTTATCTTTGCATCGCTAAATTGCGGAAACTTTTCTCGAAGATAAATGAAAGCTTTGCTCGTTTTATCTAACGCTTTTACAAAATTCTTCATGAGCCCCAACTTTATATGTAACAGTGGTAAAATGAAGCTGTCTTTGTTAACTAATGGCTCGTGTATTACATTTTTTATGCCCGAGCTGCATACGATCCCGGATAGGCCACACCTTTCTTGCATAATGTTCCTGTCTGTTGCGGCTGTCCCATTCACATAGGAAGCAACAAAATTTAGTATACCCAGTCTGCATGCCCGTGAGAATGCAATGACCTTAGGTCTCCACAAATCCGCCATTGGTAGTCATTGTACTTTATTTTTTCCAAACGTATAGCCATATTGTCATAAGTTTCTTTCATATGAACAGAGTAGGTGACTGGAATTGATGAAAATAAGTTTCTGTTATGCAATAACACAGCTTTTAGACTAGTCTTGGAAGAATCGATGAAAAGTCGCCATTCGTTGACTATGTGCTTATGACCGAGGTGCACCATTAGACCGTTTACATCTTTGCAATAGCAAATGTCATCATCCATCTCAAAGTATTGAACAAGTTCTCTGTGTCTATGACGAAATTTAGATATCGGAGTATTGGGCGCTAAAAGATTCCATTCTTTGAGTCGCGAACCGAGTAATTCCGCTTGTCCTTTGGTAAGAGCGAGATCACGTATTAGATCTGAAAGTCCTGAATGGTTAATTAAGTAAACACTATCATTCACCGGTATGTAATCTGAGTCAGAATTAGTTTCTAATGCAGGTAAACTATCACTTTCTGATGGTTCATTCACGTCCAACGGATTATGTTCTGGTGGTACTTGGATCGGACACGTGATTGGATCATGAGGCACTGGTTTCGAAACCAATTCAATATTTGAATAAACCACAGACTTTCTAGTTTTAAAAGTGAAACCATGGATATTTGTCAAGCAGAAGTACAATCAGTAGTGTGATTTGTATGTTCACGCCATATTACTGGCACTCCAAAAGGCATCGACTTATGCTTCAGCGATTTTCGTAACCAACCTGCCAATGTATCGAACAAACTGCATTTGGCTACCAAGATTTATTTGCATCATCAACTTTCGAATCGAAATAAAGTTCATATGCTTTCTTTAGTAATGGTGTAAAGTTTTTCTGGTCAACACGATCGGTAAAATATCTGCACACGTAACAGAACAGATCAGCCGAATTTCTACAACTTCTAGAAGCCATATTTTGCTCAGAATTATTCAAAATACAGTAACTATTTGAAAAATCGCGTAACATATGTCATGCATCTTTTAGCAGTATAAAAAGTAGAATTGTGTTGCTTTTTATTAATTTTTAATAAGTTATATAGTAAAAATGAAACGGAGCAAATAACGGTTTCCCAAAAATATATTTATTCACAAATATCTTAAGAACCCGACGTGATAGAGATAAACGGATTTCAGATTTGAAATCAGCGCAAGAAACTGACCTAAGAACACTTATTCTTATATAAGAAAGAAAAATGTTGTTTGTCAGTGTTATTATTGTTTTAGTACGACACTTTTCGTTCATTATCTAAATGCTAATTTGTCTGGCCCTGGTTTGTCCTGTATTACTGAAGTGTATCTCAGAATACTGGTTCTGTAATACTTTACCAAAATCTGCCCAAACTAACAATTATATTACCGTCAAGAGCAAAGGTCATTGACTTATGAAGCGTTGTGTCAATCTGTTCTTGTTCTTATTTGATTGCTTTCATTCAGCAAATGATTGTCTCTAAAATCTCTTATTGTAGTTAATTTTTCTTTTATTTTCTTTTATAATATTTAGAGTTATTTTTTTAAAAAGGAGTAACGTTTTTGAGACTTTGCTCATGCTGTGTTTCCGCTCCTTCTGGGAGGAGGAGGCTGACCAGTTCCTTTTCTCGCTGCTTTTGCCTTCCCTAATTTGAGAACAGAGGTACCCATTTACTGCTGGGTAGATTGTAGCTTGACACTGCCAGGTTTCGAACCTAGTTACTTTGTTTTTAGACGCAAGAGCCGTAACCACTTTGTCAATCAATGCTCTCAATGTTATTGACTAAACTGAAGTTTTATAGGGCAGAAACATAACCAGACAACCTTATGTGTTTAAGTATTCTGATAAATTTACGATTTTCGTTCCTACCCCCCCCCCCCCCCCCCCCCCCTTCTATATCTCTCCATCCGTCACACATTCTCCCTCTTTCTCCAGCTATTTCTTCTTCTGTCTCATTTCGTATGTCTCCGGTATCTCTACTTTCTTCGTATGTCTCAGGTATCTCTACTTTCTTCGTATGTCTCAGGTATCTCTACTTTCTTCGTATGTCTCCGGTATCTCTACTTTCTTCGTATGTCTCAGGTATCTCTACTTTCTTCGTATGTCTCAGGTATCTCTACTTTCTTCGTATGTCTCCGGTATCTCTACTTTCTTCGTATGTCTCAGGTATCTCTACTTTCTTCGTATGTCTCAGGTATCTCTACTTTCTTCGTATGTCTCAGGTATCTCTACTTTCTTCGTATGTCTCAGGTATCTCTACTTTCTTCGTATGTCTCAGGTATCTCTACTTTCTTCGTATGTCTCAGGTATCTCTACTTTCTTCATATGTCTCAGGTATCTCTACTTTCTTCGTATGTCTCGGTTATCTCTACTTTCTTCGTATGTCTCAGGTATCTGTACTTTCTTCGTATGTCTCAGGTATCTCTACTTTCTTCGTATGTCTCAGGTATCTCTACTTTCTTCGTATGTCTCAGGTATCTCTACTTTCTTCGTATGTCTCAGGTATCTCTACTTTCTTCGTATGTCTCAGGTATCTCTACTTTCTTCGTATTTCTTCCTTCTCTCCGTTGGTGCTGATAGACGCCTAAGCGATAAGGAGCGAAAGTCATTCAGATGTTTCCTTGTTTGTTGATGTACGGTACATCCAAAATTATAACTTTTTTAAAGACATTCGAGAACATCGTAATAGAATCAGACCAGTTTTATTTGCCTACGCTCAACCACCATCTTGGAAGAGAGTTTAACCTTGTTTAACCAAATTTTCATTTACCCTATTTACCCTAATTAGGATACAAAATTAGGATACTATTTTCCTTGCTAGTTTTATATTTTAATTTTTATTTTTTTTACATTTTAATGTTATTGATAATTGATTGTACTTGGCTTTAGCTATTTACAGCCGGATTTGTTATTTGCTTATTTCGTGTCTACGTTTAGCATAATCATTTTATTGTTGATAGTTTTCAGGTGTTGATTGGGCTGTACCTCTGTTTTGCTTTTGTTTTCTTTATTAGAATTGGTTTAAATTTATCTTTGTTTTTGTTTTTCAAATAAATTGTTTCTTTGCGTTCACGGTGTGTATTCTTGTTCAAGAAAAAAAAAGTAGTTTTGAAAATTTAATTTCGTTTTTGCTTGTTATTTTCTGAAACACTGTAACTGGTATTCTCATTATTATTATTATTCGTATTAGCATCACTATTATTTTTATTACTTGTGTGACCGCTTGACATACACTACCATTAATACGTGTTAAAAACCACATACAATTAGAATAACAACGTTAAAAGCAGTTAAGACATTTGTGCACAAAACACAGTATCATGAAAAGTTCACGGATTTGAAAGAAGCATTGTAAAGCTGTCCCAGAACAAAAAAATAGTAAATGCATATTTTTGAATGGAAAATTTTGTGAAAGTGAGAGTTGCTAATCTGGGTTTTTTCCGTTGTTAGAGAGAGAGAGACGTGTGGAAAAAGTCGTAAAGCTGAGAAAGCGTGTGTAAATGTAGATAATTGTACCGTGTGAAAAAAGAAAGCATCGTGTGAAAATTGGCGGGAAAAAAGAAGAAATAGTATAAAAAGGAGAGACGTGGGCGATAGACAGGCTTTTACAGATTTTTAGGATTCATTAGGCGAGAGGATTTTACAGATAGTGTTAGGTGAACTCATGGTACCTATACCTTGTAGCGGTATGGCAGCTTGTGTACCCTGACAATCCCCAGAGCTATGCCAGTGGGAGTTTTACTCCTGGTAGGTTCAACCAAGCTGGACTGGTCTGCGTGGGTAGGCGTCAGACAAAAGCTGGTACCCTGGTCCTCCAGGTTGGGGGTTTTAGCACAGGGCCGACACCCCTGTCTGTGCAAAAATCGCACATGTTACGGAAACAGCAATAAATGAAAACAACTTTGATGTGGGACGGACATCCGGAGTCTCAGGCTCGTATGACTGACAGTGGTGAAAGCCGAAAGGAAGCCACTGGCATGAAAACGGATGCCCAGACCACAAAACACGAAACCAGAATTGGTTTTTGAAATGTCAGAACTATGAATGAGGCAGGAAAGCTGAGACAGATCACAGCAGAGATGAGGAATTACAAACTACATATCCTGGGAATAAGCGAGAGCAGATGGACAGGGATGGGGAGAATAAAAACAGCTACAGGGGAAACAGTACTTTATTCTGGTAGAGAGGATGGTCAGCACAACGAAGGTGTAGCCATTATCCTTAAGAAAGGAATGGAAAGGTCTCTACTGGAATGGAAACCCATTAACAACAGACTAATAAGAGCAAGACTGAGAGGGAGATTCACCAACACCACAATTATACAATGCTATGCACCAACAAACGACAGCGATGAAGAGATCAAGGACGAGTTCTATCAACAGGTACAAAAGGAAATGGAAACTGTACCCAGGTACGATCTTATTATAGTAATGGGAGACCTAAATGCGAAAGTTGGAACACACAATAATTATAACGAAAGAGTAATGGGGAAATGCGGCAGTGGAACAGTAAATGAGAATGGGGACAAATTAATAAGCTTCTGCAGTATTAACAACCTGGTCATTGGAGGAACACTTTTTCAACACAAAGAAGTGCACAAGTTAACATGGGAATCACCAAACGGACGAGACAAAAACCCATTAACAACAGACTAATAAGAGCAAGACTGAGAGGGAGATTCACCAACACCACAATTATACAATGCTATGCACCAACAAACGACAGCGATGAAGAGATCAAGGACGAGTTCTATCAACAGGTACAAAAGGAAATGGAAACTGTACCCAGGTACGATCTTATTATAGTAATGGGAGACCTAAATGCGAAAGTTGGAACACACAATAATTATAACGAAAGAGTAATGGGGAAATGCGGCAGTGGAACAGTAAATGAGAATGGGGACAAATTAATAAGCTTCTGCAGTATTAACAACCTGGTCATTGGAGGAACACTTTTTCAACACAAAGAAGTGCACAAGTTAACATGGGAATCACCAAACGGACGAGACAAAAACAAGTTAACATAATGATCAATGGCAGATGGAGACATGCACTACAAGACGTGAAAGTAAGAAGAGGCGCAGATGTGGGAAGTGATCATCACCTAGTAGTAGCAAGACTGAAGGTGAAACTCAGAGCTGCTGGACCAGTTGCAGTCAAACAGAAAAGATATAACATCACGAAACTTAAGGACCCCCTCACCAAAAAAGCGTTCGTGGTCGACGTAAAGAGACGATATCTGATTACCAAAAGCCAGGAAAGAACAGAGACCGACGATGTCGACCAGAAATTCAACACCATCTCAACAATATACAAAGAAAGCAGCAAGTCATGCTTGGGATTCCAGGAAAGAAAGAGCCAAGACTGGATAACACCAGAAACACTAAACACCATAGCGAAGAGAAAGGAAATGAAAAGAAAGAAAACAGAAGCTAAGTCTCCCAGGTTAAAGGCAATATATAGTGAACAGTACAGTCAGCTGGACAAGGAAGTAAAACGTCAAACCCGTGCTAACAAAAAAACATTTCTGGATGACCTTGCAAGACAGGCAGAAGAGGCAGCACTGAGAAATGAACAAAGCACAGTTTATAAAATAACTAAAGCTATCAGTGGAAAACGAGGTGCAAACAACATAACGTTAGTAAGAGACAAGCAAGGAAATCTCATCACCACAGAACAGGGGCAGGAAACAAGATGGGCAGAGCACTTCAGAGAAACACTGAATAAGGAACCACCAGAGACTCAGCTGAATGTTCCTGAGGCTGAAAGCGACTTAGACGTAAATACAGACATTCCACGAAAAGAAGAAATTATCACAGCTATCAAAGGGCTAAAAAATGGAAAAGCGCCTGGTCACGACAATCTAAATACTGAGCTATTCAAGACAGACCCTGAACTAGCAGCAGAACTATTAGAACCACTATTTGCACAAGTCTGGGAAACTGAGACAACACCAACAGAGTGGAGTAAAGGAATAATTGTCAAATTACCCAAGAAGGGCGACCTTGCAGACTGCAACAACTGGAGAGGAATTACCCTCCTCTCAGTTCCCAGCAAAATACTTGGCAGGATAATCATCCAGAGAATTTCAAAAGCAGTTGACCATAAACTGAGGAAAGAACAAGCGGGCTTCAGAAAGAACAGAAGATGTGCAGATCATATATTTGCCCTCAGGAACATTATAGAGCAGTGCTCAGAATGGCAGAGACAGCTGTACATTAACTTTGTTGATTTTGAAAAGGCTTTCGACAGCATACACAGGGACAGCCTATGGAAAATTCTGAGGGCTTATGGAATTCCCAGCCGCATTGTTTCCATTATAAAAAGCCTCTATTCTAACTTTACGTGCAGTGTTGGATCGAGTAATGTAACTTTCGAAGTGAAAACAGGAGTACGACAGGGATGCCCCTTATCAACAACATTATTTTTGACAGTCATAGATTGGGTGATGCACCAGACAACAGAGGGCAGTCCAAGAGGAATTAGATGGACAACGTTTTCTACGCTGGAAGATTTGGAATATGCAGATGACATTGCACTACTTGCGCATTCACATCAACACATTCAAGACAAAACCGATAGACTGAATAAGTACGGCCAGCAGGTTGGCCTGAACATCAATTTGAAGAAGACAGAGGTCATGACACTAAATGTGGGCAATCCTGAGCCAATAACAGTAAGGAACCAGAAGTTAGAACAGACAGACACATTTACTTACCTAGGAAGCATAGTAACACCTGACGGCGGAACAAGCAAGGACATTAACAACAGAATGAATAAAGCGAGAACAGCCTTTGCTGTTCTCAACAACATTTGGAAGTCTTCCCAGTATAGCACAAACACCAAATTAAGACTGTATGAGAGCTGTGTACTTTCTGTGCTTCTCTATGGTGCGGAATGTTGGAGAGTAACAGAGAAGGAAATGTCGAAACTGTCCTCCTTCCACACAATCTGCCTAAGGAAAATTCTCCGAATCTTTTGGCCAAACACCATCAGCAACCAAGAACTACTTATTCGGAGTAACCAGGAGGACATGCACACCATCATAGCTGGCAGACGCTGGAGTTGGGTTGGCCACGTCCTCAGAAGGGACCCTGATACCATCACAAGAACAGCCATGCTATGGACCCCCGAGGGAAACCGAAAGAGAGGCCGACCAAAAACAATTTGGCGGAGAACTGTGGAAGCTGAGATGCAAAGAATGAACCACAGTTGGGGCACTGAACGAAGGATGGCCGCCGACCGAGCAAAGTGGAATCAATTTGTTGCTGCCCTACAAGACGCTGACTGCTTTGACGGTTGGTGGTTATGGATCAAAGAAAGAAGAAGTTAGGTGAACTTCGTCTTTGAGATTATCAAGACAAGTTTTTAACTTGACAAGTTTTCAAGTTAGACAAGTATTTTTAAGTAGACAAGTTAGTTTTTAAGTAGACAAGTTTGTATTTTATTCTATTGGATATATTATACACTTTCATTTTGGATACTCACTACTTTATGTAAGCAAGAAACAAGTACTTCACCACTGTGTCAATAACATTACTGTTCTAATGACGTTAAAAAACTATATTTTATTTTTCTACATTGCTGAGTTTTCTTTGGAACGTTACAGTGGATTACTTTGACAAATCATTATACGAGGTATTGCTTTTCACTAAACCTAAAAGGGTAAGAACGGACTTTGGAAAGAAGAATAAACTAAGGTCAGGAATTTCCATCTCAGGCGAAAGGCCTGTAACCACTTGAACCAGAACGTACATAGAGTTAGCTCACGTCAAAATATTTACCTGCGCACAACACCACTGACTGGCTAACAGACCCGGTTACACTAACTTCATATTGATGGCATGACCAAGCCCGGTCACACTTGTACATGGAGAGGTAAAGAGGCATCCTGCAACTAGTGCGCATTGAGAAGGGTGCTACCAGGATAAGAAGATTCCAGGGCACCCCTAAACCTGTGTATCGGAGTTAGAGACATCCTGATGCTGAAATTTAGCAGCACAATGTATGTCATATGTTACCATGGAGAGTTAGAGACATCCTGATGCTGAAATTTAGCAGCACAATGTATGTCATATGTTACCATGGAGAGTTAGAGACATCCTGATGCTGAAATTTAGCAACACAATGTATGTCATATGTTACCATGGAGAGTTAGAGACATCCTGATGCTGAAATTTAGCAGCACAATGTATGTCATATGTTACAATGGAGAGTTAGAGACATCCTGATGCTGAAATTTAGCAGCACAATGTATGTCATATGTTACCATGGAGAGTTAGAGACATCCTGATGCTGAGATTTAGCAACACAATGTATGTCATATGTTACCATGGAGACAGCTAAGAGATCAAAAATAAAATAACAGAAATGTTCAGGAAGAGGGGCCAGACGAAATATCTAAGATCGTAGTGGACGCTTCCTACCACGCTTATGATCGACGGATAACGAAGACATACAGTAACCTAAATAATATCACTACATATATTCTTGTGCTTAGTAACTAAGTTACTAGAAAATTCTAGCTTATTCATTGTGCAAGAACCAAATAGCTTCTGTTCATACAAATATGCGAAAACGTGACATCAGCTGCTGGGAAATGGCTCCTTTGTTAATAGCGGCCACTAAGAAGCCATTGAAAGAAGAAACCCATGACTGGTCTATGCCGGTCGTAAAATAAAGTTAAAATGATGCTGTGCACGGAAGTAGCCACCTGAAAATTAAAATATACTGTTCAAAAAAAGAAACGCATAATTATCCGAGGGCGCGTTTTTATGAGTTTGTAAGTAAAATTTGGTGCTAGGGTATATAAAAACAAGTCTCAAATGTTCTTTACAGTGTCAAATGCACGTGTTGGCCTGAATTGCGTTCGTTTTTGTAATCGTTACAACGCAATGGTCAATAGTGTTTATGATGCAATTTTTGACCACAGCTCATGTTGCGCGCACGTGAAAGCAACAAAATTTGGGGTGAACACTATTCACTGACTACGCAACTGAAACCCTATAAAAGGATAACGCTACACAAAAAACATTCAGTTCATTTTCAAGCAGACATTTATGGCGTCTCAATCGATAAATTTAAGGAACATTGCTATTGGCCGACTGCATGCAGGCGAAAGTCAAAGTCAGGTTGCCAGGCATCTAAACGTGCATCAGAGTACCATCAGTCGACTTTAGCACCGATTCCAATCCACTGGCTCAGTTGAAGACCGGCATCGCAGTGGACGACCCAGAGTGACAACAGCAGCGGAGGATCGCTTTATTCGGCTTCGTCACCTCAGAGACAGGTTTACAAAAGCTTCCTCAACTGCCCAGTCATTGTCTGCAGGACGTCATGTGTCTGATCAAACTGTCCGGAATACACTGCATGACGCTGGACGTTGGGCACAACGACCTCACCGAGGACCTGTCCTTACGCGCCGCCATCGCCAAAATCGACTTCTTTGGGCCAACCAGCATCGTCCCTGGGCAGCTGACAATCAATGGAGACGTTTCTGGTTTAGTGACGAATCTTTCTTTTTGTTGCAGCGTCATGATATACGGCGTAGGGTCTACCGTAGGCGAAATGAACGTTTTGCCGAAAATTGCGTTGATGAAGCTCCACCGCACGGTGGTGGAGGTGCAATGGTGTGGGGAATGATCAGTTACAACGGAAGGAGTCAATTGGTGCACATTGAAGGAGGCTTGAATGAAATTCTTCGACCCCATGTACTTCCACTTTTGGCTGCCCAAAGGTCTGTGTTTCAACAGGACAACGCCAGACCCTTGTTGTTAAAGAAATTATCACTGCAAACGACCTTGAAGTGCTTTAGCACAGGCTTCCTACAGGCAGACTAACTCTATGGTACCATGCTTGTCACGAAATTTGGATCGATTTCTTGTCCACTCCGGCAGTATTTAGTTACATTTTTGTGTGTCTAAATTACGTGAATTTTCTAGTAGTCTGTACATTTCCTTTACCCACTTAATCTCAGATATTAACCATTTTCTAATCAATTTTACACTCCCTTCGGTGACAATTTGTCATGTTTGCTTTAAGCTTCTCGGCTTTGCTAAGATTAGACACAGGTAAAAAAACCCAGATGGGCCGGTCAGTTTGCGTACAGTGACCGAGCGTTGTGTTTACCTAAGGCAGGGGTCGTCAACCTACGGCAAGCGTGCCAAGCGTGGCACGTGGAACGATTTTCAATGGCACGCTGAGTGAATTAAAATACTGTACAGTATATGATCTCATTTTAAAAAATTGAATTTTTAATTAAATAGAAGCATATAATTCTTTTAAAGCTATACCTGTTTTTACAACCCTTCAAAACGAAAGTTTTTAGACATTGGAGGTAAGAATGTGCGATCTGATGCAAACTAAAGGCCTGTTCATACTATACTGCACGTAAGTCTTCGTTTTTACGGACCGTTTCCAAGAACAAACATTCTTCAACGAATTTCAAGGGGAGTGGTTATACTTTGCGGCGCCCGCTAGTCTGGCGTCTACCTGCTACCGTAGTTTGCAGGATGAGATTCTTGAAAAGAATCCCAAGCGAATTTTTACGGGCAAGCGGAGACTAATATCATAATTACGCAATAGTGTCTGGCTAGCGCCTGGACGAGCGTATTTATTTCGTTTTCGCTAGCAGTTTTTGACTCCCAGTGTGAGTTTGGAGCAACAATGACTGACCTCGACGAAGTTATATTTCCGTCCTATCCTTCCCCTCTCTCCCGACCACCACCACCTCTACAGTTATCTCGGCTGTCGCATACTCATGCCCGTACGGTCCGTTGACCACAACACAAAAGTTGGTGTTGTTATTAAGTAATACTTGCCGTTAAAATGACTCAAAAAAGACAAAAACTTGATATACGCTCGTTTCAAGACCTTTGGACAAACGAATATGGATTCATACAACAAAAGGATCGTGCTGTTTGTGCTTTATGTTATGAAAGTGTCGTGTGCCGTACGTCAAGTGTACAAAGACACTATCAACCATCTTTAAAAACTCTGAGGAGAAAAGTGAAGCCATTTTTTTTTTCTAACCAGCGGCACTCGAGCTTTCCAGCTCTTTTGGCCCAATGACATGTCATTGCAAGGCTGGGGGATCAGTGGACTTTCCTTCCAACCCGGTCAGGAGCTTCGCTCCTTCCCATCCACACTGGATTTATGTGCAGGAGCCATTCAGGCTATTCAGTCAAATTTCCGGTCGTAAACATCCTGCAAGTAAAGCCATAAAAATGGTTGTTTCTAGCTACAAAAAACAAAGTAGTATTTTTAGTCAAGTAATTGGAACCAAAAATAAAGCTACCGAATGTAGTTACAAAATTGCATAGTGTGTGGCTTCGAAGGGCAAACCTTTCACAGATGGAGAATACATCAAGGAAACTTTTTTGAGCAGTGCTGAAATTTTGTTTAGTGATTTACCAAATAAAGAAACAATACTGTCTCGGATTCGAGAAATACCGGCTTCTGCTAGATCAATCGAGAGGCGCATAACTGATGTGGCTGAAAATGTAACGGTAAAACAAACAACCAGGTTACAACAAGCTGTTGTATTTAGTGTCGCTCTTGACGAAAGTGTCGATGTGAATGACGTGGCGCGCCTAGCTATAGTTGCGCGATATTGTGACAACGACCGTATTTATGAAGAACTGTGCTGCTTGATACCTTTTGATGGTACAGCCAAGGGAGAGGACATTATAACTGCATTTGTAAGCTATTTCGAAAACCAGAACATTAACATGAATAAAATATTATGTGTTACTATTGATGCCGCCCCTGCATTTGTCGGAAAGAACAAAGGATTTGTTAAACTTCTTGAGGATCGTATTGGACGTCAAGTATTGAGCTTCCATTGCATTATACACCAGGAGAGTTTGTGTGCGAAGATTTCGTCACTATCCTTGAACTCTGTAATGGAAACTGTTGTCAAGATAGTTAACTTCATAGTTGCTCGCTCTTCATTGACCCACAGGCAATTCAAGTCTCTTCTACAAGAAATGGAGAGCGCATATGCGGACCTCCGCTGTACAGCAATGTTCGTTGGCTTAGTCGAGGTAATGTTTTGAACAGATTTGTATCATGTCTAGAAGCAATCAAGGTGTTTCTTGATGAAAAAGAACAACATTTCCCGGAATTGAATGACGAGGACTGGCTGTGCAGGCTGATGTTTCAGGCTGACATAACTACAAATCTGAATGAATTAAACTTGCGTTTACAAGGGCAGGGTCAAACAGTACTTGATCTTTTTGAGCACTGGAAAGGATTTGTGTCAAAATTAGACATATTTTGCAGAGATATTACCACTAACACATACAAGTACTTTCCAAACGTAAAGGCTCATTCAAATCGATTTACTGTCAACAGAGATGAGCTTCAGAAGTACGTTGAAGCGCTCAAAGGAGAATTTGCTAAACGAGGTCAAGACTTCAAAATTCACGGGCCCATGTTTTCTTACCTCATCAAGCCCGACTTAATTGATCATACTAACATCCCATTTGACCTATCTCTTTTCGAGTGGATGGATGTTGACAATTTTGAAATGCAACATGGAATTCAAGGCATCAGAGTTATGGACGATAAAATTTGTAGAATTGCGAAAAACTCTTGAAGGAAGCTGCTTGGAAAAGTCAGCTGCCATCCTCAACTGCTGGACATCCCTGCTTGAAGCGTTCACCTGTTTGAAGAAAGTTGCATTTGCTCTACTTTCAGCTTTTGGGTCAACTTATACATGTGAACAAATTTTCTCACACATGAAAGCTGTTTTAAGTCCACAGAGAAGTCACCTAACACCTGTGCATTCAGAAGCCTGTGTGAAGCTGAAATTGACAAAATACACACCTGATATTAAACAATTAACCAAGGAGAAGCAAGGACACGGGTCCCATTAATTGATTAATGACTCAGATCAATAATAATCAATGATTACTAAGGTGACCAGAAGTCCAGGTTTTTCCGGGACAGTCCCGGTTTTCAACCATTTTTGATAATTTGTCCCGACTTTTTTTCGATGGAATCCGGGACGCCAATTTGTCCCGGTTTTGGACGAATTAGCCAATTTGGTATAAATCTCACAGATTAAAAAAAAAATTATTATTCCGTGGCTGACTTGAGGGAATTTTTAATTATTAGTGAACTGGCGCCGAAACAGCACATGAGGTTGTCAGGACCGTGAATTAGGTTTGTAGTTCCAATGTGATATTCGCAGTTATTTGAAATTTTAGGTAGTGGTAAAGTACCAAGACTTTGCGTACGGTATACGTTTATTTAATTTAAACGGTGAATTATTTGTGCATATTTTGTTATTGTTGTAAGAAAATGGTACAAAAGCGTAAATGCAGTTTCAATGAAGATTTACAAAAGGAATATCCGTTTATTAAAAAGAGTACATCAAACTTCAATGTACGATGCAATATATGTGCCTCCGGGTTTTCGATAAGCCATAGTGGACGTGGTGATATTAAGAACCACATAAGCAGTGAGAAACATAAGAGAGCCGTCGTTACAGCTGCATCAAGCTCGTCGTTAACCACTTTCTTCAGAGCTGATAAAATTGGTGACCAAGAAGAGCAATTAGCTGCTATAGAAGGCGCCTTTGCATACCATACAGTGCTATACAATCATACTTTCAGATCTATGGATTGCACATCAAAATTACTTCAGGTTACTTTAGAGCCAAAATTTGCATGTGCACGTACGAAAACAGAAGCCATTATTCGAAATGTCTTGGCACCCCATATTCTAAATGAGTTAAGGTGTGACCTAGAAAAGTCTACATTTATTTCTGTACTGACAGATGCATCCAACCACAAAGAATTCAAGATTTTTCCTTTGCTTGTCAGATACTTTGATCACAGTAATAGAGTGAAAATTAAAATATTAGAGTTAAAGTCATAGCCAGGTGAAACATCTGATATTGTAAGTAGTTTTCTTAATGACTGCATAACTGAAAATGGTTTAGACAGGAAAGTAGTTGGATTATGCGCAGACAACACAAATTCCAATTTTGGAGGTGCTGAAAGGAAAAGACAGAACAGTGTTTTAAAAAAACTGCAAGAAAACGTTGGACATGGTCTTATAGGAGTTGGGTGTGCAGGACATATTTTCCACACCACTGCTCGAACAGCTGCAGATGTACTGCCTGTTGATGTCGAGCTGATTATTGCTGAAATTTATCTACTCTTCAAATCATACACAGTACGAGTTGAAAGACTCAAGGAGTTTTGCCAGTTTGTGGAAACAGACTTCCAGTTGATCTTAGGTTATGCTCAGACTAGGTGGCTTGCTCTGCTGCCTGCTGTTGAAAGGGTTCTTCAGATGTTCCTGCCTCTAAAATCATATTCTCAATCTCAAGACAGATGCCCAGTTTTTATACAGACATTCTTTGAAAATCCTCTATCTGAGGCATGGCTTGTTTTTGTTCACAGTCAGGCCTCTCCATTCCACGAAGCAGTGCAAAAAATAGAGGGACAGACGGTCACTTTGTTTGAAATCATTGACAACATCAACAGTGTCGTAAATTTATTTGAGATAGGTCTTAGAAATAGTGGTCCCGTTAGAGTGAAGAATGATGGTGAAGGCTCTATGATAGAAAGGGTTAGGAAAGAGATAGTTGATTCACAAGGGGTGCTGGGGAGAGTAAGGACAGTCTAAGAAATCGGGTACTCTTCTCCGATTTGTCTATCTTACGACAATCTCTTTTTTTTTTCCTCAGTAGACTCCTAAATCTCTCCTGGCTAAACAATTATTTGCCAGTTTTCCAAACACTCATGTGCACACACCAATTTGGTGCTTCAAACACACAGACGCTACGTGAATACAAATATGGGTAATAGGGCGTGGGTCGGCCAACACAGTACTAAAAGTTTTATGGTGTTTATTTATCATTTAAACCAAAATCACAACATTTATCATGGTACAGGCAATAATCATAGTTACAGAAAATACAAATAACAAGGGGGGCCCCCCCCCCCCCCCCCACCCCCCCCCCCAACCCCCCCCCCCCCCCCCCCACCCCCCCCCCCCAAGGGGGGGGGGGGGGGAGGGGCGGGGGGGGGGGGGGGGGAGGGTTTGAAGAGTAGTATCCAATATGCCCTTCCCGCTTGTATGGACAAAGAAAAACCCAGTCCAAAGACAGGTGGTTATCAGAAATAGATAATTTAACACAACAGTAAATTAATTTATACTGATAAGAGATACCGGGTTAAATAATATTTTGTAGGGGGGGGGGGGGATACAATCGGGGGGTCTTATGAAACATTAACCTAGACAAACCTTATTATTGTTCTTCTGACGTGTTTTGTGTCTGGAGACAGGACAAAGGGGGGTATAGACAACAAAATTCTTTCCAATGTTCAAAGGACCCATACTAAAGACATTTTAATTCTCGAATGTAAGCTTTGTTCCCAGAAAAAAAATTATGGGGGTCTTTACCAAGTCACCGCAAAGGCCGTAAGTTTTTAATGTTTAACAGAATTTGAATTAAAAAGCTTGTAATGTATAAATGGGGAATTTCCAAATGTTAATAACAGAAATTGAAGGCGCTAGGAGCGGGGGGGGGGGGGGGGGGGACTTAAAGTAAATCGGGGGGTTATCTAAGGATTGCGCTCATTCATTGTGTACAACAAGGTCATTTTGTACTGCCTAGACAATTGCAAACTTATAACACATTCTTTTTCTATCTGTAGGCCATGGTTTTTTTTGTTCAAGATGATATGCCAATCTCATTACGAAAAGGTTCATCACAGCAACAGAGGGATCCCTGGAAAAGAAATTCATTAAACAGGGACTCCTTAGATAGTAAGGGTGAAAAATACATCATAAATAAGGGTCCAGGGAGATAGTTTTCACATTGGGGAGGGTAGGACAATCAGGAAAAAAGATTCCCCCATTGTTCATTGGGGTATTTTTTCTAAAATCTCTTGCTACAAAAAAGTAGTTTCCTCACCCCAGATCATTTGGTACTTAAAACCACTGTACCCTTAGGCGGGTAAGCAATCTGGCATTTCCATAGGGGGGAATTAAACCAAAATCACAATATTTTCATTGAAACAAGTCTTATTAATCCATGTAAGAAAAACCCATACGTTGGGAATTAAAAACAAATGCAAAACAGGTCCGTCAGAAATAGAGATTTAAACACCAGTAAATTAAATATAAATTCATAAGAGGGGATTCTTCTATGGGGCGCGATGGGGGGTTTAGGAAACAATTCACTCCTCAAAGTTTTCCCTTTACTAAGCAGATTTAGGGAGGGGAATTAAACAAAGTTAAGAAATCCCACTTAAAGAGAACAATACAAGGAATACAGAAAAAAAAATATTTACCAGGTAAAGCAAATTATAATGTTTGCAAATAAATCTCATTCATTCATGCACCCTCGTGATGGCCAACCCACATTTTCTCACACACACTTACCGATCGTGGAATCTGGCACTCCATAGAAAAATACACATACAGTAGTAAGTATTAAATAAATGAATGCGTTCTGTTCTTCGGTTTCCAGCCCCAGATTTAACGGGTTTAGGCGTTTAGCAAAGTGTCCCGAAATCGCTGGAAGGTGAAGCCTTATTGTGTCTCTTTGATTATATATATAAATTTTCTATGGGATGGCACGGTCACAGATACAGGTATGAGAATGGTGTGGTCTCTTGAATTTTCGCAGCTGATGGTGAAAGAACTTCTTAAGCGTGATGACAACTACTGACGAGTGAGGTATGTTTTTTCCTTCGGGTTTTTTTAAAATCCAGTGAACAATTATGGACTGTCAGTGTTCAGGACATATATACTCTTTCTCACAGTATAGCAGTAAAATAAAATATATCGCTACTGGCAATGTTCTTCTCCAGTTTATCTTTACAGACTTAATTTTATTGATGATTTGTTTTTTAAATGTTCTTGGGTTTGCTTTCTTTCTGGTAACTTCAGACAGCGGGACTCCAACAGGATCGCCACAAGATTAAATTTAAACTGTTCATCAAATCTCTGGAGGTTTTTTAGAACCGAGTCTGGAGGACTCTATATAATTGCTGGGACGCAAAAGTTTATGATCACCCTATGTGGAAAATAGAAAACATGAAATCATACGGCAAAATCAAATAATATTCTAACGCGCGATAAATTTACCATTAAGACTATTATATACACTCGCGTATTCAATTGTATATTTAAGAAAACACTTCGCGAGTCTAATGGTTAAAAACACACATTTATATATAGAACTTAACTAAATTAATTAGTTATAAATTCCTTCGCGACTTTAAAAGTTAATTTAAGCATCTATTATCTTTGGAAATAGTGTAATAGATATATCATTAAATTTACAACTGGAAACTTTTGAGATGGGTTTAATTTAATAGATTTAAATTAACACAAAATCCAGTGAAATAAAATGAAAGAACTAGACCACTGATCACTTGAAACTAATATATTATACCGTTAGCACAGAATGACTTCACTCCAATATAGCCGAAAAAATCCAGAGGAAATCTAGCAGGATTCAACTATAAGCTAGTGTTTCTGTAAATCTCTGGCAAACGAATGATAAATTGCATTCTTCAGTGGTCTCTATATATATTAAATGAAATGAAAGATCGGGGGGACACGTGAAAATTTCACACCTTATTTGAACTCAGGGAACTATCGTGCTTCTGTGCCGCCAGTCCGCGCTCTGGACTTCCCTGTCCGTCTCGTCTCTGCCATTCTGCATGAGGATGTGAAATGCCGGCGAGAAGCTGCTTCGTCTGCTCTGGGACCATCCTTGCCTTTGATCGTATGCCGCCTTCCTCGTTGGACTCTGACAACGCCCCACTGGGCAGGCGTACTGGCAAAAGTAAAGAAAATAACTGCTATTAATTGCTCTAGAGATAGCAGTGGGCGTGGTTTAACCTCCCCTAAGACGATGCAATCTCCTGGATGCCCAGATGATAACAGTCTACATATTAATTATCCAACGTGTTGAAAATCCACGTGGAAATGATGCATACTAATTTTCCCAGGTGGTAGAGTTCCACGTTGACGAAAAAAATACAACAATATTCAGGGGTACTGATGTTATTCGAGGGTCCTACCATATCATCTAACAATTCAGGGACAGCTGAGTTTCATCGTCACAAACAGGTTGAAAACTATATTGAAGTCCAAACTGGAAGACTGTTTCTTGCCATCAAGAGTTAGGCTAATCTTTGAAAAGCTGGAAATGGAAGGACTTCCAAAGGAGGATGTGAAAAAGTTTCATGCTAGCGTTTCTTCGTTCTATGAAACAGATTTCAATTATTTGAATAAATGGGCTGCAAAACATTTTCAAGACCTAGAATCCTACAGCTGGGTAACGCTGAACAGAATATCAATTTGGGCAGATATTGAGATATCATCATCACTAGTGATTCAAATATTACCTTCAGACCACTTTACAGAAACTGAAATTTATGACGAATATGTCTATATGAAGCAGTTTGTTACTTCTCAGAAAATTAGTGAATGGAGTGCCAAAAAAAAAAACATTGCCACCACAACGTTGGATTGAAATGGTTTCCCACTTCAAAAACAATAATGTGACATTTTCAAATATTTTGAAGTTGGCTGAGTTTGTTTTTTCTGTCTACCTGGAACAAATGCTGCCACAGAAAGAGTGTTTTCTTTGATGAACAGCTTATGGGCAAGTGATAAAACACAGCTAGGTGTTGAAACTTTGAAAGCTATGTTGACAACCAAAGTGAACTGTGGGGAAATATGTGTCGAGTTTTTTTAAGATGCTGCTTGCAAAGAAGGACCTATTGATACAAATCCACTCATCTGAAAAGTACAGTAACTCAGCTTCAGGATTATTGATGTTTTTCTCTCTTATTAGTTTAAGTAGTTAAACTTATACAGTAAAATGTATGTTATTCAATGTTATTCAAATGTATATATAAAATGTATATTAATTACATTGACATCAACTTGATTTTTCCGGGACATGTCCCGACTTTTGACCTTTTCTTTACCCTTTTGTCCCGTTTTTTTTTGCATTGAAATAGGTTAAATCTACTATTTTGTCCCGGATTAGGGTTTTGAAAATATGGTCACCTTAATGATTACTCATATTAAAATTTTAATAACGTGTTTTATGTTTGGTTTATTTAATTGTTTTGTTCTTCAAACTATTGGACTTTCTGTCTTAACAAAATATACATATAGCAATTTTATTATAAAATTTCAAAATAATGTGTTCAGAACTTAAATTTTGCAAAACATAATATTTGTATTGATATTTGTTCCTATTTATATTAAAATATTGAATAATCTACAAAGAATAGAATAGTTATTTAATGTATCGGAAACATGTTAATACAAGATCATTTTAAAATTGTTTTAATAATTGTTGTATATAAAAATATGGTGGACTTAGGTTGGCACGCTGAGTGACTTTGCAACATTACTTCGGCACGACACTACTAAAAGTTTGCCGACCCCTGGCGTCTTCTTCTTCTTCCATCCTTAGCCATCAACCGGCAAAGCAGTATGTGGCCAGTACGCCTAGTGGCGTCTTAGGGCAACAACAAATTGATCAATCTATCGCTGTTTCCACCACGCCTAGTGGCGTCTTTGTGGAACAAAAACAGACCAAACAATCTATCATTGTTTCCGTAATCAGATTGGTTGGCAAGCAGGTGATCAGCCCACTGTGCGAAGTTTTTACGGGATGGGGTAAACAGCCCCATGCCCATACCCTCCTTAGTCGCTTTTTACGACATGCGTGGTAGGGTGCAGTGTTACTATTCTTTGCTCCCCTTTCGGGCCCCGGTAACACACGGGTGGACCCCTGGCGTGCCGGGCGATAAATAATCCGCTGGCAGACAGATTACAGACACGCATTTGACAGTCGGAATGTTGTGAAAAGCTTCCGGCAGAATTATTACGAAGACATTACTTGTGATAATATATGGAGTAACATTTTTAATCATTGACGAGAATATGCGAACATTTTGAAATACCTTTGCAACGCAGTCCACGATTTTTTTGTCATCCATATTGACGGAGATGTGACCTTTACAATCAAACACGCAAATTCCCTATTATGACTTGGAGGTGGAGTAGGGTCTTAGTCAGCTCTGGTTCGCTGACCCTGACGCAAGCAGTCAAGTTATGGGTCGCTTACTGCATTCCTCACTTTTGGTGAGTCTTCGGTCCCAATGATTTATAGATTTAAAAGCTCAGGAAAAGTCTATTATTATTACTATTATTAGCAAGGGTAAAGTTCTAAGATAGTTGGGATGATGGAATAGGAAGAGAGGGGCACATAAGTATGTGTTGGGAAACGCAATACTCAAGAGGGTATTTGTTCTCTTCTTTTGTGAGACTAGTTGGCAGCACCAGTTGAGGGTAGTATCTCTGGAACAAGTGAGGTTATAAGTGGCCTCAAGTTGACGCTAGACACCATTATCAGACGGGTCTTAGAGACGCGTGACCAGCTTGGTAGTTACTTCCAGATACTTCCTGGAACGTGCTACAACTTTCAAACTTGACCAGTGGCGAATGTGATCCAGTCTACTATCTGCAAAGACCCAATCATCAGTTGCAGCAGAACCTCATTGGCAGCTAAGTAGAAACATAAAAGCTGCCAAGTGAACTAACTATCCAATTTTTAACGCCATAACATCACCCTGTGATTATAACTTTTTCTATGAGGAGTTATTCATTTGTATAACTGTTAAAACATAATTACTTATTAAATTTGTTACTTGAATAAAGACAAATCTAAAGTTGATTTGATCATTTTGAATGTACTACAACCGTATGTCTCAGGCCATTTCTTAAATACACTTAAACAGAGCTATACAATAATAATAAGAAGAAATTCGCAGAATTAACTCAGCTGGGGGCTTGAACGAGCTAACGAATTATAAGATAACCATATCCTTCACAAACGTTGACGGCAGATACTAGAGTTAACATTTGTTCAGCCTCATGCAGCATTGTTCTCGCTATCTGAATATCTTGTGAAAACACCCTTGAGGTAGAAGACATCATTATCCTTCTACCTACAACTCTGCCAAGAGTAATCTTGTGCGAAGGTAGACACCTTTGACGACCCACTTCAGTTACTCTTGAGTTTTGGCCACTGTTGGACCACTACTGCGGAGCTAAGGGGAGACAACCCGTGACAATGCTCCCAATGAGCGACACAAAAATGTTCAATCATTAATTTCGTAATTTCCTCATGTAGTCCCCGGAAGGTGTTGGTAGTACGGTTGAGATCTCCGATGAGACAAAGAAATAAAAAAAACTACTGCTCCATCATGCATGTCGTACTAGGCGACTTATATAAGGTTAGGCAGGTGGTTGGTAATCTCATCATGTAAAACAAATTGCTACAATATCCATTACTGTAAGAGTACATGAACTATTTGAAGCAGGCGTTCTGCAAGTTGCCTAGCAACAGATGTAGTCCATGCAGCATAGGAAGCCAAAAAGGAAGTCATAATTTCTTAACCATTCATAATATTTTGTTTTCAACGCTGGAAAATTTCATTTCAAGCTTTAGAAAACTTGTGTTTTGTAAAACAGAGCCGCGGGATAGCCACATTCTCAGCGTCCTCATAATCTCAAAGTAAAAACGAAGACAAATTAGTTCCGGTAGGTTAATTCAGCGGGTTCCGATAAGGCCGGAGAGAACTGGTTTTAGTGCGTTCAATGATTGATCTCAGGGATCTATAGCAAATACATGTTGTTTACAGGAGAAACGGTTCATATATAATTGTGATGTAATAGCAATTGTTTGTTTAATGAGTGGAAATATAACAACAATAAGACGAATAGAAGATTTATCAATACAGGCACACACTGAGATAGACATAAACACAAAGCCCAGACTAGCACGGGAAGACGCGCGAACAAATTTGGAGGCAGATATACACATGTTACAAAAAATGATTAATGTAGGGCAGATAATTTTAAAAGGGCGATAACGGGGAGAACAATGTATGACAGAATGTACTCGTTAACATACTCGTGGTTTTGAGTTTAACATGTTTGAATGTTTGGAAGCCGCAATTGCCTGTTCCTATCTTTGTATTTAGGTCAGTCATCAAAACTGTGATCATCCTTCTGGGATTCAAATAGTCCATAAATAGACATAGAAGCGAACCAGCAGGCTCTCGACAAAACAGATCCTGTTCAGACCAGAAGACAACATTGCGAAATATAGTTGGGAAAAAAATTAGAATTGAATTCATCTCCTTAAACTGGATTTGTGGACAATGAAAAGGCATTTTACAGTGTTGACAAGCAATCACGTTGGAAGCTAATTAGCATTATGCCCTCTCCTGAAAATCATTAACTTAATAAAGAAAATATACGAAGACAATGAATGCAGAATACTTCACGAAGGACAACTTACAAAGCCGTTTGAGCTAAGAACTGGAGTGCGACAGGGATGTCTCTTATTACTATTTTTCTTTCTGCCGGCTATAGATTAGGTGATAAAAGTATCGATATCGGTCAAAACAAATGAAATTGAGTGGATTCTGACTTAACAACGTGGATATCTAAATTTTCCCAACGACTTTTCTCTTCTGTCTCATAAATGTAACACGATGTAAGACAAAAATAAAAATACTTAAGAATAAATGCAGCAAACAATAACAATATTGCAAGTGAAGAAAAACTCCTACAAGATGCCGAATCATATATACAGTATAAATATATATATCTGTCACGGGATTTACTCCCTTTGCTCCGCAGTGATGGTTCAACAACGGCCAAAATTCAGAGTATCTACTAAGGGTCTTAAAAGGTAACTACTTTCGCTTACGATTACTCATGGCAGAGTTGTAGAGAGAAGGATGATGAAGCTTCGATCTCGAGGGTGTTTGCATTTTATTTTTATTTTTTTTTTCTTAACCAGCGGCACTTGGGCTTTCAGCCCATCGGCCCAATGACATGTCATTGCCGAGGCTGGGGAACCTGGGGACTTTCCTTCCAACCCGGTCAGGAGCTTCGCTCCTTCCCATCCACAGAGGGTTTATCACAGGAGCCGTTCAGGTTATTCAGTCAAATTTCCGGTCGTAAACATTCCTTCAAACGCTGACGCCCGGGTTTGAACCATGAACACCGGGTCGCCAGTACAACGCCGAAGCCATTACACCAGCGCGGCTCCCAAGGGTGTTTGCATAAGATAGTTCAGAAATCAAGAACAATGCTGCATTGGAATGAGCTATTGTTAACTTTGTATCTGCCCGCCGCCTTTTATGAAAAATTATTATGTATTTAGCTCGTTCAAACCCCCAACTGATTCAAAGTAAAATATTACTTAAATAGCTCTGTTATTAGTATTTAAAATGATTGAGACATACGGGTGCAGTTCACTCAAAATTACTAAATCATCTAAAAATGTGTATTTTTACAGATAACATAATTTAATAATCAATTATCGTTAACAATTGTAAAATAAATCAGGGTGGGGTGAATTTAAATAAAGTCTTTTAACATTTCTTCACATGTAATGGTCTGAAAAGAAAAAAAATGTTTTCTGGTTTGAAAAAAGAGTGTTCCCTTGGCAGCTTTGAATGAGTACTTAGCTGCCAGTAAAATGTCGGTTGGTTTCTGCTCCAGCCGATGCTTGTTCTTTACAGGTTATAGACTGGTTCACTCGTCACTAGTCAAATCTGGTGGCTGCAACACGTCCCTTGTAGTATCGTGTGGTACTTGCGAAGATGGTCCAGCGTCTGTTAAGACGCTGAATATTAGCCACTGTTGGACCATCACTGTAGAGCAAGGGGAGTAAATCCCGTGACGGTAGGACATCTTGGTACTAACTAGGACATGTGGGTATCAGGTAAGGCAAGTGGGTACTAGTTATCACATGTGAGTACTAGGTATGGCATGTGGCTAATAGGCAGGACATATGTGTAATGAGTAGGACATGACATCTAAGAAATCAAGAAACAAGAGACAAATTTGCGGTCACAGTATCCAACAAATTCCAAGTGCTTCAACAGCTGGAAGAGGTAGAGAATACAGAAGACTATTGGCAGCAAATCAAAACTGTATGGAATGAGACATGTGAAGAAATACTGGGGAAAAGGGAACGACAACAAAAAGCATGGATAACAACAGAAACCATCAATAAGATAAAAGACAGAAAAAACAAGAAAGCAGATTTAAACACAAGCAAAAACAGAAGTTCCAAAGCCAAGGCTCAAGAAGTGTACACAGAAGCAAACAAAGAAGTAAAATGAAGTATCAAAAGAGACAAGAGGAAGTATATTGAGCAGTTGGCAAGAGAGGCAGAAGATGCTGCAGCCAAAGGAAATATGAGAGAACTGTATAGAAGCACAAAGAAGCTAACAGGGAAATACAAGCAAACAAGTTACCTCATAAAAGACAAGAATGGAAAACTGCTCAGCAATATACAAGAGCAAATGAAGAGGTGGACAGAATATTTTGAGGACCTTCTCAATAAACCAGCTCCACAAAACCCCCTGGACATCCAGCCAGCAGAAGAAGAGCTACAAATTACCGGTGAAAGACCAACGAAGGAAGAAATAAAGAAAGCCATAAAGCTTCTAAGAGATTGTTGAACCCCTTCTTGTTGATACTGTTGGTGGTGGATATGTATATTGTTGGGACTGTTTATGTTCTTGAGTTAATCGTGCAAATTCCGCGAATATATTAATACTTGATGCAATAAGATGCAAGCTCAACGTAGGCACATCAACAAGTGCCAATACTGTGATAGTCCAAACTCGTTAATTGAAAGTTCATACATTGTTTATTGACATCACATCATACGGGACGAAACACTCAACGTTGACGGTTAATAGATAGTTCAACATGATGATTATGGACGCATGTCCTCAATAATAATTCAAATAAATAGTCTCAGAAGAATCCTCCAGCAAATTCTGACTAGGTCTCTGAGTGAATACATCAATAGTCATAAAGGTCATGAAGTAGTCAGTACAAGGTTATTTTGATCACGGTTGACCTTTCCTCAAGGACAAGAGATTCTCATTATACTTGGTAGATTCTAAGATCCCGATCTAAAGAAGTCCTCATCAACAAAACATATTAGAACGTAGGTGCAGGTTCCTACTAAATACCTTCCAGGCATGTAAAGTTACTAAGGCATTGATACTTGAATTACCTCTTGTATTAGCCGTGACTGACCCCAACGGCTTCCTAATATTATATAGATAACGTAGATCCACGGTAGTTACCGCCGATCCCCTTGATAGGCATTTACTGGCATACAAAAATATATCTACAGCTGTGAATCCATTTCGGTACAGGCTAGTCACCTGTTATCGACTAGATACTCACGACTGTGGAGAACGATCATTATTATCACAATAAGTATATACTTGGCTCTTCCAACGACTCAGCACTTACGTGGATGACCACCGGCTACAACTGCTAATCCGCAGGACCGGGTCTCAATATAAAATACTTTACCCAAAACACGGGTCTCGAACTCCCAAAGCTTCGTTATTGGAACTTGGGATTCTTGCTTCTCAAACCCATTCATGACGTCAACCGACTGTCTAGATACACGTGCGGACAGGATAACCCCCTATACGCCTTAGTGCACAACCGTGCGCTAATGAAATCAAACTCACCAATAAGACTTACTCTCATGTAAGTCGGTGCGTAAAGTTTATTACAGAGGTAGGACCATGTATTAATAATATAAGACTACCTTCATCTGTAAAGGAGTGCAGAGGTCTACGAAAAGGGCTCTACAGATTCCTTACCAATCCCCCCCAAAAAATTTAATTATATTAATTTTTTTCTTTAATACCGACACTAGAGGTAAGTCAAGTTTACATATTCCTATTTTACCAATATATCATGATAACAATAATAAAATATGAAATTCCAGTTAACTCAAACAACAAAAGGTATGCATAAAAGCATACATCCACAATTGCACACCTTTGGTACAATGTGGTCAATGAAATGAAATATCATATTAGAAATATTGAATTAAAACAAATGTAAACGCAAATACAAAGAAATGATGAGAAACCAATGAATAAACAGAAAAGTAATGGATATGCATTTAAAATGACAAGTGAAAAAATGAATAAAAATGAAAGAATACAATTTAAACACGTATAAGAACAACGCACTTAACTGTGTGTCTAAGTCCTTTTGAGGTACTAATGAAAGTACTAATGTTAAATTAATGTGCTTAAATACAACTATTGATAAATCCACTTAAATATTGTATAGTTAATTACATTAATCATTATTTTAACTAACTAAGTATCTAAGTTTAATAATCTAATTAATTCATTTATTTCACCCTAATAATGTTATTAATTACTTAAATACCGAAAGTTCCATTTTCCTGTTAGTGAACAGTTTATAATATAACAAATTCAGTTCCACGAAGAAATCAGAGTGGTAGAAATGTTATTTCGGTGAGAAAATATAATCCTTTTCCAACGTTATTATCTTTTCAATGTCATAATTAAGTGAATGTTATTCTCACAAGGATAGTCATATACCTTAAAGTTCCATGTTATTTTGATACATAAGCATTGTAGATTTCACTTGAATGAATGTTAATGACTCTTATAATCGAGGTATCACACGTAAAAAGTTACCCTCGACGAACTGTCAGTGTCCAAGTTCAGTTGTCTTTAGTGCGTAGCTGTTAACTCGATTCATTCGGACATCTTGACAAGATGTCAGCGAGAACATTCTGTGTGCCAGGTATGGATCGAATCGTGAAATTAAATGGTTGTAACGCGATCGCATACCTAGTAGATTTGGCAGATTTTACGTCCTTTGTGTTGAGTGCAGTAAGAGCTTTTTGGTCTGATTCCACAATAAAGTGTGATCCAAGCAGATATCTTTGAAGTTTATTTATTGACCAAACAAGCCCGAGAAGTTCTTTATCTAAAACTGAATAATTCTGTTCAGTTGGAGTTAACTTCCGTGACACATAGAGAACGGGATGCAAGGTTCCATTATATTCTTGTAGTAAGACACTTCCCACGCCGTAATTAGAAGCATCGATGCGTAATACAAATGGCAGATTCTCGTTAGGTAACCTTAAAACAGGATGATTAGAAAAAAATTTCTTTATGATATCCAACGCGATTTGATGTTCGTTAGACCACCGAATCACGTTAGCTGCACCTTTCCTAAGTAATGAAGAGAAAGGAGCAGTAATGGACGAAAGATGTGGTATGAATTTCCCATAGTATTGTACTAGTCCTAATAGAGATCGCACTTGTTTCTTTGTTTTAGGTGTGGAGATGTTAAGGATTTTGGAAACATTACTGTCCTCTGTGTATAACATACCGCGACCAATACGGTGTCCCAAAAAAGAAATCTCGTGGAAACCCACAAATGCCTTTGATGGCTTAGCAGTTAAATTATGATTTTGTAATGTAGACAGTAATGAGTTTAATCCTTCTAAATGTTCTTCCCATGAGTCACTGAAAAGACAAATGTCGTCTATGTACGCAATGACGTTGGGATGATGAGATAGGATTCGACGCATCATGCGTACGAACGTGGCAGGAGCGTTGACTAACCCGAAAGGCATAAATTTCCATTGGAATAGGCCCCGGGGCGTCGAGAAAGCAGTGAATGGTTTTGCCCTTTCTGTCAATGGTACTTGCCAATAGCCTTTTGACAGATCAAACTTAGAGAAGAAAGTAGAATGAGATAATTTTACTAATAAATCATCTAAAAGTGGCAAAGGTTCAGCGTCAAATTGTGTGACTTTATTTAATTTTCTGTAGTCTACACATAGACGAATGTTATTATCTTTCTTTCTAATTATCACCATAGATGAAGCATATGGTGACAACGAAGGTTCAATTATGTTTAATCGAAGCATCTCATCTAATTCCTTTTCGACCTTATCTCTAAAGTGCAAAGGTATGGGATATGGACGAATACGGATAGGTGTTTCATCAGTTAGGAGAATATCATGCTGAATAGCTGATGTATGACCTGGAATGTCAGTGAGAACCCTATCATACATTTGAAGTAGTGATGAAACTTGCTGTCGTTGATCAGTCGAAAGAGAAGAAGAAATAGTGACAGCATTCCAGTTTTCCGTGGAATGAAGAGGTACAACTGGTATGGGCAATTGTACATCTTGAAAAGAAGATTCTTCTTCTTGTATAACTGACAGATTAGTATAGTTATGAATGTGAGGAGTAGGATCGTCAGTCGCTTGAAATACTGATTGTAAATAATCAGGACGTGAATAATACTCTTTCAACATGTTAATGTGAAAGGTTTTGTGTTTTCCATTAATATCTACGATGTAGTCGACATCGGATATTCTTGAGATGATCACAAATAGACCTCTACATGTGATAAGTAGACGATTATTATGTGAAGGCAGTAAAACAAAAGCCTCGTCACCAGGAATAAGCTGGCGAAGACGTCTATACCGATTTGCAAATAGACGAGCTTTTTCTTTAGACTCTTCGGATGATGCAGTAGCTAACCTACAGGCATCTATTATTCTCTTTCTTAAACAGATGACATATTCATATGAGGATTGAGTTTCCTCAGGTATATTATCTTCAACCAATAAATCATGGATTAAAGACATAGGTCCGCGTGGTTGTATGCCAAAAACCAACTGGAAGGGGGAAAACCCTGTTGCTTGGTTTTGCACTTCGCGATACGCGAAGAGAGCAGCGGGTAGGACCCTGTCCCACTCCTGAGGGTGATCTTGAGTCATCTTACCCAACAACTGCTTAAGTGTCCTATTCTGTCTCTCAATTAATCCATTCGACATCGCATGGTATATAGAACTGAGAGATCTATCTATACCCAATGTCTTCATAACCTGTGACATGGATTCGGAAATAAACTGGACCCCATGATCTGATAGGATCTTACGCGGAAAACCAATGCTTGAAAAGATCAGCATTAAAGCTTCTGCAACGCTGGCAGATGAGGTGTTTTTAAGAGGTATGGCCTCAGGCCAACGCGTACACATATCGATACAGGTGAGAATATGTGTATGTCCTCTTGCAGATGGCAATATAGGACCAATGATGTCTATTGCCATTTTATCAAATGGTCTAATAGGTATGTCCGCAGCTTGGATAGGAGCATCATGATACGGACCCCTTACTTTAACTTCCTGACATGTCACGCAGGAACGACAATAGAGATTAACATCCCTATGAACGCCAGGCCAATAGAATGCGGATAGCACTCTAGATTTTGTTCGGGAAAAACCCATGTGACCTGCGCATTGTGAATCATGAGCATGTCGTAATATTCTGGGTCTCATAGCAGACGGGACCAGAATTTGTGAACGCACCAATGAATCTGTTTCTCTTATTAATCTAACTAAAATACCCTTTTTTAGAGCAAATTGGTGTCTAGACTTTGCAATTTTGTTGTTATTATTTTTCTTAGTCGCCAATTGAAAAAATCTCTGCAAAGAATTGTCATTCTTTTGTAAATTAGCAAACAGCTCCCTTGAAATAGGAGAATCATCATCATTACTATTATGAACCGTAGGTTCAGAAGTTGATTCACGCGACAATTCAGTAGCTTGCGCTCTGGTAACAACTGCATTTGCAGCATGAATGTGTCGCTTTTCCCATTCATTAATTTGCTCTGGTGCACACTCTTTTATACCGTGTATACAACCAAGTATTACATCGCTAACTGGATTCTGCAGAAGACAGGCATGGATCTTCCCTGAAAAGAAAGGTGTATGTAAGTTAATGATGGCTGTAGGGAAGGTTTCCACAGTACCCCCAAATGTGACACACTTGACCACGTTGCCTGTGGCCAAGGAGGGGTCGATCAGAGAGTTCCGCACTCCCACCGTGCTGCAGCCTGAGTCAAACAAGACAGAGCAAGGAATAGAGTTGACGTATCCTTTGTTAAATTTTAAACACCCTTTCCCTTGGTGAATTGATGCAGAAGTAGCTGTACAAACTACGGGTAGACTTGGTAAAGTGTGCCCGCATCGCAGCGTCGTGATCGCCTTGGGCTGGAATAGCGTTGAGCATTCTTGACATGTCTTTACCTGTTCTAGATCGATACAAGACATAGCGTTATGTTGATTAACATTAGTATCATTACCTTTGTTAGTTTGTGCTTCAATTGAAGCAACATTTGAATGTTGTCGTGGTCTGCTCGACGATCTATCTCTTCGTCGCGATCGAACCTGATTATTGTCATTAAAATTGCTATAATTACTGTTTCTGCTATCATTAAAATTTGGCTGAGTCCGCCAATGAAAGTTTTCACTGTTGTGATGTTGGCGAAATGACCTATTCATAAATCTATTTCTATTTTCTGGATGATATGATTGAGATCTCCAATGTTGTTTATTATTATTACCTTGATTATATTTAGGATTGTTGTTACTAAAATCTTGAGATCTGTGAGCTTGACCCCATGATACATTAAATGGAGCAGAATGTGAGTAATGTTTCCCCTTTTGAAAATGACCAAAGTTGAAATTATTATTACTTCCCCTTTGAAAATTTCTATCGCTACTTATCGAACGATTTCTAGGGAAATTGTTTTGTTGCATGGCGAAAGCAACGGGTAAATCGTCCTTAAGTTGCGCATTGCTGACATCCATGTTAGGATGAGCGGTGCAGAAATTTTTACAATGTTCTGACATTTCTTTTATATTACTAGGTTTACGTTCATGTAGGAACGCAAGAAATGCAGGACTTACTGCTGATAAGACTTTATCGCGAAGTAATAAGTCAAAAATACCCTCATACGATTTCTCTATCTTGGATAGTTCTATCCATCGTTCTAAGGTAAGACGTATTTGCGAAAGAAAATCATCAAAATTCTTGCTAGATTGCGGGAGCATAGACTTGAACCTAAGTCTGTATTGATCCTCTGTCATCTGAAATTTGTTTAGAAGAGCGGTCCTGAGAGCATCGTAATCATTTTTTTCTATAGAGCTAGTAGTGTGATACACAGCCATTGCCTCTCCTGTTAGTAATCTGGATAAGTGGGTGCAATATAATGATTTATCCAAGTTGTACGACCGACATGTAGCTTCAAATCTGTCCAAGAAAAATATCACATCGTCGGATGGTGGAGTAAACTTTGGCAATTTGAGATGAATCTCTCTAAAATTCTCATGTCTATATGAAGACTGGCCTTCCTGAGTCTTTTGCGTATTACATTCACTTGCCAATCTTATTCTATCAAATTCCAATTCGGCAAGTTTCAAATCATGCTGACGTTTTTTTTTCATTCTCTTCTGTCTCAAGCTGAAGCCTTCTTGTATTTTGTTCAGCTATTAATCTTCGTTCTTCCATTTCCTTTTGTTTAACTTCCATCTCAATTTTAAGTAGTCTTTCCTTTTCTGCCGCATCTCTTTTAAATTTTTCTTCAGCCTCGAATTTTTTCTGTTCGGACTCACGCTGAAATCGTTTCTTTTCTAATTCAGCGGCTAATCTCATTTTTTTCTCATTTTCCTCCGCCTCAGATTTCAAATTTTCCAAACGTAACTTTTCAGCATCCAATCTTTGAGATTCCAACCTTTGAGATTCTTTATATTCTGTCATAGCAAATGATCTAATCTCTTCAGGAGGTATATTAAGCGCCTTAGCCTGCTTAATAAAATAATCTAAGGTAGACATTATTCAAAATTATTCTGAAATATTTCTACATAAAATGTTACTTCACTAAATGGTCTTCGTTCCTGTCCTAGAACGGTAAATTCAAGTCTTATAATAGGCAATTATATTAATAATTAATAAAGTAATTTATACAATGAAATGTTATGAAAGCATAAACGTGACAGACAATAGGCACAATACTGACAAGACACGATAATCAAAGACGAGTGAACACAATCGTAGAAATCAAATAAAATAAAAATGTGGAACTAAAATAGGATGTCGTAAAAAATTACGATGACATCTACGATCAGATAATACACAAGACAGTTGACAACACAGTGTATAGACATCAATGGTGTAAGAAACTGAACGACAGTCAGGTTAGAAGGACGCATAATACTAACAAAATACATTATAAAACTAAGGTATGAGTAAAATAACTATGAAAACAACAATTAAAACTTGACGCTACGGCTAAAACAGTCAGGAGTCACAGACTACCAGACACAGTGGACCAAAGATCCTTCTATGCTCACGCATAGGAACATTCCACTGAGGGAAGTCTGCAAAATAATACCCTACAGAACACTCAAGATGGACCTGTGGCGAAACTGGTATTTTCCCGTCCTAAGTCGCCATTCCCAAACTCTCACAAAAAACATTGAACATAGAACATGCAACATGAATAAAGAAACAGTGGACATATTACTAGATAAGATGCAGCTACACGTAAAACGGTGTAATCACAACACGACGTTTTTACTTATCTCAACAGGCTAACAAAAAAATATCCCTCGCATCCAGGACTGCATGTATGAGACATCTATTTGACGAAATATAAAGCCAGAGTCCAATGTCGAAACTTGACAGTTGAAGTCCCTGGGTTGTCCTTGACTTGGGATGACCGTTAGAAGTGCTGCAAGGTCCAGGATGTTGTCGCCTTGAAAGATACCATATTTCTTTTCAACCGAGTTTGAATGTAGGCTTGAGTTCGATTCCGCTAATGAAAACTGGATATTTTCAGAGCACACTGCGCCACCATACTGTTGAACCCCTTCTTGTTGATACTGTTGGTGGTGGATATGTATATTGTTGGGACTGTTTATGTTCTTGAGTCAATCGTGCAAATTCCGCGAATATATTAATACTTGATGCAATAAGATGCAAGCTCAACGTAGGCACATCAACAAGTGCCAATACTGTGATAGTCCAAACTCGTTAATTGAAAGTTCATACATTGTTTATTGACATCACATCATACGGGACGAAACACTCAACGTTGACGGTTAATAGATAGTTCAACATGATGATTATGGACGCATGTCCTCAATAATAATTCAAATAAATAGTCTCAGAAGAATCCTCCAGCAAATTCTGACTAGGTCTCTGAGTGAATACATCAATAGTCATAAAGGTCATGAAGTAGTCAGTACAAGGTTATTTTGATCACGGTTGACCTTTCCTCAAGGACAAGAGATTCTCATTATACTTGGTAGTGTCTAAGATCCAGATCTAAAGAAGTCCTCATCAACAAAACATATTACAACGTAGGTGCAGGTTCCTACTAAATACCTTCCAGGCATGTAAAGTTACTAAGGCATTGATACTTGAATTACCTCTTGTATTAGCCGTGACTGACCCCAACGGCTTCCTAATATTATATAGATAACGTAGATCCACGGTAGTTACCGCCGATCCCCTTGATAGGCATTTACTGGCATACAAAAATATATCTACAGCTGTGAATCCATTTCGGTACAGGCTAGTCACCTGTTATCGACTAGATACTCACGACTGTGGAGAACGATCATTATTATCACAATATGTATATACTTGGCTCTTCCAACGACTCAGCACTTACGTGGATGACCACCGGCTACAACTGCTAATCCGCAGGACCGGGTCTCAATATAAAATACTTTACCCAAAACACGGGTCTCGAACTCCGAAAGCTTCGTTATTGGAACTTGGGATTCTTGCTTCTCAAACCCATTCATGACGTCAACCGACTGTCTAGATACACGTGCGGACAGGATAACCCCCTATACGCCTTAGTGCACAACCGTGCGCTAATGAAATCAAACTCACCAATAAGACTTACTCTCATGTAAGTCGGTGCGTAAAGTTTATTACAGAGGTAGGACCATGTATTAATAATATAAGACTACCTTCATCTGTAAAGGAGTGCAGAGGTCTACGAAAAGGGCTCTACAGAGATGGAAAAGCGTCTGGACCTGATGGCATTCCAGCAGAGGCCATCAAAGCAGATATCGACACGGCTACAGAGATGTTATATAAATTACTTGGTAAAGTCTGGGAAAAGGAAGAGATACCAGCAGAATGGAAGGAAGGATATCTGGTTAAGTTGCCTTAGAAGGGAAATAATTTACAAGAGTGCACAAATTATAGAGGAATAATGTTACTATCAGTGCCAAGAAAAGTTTTAAACAGGATTATCCTTGAGAGATTAAAAGAGTCCATAGACAAAAAACTGAGAGATGAACAAGCAGGTTTTCGACAAAACAGATCATATACAGACCAGATAGCCACTTTGAGAATAACAGTTTAACAAAGTCTGGAATGGAATTCACCACTATACATCGGATTTGTGGACTACGAAAAGCCATTTGACAGTGTAGACAGAGAATTACTTTGGAAATTGATGAGGCATTATGGAGTTCCCCTGAAGATGATTAATTTATTAAAGAAAACATATGAAGACATGACATGCAGAGTTCTTCACGAAGGACAGCTTACAGAATCGTTTGGGATAAGAACAGGAGTGCGACAGGGATGCCTCTTGTCTCCATTTCTTTTCTTACTAGCAATAGACTGGGTTATGAGATCATCGACAACACACAACAGAAATGGAATCCAGTGGACTCTGACTAAGCAGTTGGATGATCTGGATTTTGCTGATGACTTGACTCTTCTGTCCCATAACCGTAATCAGATGCAGGACAAATTGAAAACACTCGATGCGAGGTCACAGCAATTGGGTCTGAAAATACACAGGGAAAAGACAAAAATAATGAGAATAAATGCAGGTAATGATAACAGGGTTGAACTTGAAGAAACACTAATACAAAATGTAGAATCGTACACATATCTTGGCAGTAATATAGACAAAGTTGGAGGGACAGACAGCGATATTAAAATAAGAATACCAAAGGCAAGAGGAGCTTTCATTGCATTGGGAAATATATGGAGATCAAGATCCAACACGAAAATAAGAATCTTCAACTCAAATGTGAAGTCAGTCCTATTGTATGGCTCTGAGACATGGAGAACAACAAAGACAACAGCCAAAAAGCTATCTTTCATAAATGGGTGCTTGCGTAGAATAGAGGGATTAAAATGGTATGACAAGGTTACCAACGTGGAACTGATGACAAAAACCAGACAAGTGCCAGTGGAACAAGAGATGAGAAGAAGACGATGGCGATGGATAGGACACACACTGAGGAAACCTGTTGATAGCATTACAAGGCAGTCATTGTTCTGGAACCCCCAGGGCAAGAGAGGCAGAGGTAGACCAAGAAGCACATGGAGAAGAGAGCTGGAAACAGAGGTGAAAATGATGAGGAGAACGTGGAAAGAACTTGAGATGATGGCACGTGACAGGAGGACTTGGCATGTGTTTGTTGAAGGCCTATGCTCCTTTGGGAGTGGAGGGTTATGAAGATGAATGTCTCGTTGTATGCTCTATATATAGACACTGTGTGAAATGAAAAAAAATGTTTTCTGGTTTGAAAAAAGAGTGTTCACTTGGCAACTTTGAATGAGTACTTAGCTGCCAGTAAAATGTCGGTTGGTTTCTGCTCCAGCCGATGCTTGTTCTTTGCAGGTTATAGACTGGTTCACTCGTCACTAGTCAAGTCTGGTAGCTGCAACACGTCCCTTGTAGTATCGTGTGGTACTTGCGAAGATGGTCCAGCGTCTGTTAAGACGCTGAATATTAGCCTCTGTTGGACCATCACTGTAGAGCAAGGGGAGTAAATCCCGTGACGGTAGGACATCTTGGTACTAACTAGGACATGTGGGTATCAGGTAAGGCAAGTGGGTACTAGTTATCACATGTGAGTACTAGGTATGGCATGTGGCTAATAGGCAGGACATATGTGTAATGAGTAGGACATGTGGGTACTAGGTATGACATGTGGCTAAGAGGGAGGACATGTGGGTACTAAGTAAGGCATGTGGCGAATATGTAGGACGCGTGGGTGATGAATAAGACATGTTGTTACTAGGTATGACATGTGGGTACTAGGTAGGACATGTGGCTATGAGGTATGACATATTGGTACTAAGTTTTACATGTTGCTAGGAGATAAGACATATGGGTACCAAGTAGGATATGTTGGTCGTAGGTAGGACATGTGGTACTAGGTAGGAAATGTGGGTACTAGGTAAGATATATAATATATTACTTGATGAGACACGCAGTGCGCGTGAGGACGAGATGAGATAATGCTAGATCATTGGCCCGTACGCTGATGATGCTACTCTCATTGAAATGATTATGAAAGTATGGTTTAAAAAATGTGGTACGAATACAACAACATTTACACAAACTTCGCACCGAATTTTTATGAATCAAGTGTCAAATTCTCATGCAAATTAATTATCTCAAAATAAGTCTGTATAACCATTCATGGGACCGCAATTACCTAATCGCTTTATTGTGTATACAGTTATCCGTCTCGCACTGGCACATAGCGATGGGACCGCCCTATGTGTAAATAGAAAGCGCGATGAGAGGAGACAATCATGTTATTTCTGAAAGAATCGATTCTTGTTACTGTTTCTAAATTCATTTCAAAGTCCTACAACTTCCCATTCAAAGTTGCTGCTAATTTTGATTGTTGGAGTGACCAGGACCAGATAAAATCCAGGGTTTTTTGGGCTTGAGAATAGACAAAGTAAACATTACTGCCAGAAACCGGATTTAGCTGGCGGCAGATAATCATACATATTCTGTTTGTCAACCCCGTTAATTTGGGAATGTAATCTCTCACAAATTAATCCCTCGCTAATTATCTCCGACCCCATCAGCTTGATTGTTTGTCTCTGATCTGCATCTCCGTGGCAAATTATCAACATTAGCTCGCGTTCTATTGAAGGTTACTGTCTGATGGATTTCTGTTTTGCATTTAAACGATGTTTAAGCCAGTACTCGCTCCAGGCACACGTAGACACATGCTTATATATATATATATATATTCTGAAAGAACCAACAAGGACGTGTCAGGTTAGAGAATAACTAAAGGTACCACTGAACAAAAAGTTGTAGCGTCTCCGTCTAGGTGCAGCATACTTTATGATAGAGGAACCACACTGCCAAGCATGCCAGGAAGAAAATAATATAGACCACTACCTGATACACTGTAAAAAATTTGAACAACAGAGGAATGAATTAAAGATGTACCTTAGAAATCGCAATATAGGCATGACAGGTGATAAAGTGTTAAATATAGATGCACCAGGGGAAGCCCAAATGATAATAAAACGCTATATACAGAAAACAAAGGAAAATATATAGTAATAATAATAACAATAATAATACTACTTCAGAAATACAATTCAAACCAATAATGATTAATCAACAAAAACTAACAAACCATTAAAGAAAATGAAGTAAAAAAAAAAAAACGACTTAAAGAGAGCAAATTCTAAAATAAATTGAAACCATCAATTGCAAAAAGACAATAGTTATCTGAATATAAAACAAAACTGAAAAAAAAAATTCACATTAAGTACCCTAATTATAACCGCTATTAGGTGAACAGGGTATAACAAGGTGGTGGATGAGCAGAGGCAGTATAACAGTCAACTGTTAATTGCTCCCTCTCCACCCATCACCTTTTAAAACAAGAAAAAAAAAACAATAAATTTATGATGAAGTTTATTTTATTTTACTTTTCAGTGTGTTTGTTTGTTCCTGGAACACAATTAAAATTGTGTACAGCACGCATTATATTTCTTTAATATCCTTCATAATGACTGATATGTACAGGCTGAACAAGTGTATTGGTGTAAGACCAAGTGTGACGTGTAACAACTTCTAAGATGTAAGAATAGTTTTGTTGTGAAATGGGGAAAGTCAGATGATGAGCAGTGCCCCCTGTGCCAGGGGAGGCAGACACTTGAACACGTGCTCTCAGCGTGTAAGGTGGCATTAGGGCAAGGACGATACACTTGGCGCCATAACAAAGTGCTAAATGAGCTTGCTGCGACAATAGATCAGGCAAGAATGAAAGCGAATAGCAAAGTCCGGCCAGACACCACAAACACATACTTTCTGAGGGCAGGAAAGTCAGCACACCCCAAACGGAGTAAACCTGGTAGCAGTTTACCATCTCTTCTTGACTGTGCAAACGACTGGGAGATGGCGGTAGAGAGTATCAGAAAATCGCGGAGACGGCCGGATATAGTGCTTCATTCTTCAGCAACGCTTCAGGTCATACTGATTGAACTGACCGTGCCATTTGAATCCAGATTAGACGAGCAACATTCATTCAAAGCGGCCAAGTATAGCGATCTGGCCGCGGATCTGAGACACGATGGATTCAGTGCAAGGGTCATGGCGGTTGAAGTGGGCGCAAGAGGGCTTGTGGCTGCATCAGTGTATGATTTATTGAAACTGTTGGGGCTGAAGGGACAGTCTAGAACAAGAAAACTGAAGAGGCTTAGCGAAACTGCCGAAAAGGCATCAGGCTGGCTGTGGAACAACCGCAATTGGCAATGGAAATCGTGACAATAAACGCTGCGGTACAAAACACCAACATTTTTCTAAGTCCACAGCGCTGAGTTTTTCTGGTGTACTAGTAAAAGGGCTGCGACTCTGGGGCAACAGGCGATGTATACTATAGGGAGTGTGTCAGGTACAGAATTTCAGTGGCTTGCGGCGCGCAGTCGCTAAGGCTCGTTGGCTGCGCGCTCGTGTCTCAGTGTGTGTCCTTAGTTGTGAAGGGCGACGGAACGAACGGAATAATTTGTCTTCTCTTTGTTACTTTCACAATTGCCCCCACGGCTGGCGTTGTGGATTAAAAGTTGCTACCGTGAGTGAAATGGGTTCATTTTCGATACAAGACAACAAGAAGCTGAGACGCTTGGGAGTCATGACCCAAGTGGGCCCGCCCCCCTTAGAGTGTAAAGGAGTAATCGGGCCGAAACACTTGTCGGATGGGGGACTACTTCTGATGATCAGATTGCTTCCTGTTGTATCGTTCTGTAAAGAGTTTCCTATCATATATATATATATATATATATATATATATATATATATATATATATATAATTCATTCATTTATTTAGTCATAACTCTTCAGCTCCTTGACCAGCATAAGTCTTCAATAAATGTTTTGCCAAGTCTTCTTGTACAGTGTCATCCATTCAAGGTCTTTACATGGCTTTTTTATTCACTTAATTCCTGTAAAACGTTAGTCAGCAGCCCAGAAAGAACCGACGATACCCAGTGACATGCATGTTACGGTACAGTGTTACTATCCTTCCCTCCTACTTTCGGGTGCCGATTTCATATATATATATATGGGGGCAAGCGTTTCGTTTCGTTGCCCTCGTCAAGAGCGCTGGCGGTCGCTGTCTCGAGAGACTGCGCGTGGTGATCCCGGTACGACCGGGCCATCCCAGTTCATCGGTTAGCGAGGCAGTAGTTATGGCTCCTGTGTCCGTAAATCGAAATGGTAGCAAGCTGTCGCATCTACGTATCGTGGCTCGACAACAGTCTCGAAAACGGCCCCGCTCTCGCAATGAGTCGTGGGCCGGCAGTCAGTAATCTGGTGTCGCTTTCGGCCCGTCCTGTCTGACTAGGTAAACGTCTTGTCAGCAGGCGGCCAGTGGTCGCCGGGGCCGCATGGATCCGCTCTGCACAGAGCGCTGTCTCCATCCCCGCGCGGGTGACGAAATGTGTTCGGACAGTTATCTGGTTGATCCTTCCAGTAGTCATATGCTTGTCTCAAAGATTAAGTCTTTTAGGCGATCTTTGTCCTCTCAAAGCTGTGTGTGGTCCCGGTCGCCGGGTCCTCCCAGCACAGTGGAGGCAGCGAATGGGTGCTGTGCCTGTATCAGATTGCTCTTTTTCGCGGACCTTCGGTCCCGAATAAATTTTGGCTCGACAGACGTCTCGGTAGCGTGGCGAAGTGGACACGATTCCCAACAGCCATGACCCTGAAAATGTGTACGACATGTGCTTGAAATGCTACGACTATCTGAAAACGACCGCCAACGAGCCATTGGTATGTTGGAGACCGGAATGAGCTCGCGGGCCATTGCCAGAAGGATGAATTGCCACCACAGCACTATTATACGTCTCAATGAACGTTACGGAACCACTGGCAGTGCCCGGGATAGACTTCGGAGTGGCCAACCACGAGTTACTAACCCTGCGCAAGATCGTCATATTGTGCTGAGTCACCTAAGGAATCGTTCTCTCCCGGCAAGTCAAACAGCAAGAGCTATAGTGGGTAGACGTGGGCAAGTCTCTCGAATGACAGTCATACGACGACTCAGAGATACAGGCCTTACTGCAAGACGACCTTATGTTGGGCCAAACGTGACTCACAGACATCGTCAGCAGCGCCTGCAATGGGCAGAGCAACATGTCAGATGGACTAGACTGCAGTGGAATGCTGTCCTATTCACAGATATGAGCAGATTCAACATATCCTTTGCTGATGGACGTATGCGGATTTGGTGACGGTGTGGAGAGCGCTTTGCAGATTGCTGTGTTCGTCAGCACAACCGATTTGGAGGTGGCAGTATTCACATTTGGGGAGGATTCAGTTTTCACCATCGCTTGCCTCTTCACGTCTTCCGTAGAAATGTTAATGCTGTGACATATCGAGATGAGGTTCTGGATGCATTGGTTGCTCCTGCGTTCACAAATTATCCAGACTTGCAGCTTCTCCAGCAGGATAACGCAAGTGCGCACACCGCTTGCATTACGCAGCAATATCTACAGCAGCAGAACATTGTGACGATTGATTGGCCTGCCATATCACCAGACATGCCCCCTATAGACCATCTGGGGGACGAGCTTGGACGCAGAGTCTACAGGCAAGGTTCTCCAGCTAATGACACAAATCAAGATGGCCTGTTTTTAATGCTTAATTATCTTGGAGACGAATGTGTTTTCAAATATAATTTTAGTTTCTACACCTTCTTTGGAGTATGCTTTGCTGAGGTCAGTAACTCTGTTGTTATAAAATTGTGACATGTCTGGTTTTTCAAAAGTCCAAAATTCAGGAATTTTCAGCTCAGAATATCAATCAGTAATGTTAAATAACTCTAAACCACGAAGAAAACACACACGACCAGCAAAAGATTACACAAGAATAAAGTAGGTAGCGAAAGAATATAACAGGATGTCACAAGACAGAAGAACGAGGCATGAATTGATTGCAAGCTTATGCACCACAGAAGCTGAAGGGAAATGATAAAAACAAATTGTGTTACTTTTCTTCTGATGAAGGCACCATACCGGAGCGTCGTATGTCTGTTATTGTATTTATATCTGCTAAACAACATTTTTGTTGTACCACACTTGTTTTTTTTCCGCTCGTACAGTTGTACTTTCTTTGATTGTATAATTTTTAACTACTTGTCCCACTGAGCAAGACCTGGTAATTGGAACAGAAAATTCTGAAGTTATCAATATTTTTACTGTGTTTTATGGAATTCTTTGAAATAAGAAACAAACAAAAAACAGGAAAGGTGGGGTCATGTAGCGGCCATAGAGGTAGTTTAGGAGCTGTAATCTACGATATGCCATTCATGCACTCTCTCTCTGTCTCTCTCTCTCTCCCTGTTTCTCTCTCTCTCCCTCTCTCTCTTCTCTTTTAGTCTGTGTTCTTTCTTAGATTAAGATGTGTCTTCTGACCTCAAATGTCAGACAATTAAATAAGACATATTACTCACCGCATCTTAGGGCACGACTTCCTACACGTGACGTAAGCACAGATAGAAGTTCGTAGAATAGGTTACCGTTGTTATTTTAACACCAGATATTTGTCTGGTTGTGTGTGTGTGGGGGGGTGTGTTGCCGCCAGATCCGGTTACTATATAAAAATAAATGAACTCTTCACTTGCTAAAATCCCTGCTCACTGCCTCTCTGTCATAAATTTCCACAACCGTTTGTCAATGAATAGCAGTAAAACAATCTGTTTCTCTGACAACAGATCCACAAGGAAATTGGCTAAGATCTCCATACATGGAAACAGCATTTATCAAATTCTACGTTCTAAAATTTCCCATTTTTTATAGGATTTGTAGAAATGTATTTCACACGGTGAAATAGGAGACATCTATGGGATTAAAACTGCGTTTGCTCATTTTACGATCCTTCAGGCTTTTTAACAAAACTTTTTGACCTGATCAAAATCTATTATTACAGGAATGTTGCAATCAATTTTAACCTGCTCCTTCAAAGTATTACACACACTTTTAGATGTACTCATATTTACAGATTATGTGAACCCATAATGTCGAGCTTTCATGCCCCTTGGCAACATTTTTACAGAGTTGAATGTGTGGGTTTTGTTGAGCATGATTCCAAAGCATTGCTGACTGATGAGTGTTATAATTGAAGTAGGATCGGTTGATATGGTATAATTCTGGTTACCACATTGATACAGGTATTATGGTCAACTCAAACCGACACAGTGTTGGGCATACAGGTCACCTTGTCCATGGAGTATTGAGGCCCCGACAAGGGACAGTGTTTATGTAGAATGAGAGAGCAAATGTACGTTATGCGAATGGGTGGTACTGTTCTGCAAAGTTGACAAGTAATGAGGCACTCATTCACTCATGTATGAAAGTCAATGATGTCTGAAACTACTGTTGATAATTTCACAAATTTAATAGGACGCAAACTCTGACGACACATATATAGTCACTGGAACAGGTTGGCAAAAAACATCACATGCTTGACAAAATGGTCTACGACATCAAATATGCATTCGTATAGAATGTGGATACAACAGAACGTTCGTAGCTAGTCCCTCAGGGTTCTAGTTGTATGACTTTCAAGCCTAACTGACTGATCGCGTCAGTTAATGTTTGCAAACGTTTATTATAAATGGCTCCCTGACAGAACCTCTTCTGTCGAGGAATTACAAGCCGTAAATCAGTAGGCTTATGTGACGACAATCTTAAACCACAGTAGTGGGTTACCATAGTAGACAGATCTCTGTACCATCATCAGATAATAAGGCATTCCTGTTCTCCGAACGATGATCCGCTTAGGCAAAGGCGGGATCCAAAATGGCTTCTATCTCCAATGAGCGTCGCTCACTGCGAAGATGCATAATGAAGCATAAGTAAAGGGCTCTGTTCATAAACATCGATAATTGTCGTAGATTTTTGATAGGAGAATTAAGACTTGGGTTGGTCCCTTCTGTATAGACTAGAATAAGCGATAGCCACAGTGAGAGTTAGTAAAAAAGGCGATAGAATTCCACGAGTGAGATGATAGAATCATGATATAGAGGCTGTCTCTGAGAGCGGAAAATCATCTCTCTCTCTCACCTATCTTCTACGACAGCTTTTAAAGTGTCAGACAGTCTAAACCACCGATATATATATTACATAAATCGCTATCTACTCACGGGCACGCACATACACGTGACGACAGTTAAACACACAGACGTGGGAAAACTATAACAATGATATATATATATATATATATATATATATATATATATATATATATATATATATATAATATATATATATATATATATATATATATATATATATATATATATATTAGAACGAGCTGACCAACACGTTTTCTAAGTTTAAGAGCGATTTTAATTATCATTTAAAATCTTCTCACAACACCAAAGAAATACATCAAGGAAAAGCATATACAAATAGTCATAAAATTCAAGAAAATGCTACAAGGATGATAGCCCGTTAGAATCTTAACTCTAGGTTTAGCCCACAGCCCCGTTAAGAGAACAGATGATGGCCCAAAGAGTTATAGATACATAAGGTTTGAGTCTAAGAGTTTTTTTTTTTTTTTTTTTTTTTTTCTCGTAAATGTATGAACAGAGTTGAATAATCTGATTTAGCCTAAGAAAAAGAAAACTCTAGCAATAGCAAACAATTCTGCAGATTAAAAAAAAATTAAGACAGCAAATGGGTGACAATATACAACGGTAAAATAACACTCTGACCTGCGTACACTCATTCATTCAGCCATGGCCATGTGCTCACGTGTATACTCACAACTTTGCTCGCTGCCTCTGGGAACATAATAAATTCTAGGACCTTCACACAGACCCGAAAATGCAGTCATCGACCAAGAAATCCCCAGTTCCAAAAGACGTACTGAATTCTCTGTCTCAGGGAACGATTCCTTGGGTGTTCTAATTTTTCAAATGTCTGATTTAAGTCACATAAAATTTTGTCCAGGCACGAAAGTTAGCAGAGCACAATGTCATTAGCTTTGGTTTCTAGAATTTAAGGAATGTCAGATCGGTGCCTTCTCTCCGTATAGGATTTACTTTGGTCACACCACAGATTTTTCCACAAATTAATCTAGTCGGACAATGTTAATGTTATTTCTTGTAATATTCACGCCGCCAAAAAGAAAATTTACGTAGAGTTTATGAAAGAATTTAAGATCTGGCGCAAAGGCCCCGTATTGATCATTACAGTCTTTGAAACCCGTTAGTGGGATATAATATTTCTGTCTAACTCAGTTGGCATATGCCCTGTCAGACCAGTGTTACTTGAGAAACCCACGTGGTTCAAAATAAGGACTGTCTATTTCTTCACAAAATATGAAACTCTTATTAAATGCCGGTAAAGTTCGGGTCACCCCAGTATTTCCTGAATAAAAGGAAAAGCACATATAAATCATTTACATATTATGTACTCAATATAACTTACATTTTAAACAGCAAGCCGACCGCTTGACTTATTATTTAAATTTCCGGTGAAATAAGTTATATTTAAATCACTCATCAGGAATTAGGAATATCTGCGTATTCCTTCAATATTCACTGATGTCGCCTCTAGCATTTATGAGTTAGTTTAGACAAATATGATCTCGTCTGATTACTTAGCAGTAAAATTAACTTCATTATAGCTACATTATTGTTTAATGCTAGAAATTATAATTTGTTCTGCCTTCCACTGAAACACGTCACTAGAAAAATAATACAGACTATATAAATTAAGCGCTCTGTTCAAAAGAAACTAGTTAGAATGAAATGAGCGATTTAACGCTTTAAACACTTTCCAAAATACCAGATATCTATTTTATTAATCTCACCACAGCACTACGGTAACACAACGACTAGGATAATTCACTAGATAGGTAGTTAGAAGCTCGTCAGAAATCTGACGAGAACTATGAAATTCGCTATACAAGCTTCATTCACTAGCACGTGTGTTCCGTCTACTGAAAATGTTGAAGACTGAAATGAAATCAGATTTCGGCTCCTGGGTGGATATTTGAAAACAGGGGCACACAATCCCACATTTTCTCAAACTCCGAAATCATCTCCCCTGTTACGTGTAAAACACCTACGTCAGCTTAACGCGTGACGTAACTGCCACCAGTGACCGAGAAATGCGCGTGACAGTTGCAAATCTCAGACAACCATCTACCAGGCATGGGCGATTTTCACGCTTTCGCCGGAGCTATTTGACGAAACGCTCGCGGTTTACTGAAAAATGCAGACACTCGGTCTGCTTGCCATGTCCCGCGGAGTGAATTTTCACACTACCGGCCCAGAACTCAGCCGTAGAAAACACTGTCCCCGGGGAAACTGCAGACAGCTGTCGGCTCTCCGGTCTGACGGAATGCATTATAACACTTCTCGTCTAACTGACATCTATGTAATAGAATGCTAGTGCGATTTTCAGTTTTTGAGAAAAGAAACAGGTAAAGTTTGCGAATTTGGAAGGAAATATATTTCGCAAACGAATGATGTGAAAAATACCGGAAAAAGGTAAAGACAGATAATAAATTAAAATGATCCGGGTGAGAGAATAGGAAGAAGATCTAGGCAATTTAATGATCATAAGACCTACGTGACAATAATGCTGTGTAGATTATATAGATAATAATGCAATGTACATAATAGATATTGGTGCTGCTAGCACAATGTCGTCAATAAAGAATTCAGCCCACTCATATGCAGACCATATCCCTGGCTGCAGGTCTAGGCATAACGAAAAAGTTCAGTAAATGTCTTTCGTTACCTTAACATCTTAGAAAACACTAGAAAAATAGCACACGCCATCCTTTGGCGCTAAGAATATATTCTGGGGAGGAACATAGACATAATAGTCACACAGCAGACGTCGCCTTTCCCCAGAATTACACAGAGCACATATCAACGGACATCTGTCCGGGGCAGCAAACACAAGAACTCCCCATGACGGAAGTCTTCTTCGACAACCTCCAATACGACGCATGCGCAGTAGCGCGTGACCCCCAGAGTTCAACTCAAGATGGGCCGACGTCGTTAAAGACAATAAGATACAAGACCAAATCGCCTTAAAAGACAGGAATAAACCTCAACTTAGGTTATAAACATTCCCAGAAAGACTGATCTGTTCTGACCATACACGAAAAATAATTCGACGTAAATCTTAGTATTCATATAAGACCCAAGAGAAGGTAACAGACATAATAAAATGTGCCATCAACTAAATCAAGGATTATGTACCTTTGACTATCAACAAAAAGTGTTAACAGACAAACAAATATCTTTCTATATATATATATCTCTATATTCATTGCCTACAAAAGAATCTGTGCGTAACACTGACGTTCTACTCACGTACCTGGTAATAATAAGTATGGGGTCATCCCATATGATGTCACGCAATTTGTTTTCATTTGTTAACTCCCCCCATCCCCCTCCCCCCCCCCCCCCCCCACCCCCGGTCACATTTCGTCACAAAAACCCATGTGTTATGTGACGTCACTAATCGTCACCCCGGTACCCCTTTTCCCAAATTTATTTGTAAAACTGAAAAGGACTAATGTAATCAAATGTAAATTAGTAAACTAATACAGACTAAACAATCTTATAAGTGAAAAAGTGTTTAATTAATCAGGCCTTTACAAACATCTTCCCTTTCATGTGCTGCGTCTCAGCACGAGACAGGGCCCAACCTTTGTCTTACCGCATTTAATGAATTGGCATCTCCCACTCCCTATATGCGTACGCAGTTGTAAACGTTCATACCGTTTGATTCAACTTGCTAAACGTTTGTGTCTTTGATCTCATCGAACTGTTGTTGGGATGATGAGGACGTGTTACTGTTTTACTTTTTTTAAACTAATTATAATGGACAGTAAAGTTTATTTAGTTCGCTTTTTGATTTTGAAGGTCTGTATTGTAATATATATATATATATATATATATATATATATATATATATATATATATATATATATATATATATATATATATATATATATATATATATATATATATATATATATATATATATATATATATATATATATATATAATTAAAAAATAATAATAATAATTTAAACAAGTTAGAATTACAACATCTATAAGATATTTTAGCCGAGATTATTAATATAAGTCGCCCACGAAAGAGTTGTTAACTATTGCGGAGAAAAGTAGACTTTGAGGATGGAGATTACAAATTCTTTCTTGTTAAGTCGTCATTTATAAAAGAAGCGATCCTCACTCGTATTTTTGTGTGACGTCACATTTTAAAAACCTCATCCACCTATCATCACACATCGTCATAAAACTATGACCCTCCCCACAGCGTGGCGTTATATTTATGCACTTTATGTGTATATATATATATATATATATATATATATATATATATATATATATATATATATACATAACTATACATATATACATATATATATATATATATATATATATATATATGCTCATACGTCTCCTTTCATACAAGATATAACTGAATAAACAACTAGTGTTTAGTTTTAAACCAACAGGTAACAAATGTAATAATCATTTAATATTAACAGTTTAAAATAAAGGAAATGCTGGTGAATTTTATATTGGAATCAAATTTTCTCTTTACGGAGATTTAGGGTGCGGATATAGTTCAGAACATTATTTCCGGTGGCTGGTGCCTTTTTGTAAGCACTTAACTGTTATAATGGGATCCTGCAGCGGCGGTTTTCGTTACTTCTTGGTGATGAGGGCACTTCTTCACACAACTTGTCCGATTTATGCGGTTGGTGTGGATTCCCTGCTTTTCACTCACAACTAGCTTCATTCCACGAACTTTTTAGACAAAATAGAAAAACAACTGCCTCTGCTAAGTACATTTGTGGACTGCCAATTAACAAGCGCATTCTCGCTGTCCACCCACCAATGTTAATCTCTCAGAAGAATTAAATCCTTGAGTACACAGTGTAGTTCAGGAAAGATGATTAAAATTCACCAACATTCTTCTGGCTATTAAACTGGGAACATGTGTCTGAACGGTGCGAATACTGAATTGCCTGAGTTACAAAGTTCATATATCTCACAAAATATTATACACTTTAGACACATGTTATGTAATCATCAGTCATCACTGCTCCATTCGGAGTCTAGGGTCACCTCTGCTGTCGATTTTCCGCACGACTAGCCAGAAGAAATCACCAGCGATTGCTATAGTGGTTCATGAATATACTATTTTCATATGTTGAGGTTGCCTTACTGGTATATAACCACTTGGTTCCAAAGGTTGTTATTGCCGGGAGTTGTAGTGAGGATAAGCTCTCACTGCAGATAAAATACTTCTATGGCACGCGCCTCAAACAGCCTCTGACAACCAAGTCCAGCTCCCGGCCTTCATGTGTGGCTCAATTTGAGCCCGGCGGAACTGTTTCCACTGACGGGAGAAGGGGCAAAGGCGAGCGACTGGCGCCTTAAAACCAGCAGCTTCGGGCAGATAGGGCTCGTGATCCTTGGTTGGTAGCTTATCTAAGAGAAGGAACTCTGAATTCAAACCACCGCTGCCTTGCGGGAATATCCATTTATGGAATTGGCTTCGGGAGTAAACCCTGAGGATAAATCCGGAGTCGGAGTCCCTAAGGCAGTCTAATGTCGATTCGACATTATTCTGGCAACTCCTGCGACGTGGCTGGTACCAAACTGTATCGGCTACTGCCGTTCCTTTGGATCTACCAGCTATGTGGAGAGGAAGAACATGCTGCATGGGCAACAGCTTGATCTCCATATAACTGTGCCCAAGCTCGCGCCCTGGAGAGGACACTCCAGCTTCACCCTATAGGTGTCGGCAAAACACGGGAAGTAGCAGTTACCGGTTATAAGCATTTTGCCCAATTGGCGTAGGGAATGGCGCCAGGGGCTACTTCCGACAGTGGAAGAGGTTCTAGGATCTCACTGGACAGCTACCGCCCGCTTCAAGCTGGGCAGCCCCCAGTCAATAAGGTGTTGTCCTGCCACTGTCTGCTTTCCCCATTGGGTGCATGGGGATTAGGGTCAAACCCGAACTGTGGACAGAAAATTTTGCACCAAGCAATTATCGAAAAAATAGAAATAAGCAAACTCTCAGATTGGGATGCTGGAACGTCCGGACTATGTTGACTGGACTATCCGAAAACTTACAGGATGTAAACGATGTAAGGAAGACAGCCATAATTAATGATGAGCTTAAACGACTTCAGGTGGATATAGCTGCACTTCAGGAAACGCGCCTGGCGGGCTCTGGAACGGTGAGCGAGAAGGACTACACATTTTATTGGCAAGGGAAAGATCTTAATAAAGCTAGAGAACACGGAGTAGGTTTTGCGGTCAAAAAATCGCTAACTAAAATGGTTGAATCAGGTGAGAATGGATCAGAACGCCTGTTAACGCTCCGCCTGCAAACTAGCACAGGTCCCATCACCCTTGTCAGTGTGTATGCTCCTACTCTGTACTCTGCCTCAGAAGCTAAAGATGAGTTCTACGAGAATCTAACAGCAATTATCAAAAGCATACCTAGGCAAGAACAGCTTGTTCTCCTTGGTGACTTTAACGCTAGAGTGGGTGCCGATAATGTTTCATGGCCTTCATGTCTGGGCAGGTTTGGTATTGGCAAGATGAATGAAAATGGACAACGGCTCTTAGAGTTGTGCGTCCACCATGACCTCTGCGTGACCAACACCTACTTTCAGACAAAACCCCAGCATAAGGTGTCATGGAGACACCCACGATCCAAGCACTGGCACCAACTTGACCTGATTCTCGTCAGAAGGCCACTCCTCAGGTCTGTGCTCTCCACGCGCTCGTACCATAGTGCAGACTGTGATACAGATCACTCCTTGGTTTGCTGCAAAATCAGAGCACAACCAAGAAAACTCTATCGTGTCAGACATGAAGGGAAACCACGCATTGATTCCAGCAAGATGTCAGACCCTTTCATGATCGCTCAATTCACTGCGACCTTCGAGAAAGTGCTCAGTAGCCCTCAGCATGGTGATACTATTACAGAGAACTGGGAGCATCTACGGAACACCATTCAAAGTACTGCACTTGCCACCTTTGGTAAGAAAACAGCAAAGTCAAATGACTGGTTTGATGCTTCATCAGATGTGATGGCACCTGTCATTGAAGCTAAGCGCAGTGCTATGAATGAATACAGACGTTCACCGAGTGCCAGAACCCTACAGATCCTGAGGGCTACGAGAAGCAAAGTTCAACAAACTGCTCGACGCTGTGCAAATGACTACTGGCTCCAGCTCAGTGAGAGCATCCAGATCGCAGCGCAAACAGGCAACATTAGACAAATGTATGACGGTATAAAGAAAGCACTTGGCCCCCATAAAAGTAAGACGGCACCGCTAAAAAACCATCAGCGGAGAGAAGCTAACCGATAAGGGTAAGCAGATGGAGAGGTGGGTCGAGCACTACTCTGAGCTTTACGCTAGAGACAATACCGTTACGCCTGCAGCCCTTGATGGTGTCAACAGTCTGCCAACTATGGAGGAGCTGGATACCGAACCAACATTAGAGGAACTCAGCAAGGCCATTGATAGCTTGGCCTCTGGCAAAGCACCAGGCAGTGATGGGATTCCTCCTGATTTAATCAAATGCTGTAAGAGCACGCTATTACATCCCCTGCATAGGATGCTGTGCCAGTGCTGGGAAGAGACAACTATTCCTCAAGACATGCGAGATGCCAAGATTGTAACACTGTATAAAAATAAAGGAGACAGAAGTGATTGCAATAACTACAGAGGCATCTCTCTTCTTAGTATTGTGGTAAGGTTTTTGCCAAAGTCATCTTAATGCGACTACACAAGTTAGCTGAGCGCATATATCCAGAGTCACAGTGTGGATTCCGAGCTGGCAGATCAACAACAGACATGATCTTCTCTCTCCGCCAGCTTCAGGAAAAATCAAGAGAGCAGAAAAAGACCATTATATATCGCCTTTATAGACCTCACAAAAGCATTCGACCTGGTTAGTAGGGATGGACTCTTTAAAATCCTCCTGAAAATAGGCTGCCCTTCTAAAATGCTGGAAATGATAAAGTCATTCCATGACGGCATGAAGGGAACAGTCCAATATGCTGGAAGCATGTCACAGCCCTTTGATATACGAAGTGGCGTTAAACAAGGCTGTGTTCTGGCTCCGACCCTCTTCGGAATCTTCTTTGCCTTACTCTTGAAACATGCATTCAGAGATGCAACTGAAGGAATATGCCTTCACACTAGGTCAGATGGCCGTCTGTTTAATCTTTCAAGGCTGGAGGCAAAAACAAAAATCAGAAGGGTCACTATAAGAGACTTGTTGTTCGCTGATGATGCTGCAGTCGTCACTCAAAGCCAACAGGAGCTTCAGAGCTTGATGAATCGCTTCACTAAATCATGCAAGGACTTTGGCCTCACAATAAGTCTAAAGAAAACGAATGTGCTGAGTCAGGATGTGGGTGCTGCACCAGTTATCACTATCGATAACTATGAATTGGCAGTGGTGCACCACTTCACATACCTAGGGTCTACCATCAATGACAAACTCTCACTGGATACAGAAATCGACAGCCGCATTGGCAAAGCTGCAGCTTCCTTTGCCCGCCTCACATCGCGTGTTTGGGGAAACTCTAAACTCACAATGAAGACCAAAGCTGCGGTATATAATGCCTGCGTCACCAGCACACTCCTATATGGCAGCGAGACCTGGACGACCTATGCTAAGCAAGAAAGAAGGCTCAATACCTTCCATTTGCGGTGTCTACGCCGCATCCTCGGCATCTCGTGGAAAGATAAAGTGACAAATGTCGAGGTGTTGTCACGTGCTGGCCTTCAAAGTATGTATACGCTTCTTAGACAGCGCAGACTTCGCTGGCTTGGCCATGTTCGCCGCATGGATGATGGTCGCATCCCAAAAGATATCTTCTACGGACAATTAGCAGAGGGCAAGAGAACAGTTGGGCGACCACAGCTGAGGTTCAAAGATGTGTGCAAGAGAGATATGAGGGCACTGGACATGGATCCAGCAACATGGGAGGATAAAGCTGCCGATCGCACTAAGTGGCGATGCTATTTACGGCGCCACCTCAGATTGGGCGAAGAGAGGCTCACACAAGAAGCAGAGGTGAGGAGAAAACGTCGAAAGGAGCACCAGGAAAATAAGCAGCTGAGGGCTGTCACCTCAGGGGCGCATTCCCATAGTCAGTTATGATAATAATAATAATAATAGCCCCTTCAGTCATAACTGACTATGGGAATGCGCCCCTGGGGTGACAGCCCTCAGCTGCGTATTTTCCTGGTGCTCCTTTCGACGTTTTCTCCTCACCTCTGCTTCTTGTGTGAGCCTCTCTTCGCCCAATCTGAGGTGGCGCCGTAAATAGCATCGCCACTTAGTGCGATCGGCAGCTTTATCCTCCCATGTTGCTGGATCCATGTCCAGTGCCCTCATATCTCTCTTGCACACATCTTTGAACCTCAGCTGTGGTCGCCCAACTGTTCTCTTGCCATCTGCTAATTGTCCGTAGAAGATATCTTTTGGGATGCGACCATCTTCCATGCGGCGAACATGGCCAAGCCAGCGAAGTCTGCGCTGTCTAAGAAGCGTATACATACTTTGAAGGCCAGCACGTGACAACACCTCGACATTTGTCACTTTATCTTTCCACGAGATGCCGAGGATGCGGCGTAGACACCGCAAATGGAAGGTATTGAGCCTTCTTTCTTGCTTAGCATAGGTCGTCCAGGTCTCGCTGCCATATAGGAGTGTGCTGGTGACGCAGGCATTATATACCGCAGCTTTGGTCTTCATTGTGAGTTTAGAGTTTCCCCAAACACGCGATGTGAGGCGGGCAAAGGTAGCTGCAGCTTTGCCAATGCGGCTGTCGATTTCTGTATCCAGTGAGAGTTTGTCAGTTATGACTGAAGGGGCTATTATTATTATTATATAACCACTTAGCAAGAAAAACATGTCAAATTCACATTTGTAAAATAATGATTACACTTACCCCAAAGTTTTGGGAATACACAATCTCCTCGCACAGGTTAGAATGGACACGAGCAATTTGGGTTATAAGCTCTCGAATCACTTGGTCTGGAAATTTTGAATCCCTTTTATGACGAGTGGATCTGCGAAACACTTGGCCTGGGAAATTATGAATTACTCTTCTGATGGGTGAATCTGCGAAACACTTGGTCTGGGAAAGTTTCTCTTATGTCAGGTGATCCAATTCCTTAGGTATCCAGTCATTATATTTGAAGTCCTGGTCCCTTAAGTTTTTTAGAGTTTGTATTTATAAAGGCGGGTTTACTTTTTACGGTTTTAAGTTTCCCAAATACTTCGATCTGTCACTTATAATATTGGAATCCTTGGTGCGATCCTTTTCTTTCTGGCTTTTGGACATTGTTCGCTTGACGATGCGATGCAGTCTCAGTTCTGTGTCTCTGATTTCGCTAGAATAAATCTTCTACTTCTCAGTTCGAATCACAGATTGTGTTTCCGCTGAATTTTCCAATGAAATTAATTGTTTATTCCGGCCCTCAAATCAAACCAATCGAATCTCTTTAGCACTGGGTTGGGGTGACTAACTTAAAAATATCCCCCACGTGTTTTAAAATATTACATTTAATATTCCAACTCGTGACCTCTTTCAAATCATGCGGTAATCCTTCCGGCTGCACCTATCTGCCTCTCACAATATTGTGACCATGTTTTCCTGGCGTAATGTCTTCCGCCAATGTTGTTTACCCAGACAAATTATAATTATCTGTAATAATCTCACAGGAATAGCCCGGCGAAAGCTATTATCTCATATCATCTATGTTTTCGCACACCTCAGACGGCTCGCTCAGACAGACAATATTGGCTTCCTATTCATCCTCGTACGAGACCATATTGTGTTAAACGAGAATCGTCTCCTATAAAAGGTGGCCGGCGACTCACACAGATAAACGCATTACCGCTGACCGGTGATAATGACTGGGTATTTTTACGATAATAGCACAGTTCACCTGGCGGAACGTAAATGTGGCCGTTTGACCGATCACTTGAGCATTTATTCATACTAGAGTTTAGTCATAATAATTAAATATAAAACTACCATTCAGTATGATAAACAAGCAAGATTTTTAAACAAATATAAAAATACTCCAGACAGCTAAGAGCAGGGTAGAGCAGGGTGAAGCTAACTGTAAATTTTGGGTAACAAGCCAAGTGACAAATTCGGCGGCAGTTGGCATAGAGACAGCTACAATCACGCTTTGAGAACGTGATGTTTGACCAATAATTTATCAAACAGAATAAGCCCCAACCAATAGAAACGTAGCCAGCTCAGCCACTACGAAGGTTGTCGGCAAGAAATTTTTACTAGCAGGCAGTTCTGGAAAAACGTACCATGTAGAAGGACGTTCAATGCCTATCCAACTCACAGTTGAGTTCTCAACAAGATGATGATCATTCATCTATGTGTATTTTTGCACAAAGAGGTTTATCCAGCTAAATGTGCAAGTAAGAAGTTGACGATTCGCCTGTCGTTTTGTATTTCAGCATACATTTATAAGAATGAAACCATACTAAAACAAGTGGGACAGAAAAAAATGGAGGATTTAAAACTGAAAGTAGACCAGATGGCTATTAAGATAAAACTGCAGAAGGAAAGCAAATGTGCAGATATGATTATCCAGGACAAAGGAAATGTTGGGGTTGGAGAAGAATTTTGCTACTAAACATCTTGGATTTTGTATTCTGCAACTTACTGTTGAATAAAATTCATCGTTTCGGACCAGGCAGTTGAAGAATTATTGATGTTTGGATAATGTAGATGTCATTGTCATTTTTCACATATCACAACCACTAATGCTCTCCATGCATAACACCTGTAAGAGGAAGGGAACGAGCCTAAAATACGGATAGGGTCTAAGTAATTAACACCTCTGGCGAGCTATAAGCCAGTACTACCAAGACAAACTTAGACATGTATTAAATAGAAAAGGAAAAGGAAGTAATACACAAATAATAACAGGACCACACGGTTACATATAACTAATTTGTGGACGGCTACATATAACTAATTGGTACCGTGCCCCGTCCCACAAGGACATTACACTGGGTGGGACGGCTACATATATAGTGGTCACAATAAAATAATGTAAGTGCAATAAATATTCCAAGTAAGTGCGAATGGTGAGAAGATTGAAAAAAAGAAATGATTCTACCGTAGGGCTGAAGGTGTGAGAGATCACACAAAAGAGCGTGTTCAGACGTTCTGTTACAATATGTTAAAATCTTATTTGTATGGAACTGCCTGTTGATGGATCAATCCATATCCTTTAGCTCCCCAAGGAGCATAGGCCTTCAACAAACACATGCCAAGTCCTCCTGTCACGTGTCATCCGCTCAAGGTCTTTCCATGTTTTCCTCACCATTTTCAATTCTGTATCCAGTTTTCTTCTCCATGTGTTTTTTGTCTACCTCTGCCTCTCTTTCCCTGGGGATTCCAGAACCAGGAGTGCCCTGTAATGCTATCAACAGGTTTCCTCAATGAGTGTCCTATCCATCGCCAGCGTCTTCTTCTCAACTCTTATTCCATCGGCACTTGTCTGGCTCTTGTCTTCAGTTCCACATTTGTGACTTTGTCATACCATTTCAGTCCTTCTATTCTTAGCAATCATCCATTTATAAATATTAGTGGCTTTTAGGTTGTTGTTTTTGTTGTTCTCTGTGTTTCAAAGCCACACAATAGGACTGACTTGACATTTGAGTTGAAGATTCTTAGTTTCGTGTTGGACTTGATTTCTCTTGATCTCCATATAGTTTACAATGCAATGAAATCTCCTCTTTTTGTTTTTTTTTATTATTTTGATATCACTGTCTGTCCCTCCAACTTTGTCTATATTACTGCCAAGATATGTGTACGATTCTACATCTTTTAGTGGTGTTTCTTCAAGTTCGACCTTCTTATCATTTCTTGCATTTATTCTCATTATCTTTGTCTTTTCCCTGTTGATGGATATATGCCTATTAATTGTGAATTATGCTCCAGCCCCATGACAGCCAAACATCTGCACCAGTCCTGTCCAACTTACAGCAGTGAACGGAGTTGCATATGACATCAAACAACTTCTCTCAACGAAAAACTGTTAGGAAGGTGTCAGGAACCTTGAGCTGACTACTGCCTTTATTAGAGTCGTTAACGTAGAAGTCTGAGGGCGAACGAAGAAGAAGAAGAAGAATTATACATAAGTATTCACTTTGGATCAATCAGACTGCGAGTGTGAAAATGATAGAATAATTTGTTCCGTGTGAATGATGGCTGGTATAAAGGGAACGTTACACGTTTTGTATTTTGGATAATGCTAAAGGATATTGTATTACATGTGATGCAATCATATATATGTATTGAAGAAATGAAATGTTGTCAAGCGATGTCGTTCATAAATATGTGGATCGTACAGCACTGCCTTTGTTTACGTTCTGACATGTTGAGGAATTAACCAAGCTCACGAGCCAGTTCAAACTGCTATTGTTGAACCTTAGCGTTCATTTACATTGACATTATCCAGCGTCCGTTATCGCCATCTTATCGCCATCACTCCCGCTTAACATGAGGCAACCTCTCACACGCGCTTACGGAAACCTGCTATAACAAAAATATCCCATTCAACCTCTGATGGCTTATAATTATGATATATAGCGTCTTTAATTCTATTTAATGTGTTCAATTACAAATAAGAGCTTGGCATAATATATCCTGTGAAATAATTGTAAATAGACTAAATTAATATTTCCTGATTGTGTGGTGTATGCGCGTATGTGTGTATGACTTTCCTTCGTCCTAAAATGGTAGTCTGTTCATACTTACTTACTTAGTCGTTCCAATTCTACCGTGAGGTGTAGAGGTTTGGAAGAGAGAGCGCCAGACTATCCTATCGGCTGTCTTCCTCCTGGCCTAGTTTCATTCTAGTCCTCGGTCCTTCAAAGATTGTCTAATGTTGTCCTCCCAGCGGACTCTGGGTCGTCCTGGGGGTCTGGATCCCTGGCTCTTTGTTTCCCATGCTTGTCATGGTAGCCGATCTTCTCCCATTCTGCAGACATGGCCAAATCATCTTAGTTGGGACTGTTCTACTTGGGTCTGCAGGGAGTGGGATTTTAGGCCTTTTTTAGGTCTGGTTGCGGACCATGTCTCTTCTTTGTTACTTCAATCACCTTCCTCAGATACCTCATTTCTGAGGTTTGGATCTGGCTTTTGTGGGTTGTAGTCATTGCCCATGACTCGCATCCATATGTCAAGACTGGGACATAGGTGGAGCGAAATACAGCCATCTTCGTTTTTTTACCAACCTCTCTCTTGATGAGGAATCCTCGATTTATGGCCTGAAAATGTCTCCCAGCTGCTGCTTTTCGAGTGGCCAACTTCTTTGATGCCTCCTTTTCGGTCTATAATAGCTCCGAGATATTTAAAGTGGTCGACCTGCTCCAAGACCTATTCTCCCAGCTTAATCTGATGTCTTCTTTCTTCTCGTGATATCACCATGGATTTTGTTTTAGAGCTGCTTATGACCATCCCTCTCTTCTCCAGCTCTTCCTTCCAGACTTGCAGGTTGGATTGGAGATGTGCCTCTGATTTAGCAATCAGGGCAACATCATCAGCAAATGCCATCTCTGAAATATATATCTGTCTCATCTTCCAGTACCCCACTGAATACTTTCTTGTTCTCTCCTTACATGCCTTGATGACATCGTCCATGAGAAGTATGAAAAGATAAGGTGACAGGATATCACCTTGTCTTACACCAGTGGTGGTCCTGAACTCTTCTGACTTATGATTTGCTGTCCTCACATAATTTCTGCAAGACTTGTAGAAGCTCTGTATAGCATGAATCAGAGGTGCTGGAATATTCTTCCTTGCCAAACAGTCCCAAAGTTTGCTCCAGGGGACCCTGTCAAACGCCTTTTCCAGATCTATGAGACAAAGATGGATCTCACTCTTATACTCAAGGGCCTTTTCACTCAGCTGTCTGAGTGTGAAGATTAGGTCTTGAGTACTTCGGTTTGCTCGGAATCCGCACTGGACCTCATCCAATTGTGGCTCAGCTAGGCGTCGGAGTCTCTGCTCTAGGATTCTAGAGTAGATTTTACCAGGGACACTGAGAAGGGATATGCCTCTATGGTTTCCACATTGTCGATTGTCACCCTTTTTGAAAATTGGTGTTATGATGGCAATCTCCCAATCCTTTGGTATGGTCTTGTTGCACCATGCTGCCTGTAGGACCTTTAAGAGTAATAGGTCGCCTGATGCTCCCATGTACTTAACCATTTCTGGTGTTATATCATCATGCCCTGCTGCTTTGCCCATCTTGATTTTCTTCAGTGCTGCCTTCAGTTCTTCCATCTTTATGTCATCTTCACCATCATTGGTTTTCTCTTCTGTGCTAGTGGTTATCATTTCTGATGCTTGACCTTGCTCACCATCCAGGAGTTCTGAGAAATATTCTTTCCATCTTTCCATTACTTCCTTTGGGGCAGTAAGCAATTTGCCTTGCTTGTCATTTTTATTAATTTGAGAGGGCATTGTTTTTCCTTCCTCATGTTCTTCAGGGTCTTATAGAACAATTTCTGGTTTTCTTGTGCATCTTTTTATAGCTTTTCTCCAAATTCTTCCCAGGACTTCTGTTTCGCTGCTAGCACCTTGTTCTTTGCTTCTGTTCTGATTGTCACATATTCTTTATATTTCTCCATTTGTCCTGTTATATTTTTAAAAAGGATCCCGTTACATGCCCATTGAGGCATATTTGGAATATGGTGTTAGGCCCATATTTTCTTGACCGTCGGCACACTAGGGGTGATGTGGTCAGCATCACGCCGGCCGCCTTAACCTTCCCAGAGTTGCTCTGGTACCCGTTTGGGGGCTTGGTCGACCCAGGAGCCGTTTGCGGCCTAAAAATATCCCACCTCATCTGGGGATCGAACCATAGACCGCTGAGCTAGGAAGCCAATGCACTAACCATTATGCTACCGCGGCTCCCGTTGTGTTTTTAGCTCCCAAGTAATGTTTCCATGCCATTTTCTTCTCTCTTATTTTCTCTTTGACTTCCTCTTTCTCGTGTTCCCAAGTCGGACTTCACCACATGCTTCTGCAGCAGCTGTCTTTATGATGTCCTTGAATTTAAGCCAGAAGGTTTCCAGGTCATCAGGTTGTTCTTCTGTGTTGATCACCGCTGCAGCAATAAGCCCCTGATATCTGGTCTTAATTTCTGGCTCTCTCAGCTTGTAGGTCTTAATGCTTATTTCTCCCGTTCGTTTACTTAGTTTCTTGCGTGATGTTGGGCAGTTCCTAGGCTGAGCAACTCTTTCAGTTGTTCTTTTGATTGTAAGCAGGTAGTGATCACTTCCAATCTCTGGCCCCTCCAGACTCTAGCATCCCGGACTAATTTGAATGAGCTCCTCCTAACAATGGCATAGTCGATCACTGACTTCTCATTCTTTGTTGGTTCACATCTAGTGTATGCATGTATGCGCTTATGTGTTTGTAATGATCAGATTCTGCTCACTGCAGATTCTAAGGAGTCGCTTTCCATTGTCATTGAGAGTATTTTCTCCATATCTTCCGATAACTCCACCCCATCTAGCATGGTCATTTCCAACTCTAGCATTGAAATCTCCGAGCATCATAATTTCATCTAGGTAGTCATCCACTGTCCTTTGAAGCAGCTCGAAGAATTCCTCCTTGACCTCTGCTCTCTCATCCTCATTTGAACCATACACTATGACCTATTTGATTATGGTTTCTCCTTCTTTTAGTTTTACAACCATAATGCGCTCCGAGACAAAGTTTCATCCCTTGATACTATCTTTCTGGTTTTTGCCACAATGCAACCCACGCTTCCTTTAGCTCTATCAGATGTGAGTACACCACTGTAGACCAGCGTGTTGCCATCGAGATCCATGACTCCTTGTCCTTTTTTCTTTGTTTCCGTTACAGCCAGGATTTCTAGTTTTGCTTTCCTCATCTCTTCCACCAGCTCCTCTTCTTTCCCATTTATACTTCTTGTGTTGAAAGTTCCATAAGTCGTAGTCCGTAGTCCGTTCCAGTTCGTCGCCTTTAGAATCAGTCCGGTTTTCTCTCTTGTAGTTCGCGTAATAATGATTTAAAGCAAACAGGTGATTGGCCTGTTGTGCCTTTGCATGATGGAGGGGCTGCCTCCTTACGGCCTCCATGCAGGCCGCCTTCCTCCTTTTTCAGCCAGGCTTGGGTCCGGCCTAAGCGGAGTTTATATATATATATATATATATATATATATTATATATATATATATATATATATATATATATATATATATGTATCATCATCATCTCAACCCATAACCCGTCATGGGTCGTAGGGGTGCCATGGTGGAAGCATCAGCAGACATGGTCCTCCACTGCTCTATATTCTCAGCAATGCGTACAAGTGTGGAAAAACCGTGTCCTGCCCATTCTTTGATGTTATCAGCCCAGGATTTTCTTTGCCTTCCTCTTCTCCGTTTACCTTCGACTGTTCCCTGGAGGATCGTTTTCGAAAGGGAGTCATGACGAGTTACATGCCAAAACCAGGCAAGCTTTCGACGTTTCACTATTGACAAAAGTGGTTCTTGGTGGCCTGCATAGGTGTTTATCTTCTCTCTAACATAGACATTTGTTTTGTGCTCTTTATAGCAAATGCGCAAAATTCTTCTATAACATTTTTTGCTCGAAAGCCTGAATCCTTCGCTCCGTATCTGCAGTGAGTGTCCAGCTCTCACACCCATACAAGAGAATAGATAATACAAGTGATTTGTATAATTTGATCTTCACAGGAAAACTGATGTTACTTTTCCAGATCACATTCAACTTTGTCATGGCAGCTGAGGCCATCTCAAGTCTTGTCTTGATTTCTTTACTTGATCTTCCATCACTACATATTGTGGACCCGAGATATTTAAAGGTGTTAACTTCTTCTAACGTTTGCCCATTTAACGTAATATTGGTCGGAACATGTTTCTTATGGCTATTCACCAATATCTTGCTTTTTTCTATATTAATTTCAATCCCATACGTTCTTGTTACTTTCTCCAGTCTAGAGGTAAGGTCTTGAAGTTCTGATTCTGTTCCAGCTATCAGATCAATATCATCAGCAAAACGTAGATTACACAGAGGGCGGCCTCCAATCGATATAAAAATTATTTTATTATTGAGAAAAAAAAATATATATATATATATATATATATTAGCAATGTTTATATATATATATATATATATATTTGTTATATTATTATGATATATATATATATATATATATATATATATATAATATATATATATATATATATATATATACTTACTTACTTACTTAGTCGTTCCCCTTCTACCGTGAGGTGTAGAGGTTATATATATAAGTAAATTATTTAAATATAACAAGCCTGGTCATAATATGGTTTTTATTTTCCCTTGGGGAGGTTGAAAAAAGGGTGGGGTGTGGGAAGTGAAAGCCTGAGGCAGTCGGGTATATATTTAATTTATGAATCGTTCGTCATTTGTCAAAATGGATATATGAGGGCAATAGAGAAGTCTGAGATAGATCTCCAACTTTATGAGAGAAATAGATGTGGTTATATGAGAGCGACGAGGAAGCTGGAGACAGACTGTCAACTTTATGACAGAAATAGATGTGGTTATATGAGAGCGAACGACGAAGTACCAATCCCTTTATTCTTGCGACAATAAACACAAACTTCATTTTTCTGCTCGTGTACTGATTGTCTTTGACTCGCTTCCATATGACAGTATTCTCTCTGTATAAAACAGTGTGGCCGTGTATGGTTATACGGCACTAGTAGTTATATTGATTTTTTTTGTCAGAGTTAATCCTTCATAAGTTGTGGTGGTTCAAGTGCTAACTGGCCTTTCGCCAGAGATGGTGATACTTGACCTTTTGTTATTTTTTTCCAACCCAGGAATGTTCTTCCCTTTAAGTTTGGTGATACGCAAAACAGTTTCAGCATAACAACGTATATCCAAAAGAAATTACTGTAAAGTTCCACAAACAGCAATGTAGAAAAATTCAATTAGAGTTTATTGATGTCATTAGACAAACACTGTAAATTTCACAATGATGATTGGTTATCCAAGATGAAAAAATATGTAATCCAACTGAATAATATATGTATATCCAAATAGAATAATATATGTATATCCAAATAGAATAATATACTGATTTGTCTACTCAAAAACTTGTCTTGGTATCCTCAAAGACGAAGTTCACCTAACGCTATCTGTAAAAATCCTCTAGTCTAAAGTTATGGTTTCATTAGAATCATAAATCCGGAAATCTCTGCCTATCGCCCACAACTCTTCTATTTATACTATTTCTTCTTTTTTCCCGCTTTTTTTCACACGACCGGTCCTTTTTTCACACGGTACAATAATCTACATTTGCACTCCTTTCCTCAGCTTTTCGACCTTTTTGCACACAACATTCTGTTATTTCGACTTTTTTCACATGTGTGATCTTTTCCAACTTAACAATTGGATAAAAAAACCAGATCACACAAACATTAATTTCCCACTTTCGCGCTTATAAAACCCATTCATTATTATCTGGGACTGACCTACGTTTGCCCTGTCAGAGCAGTAACTGCCAACTGAACTTTGAATGATTACTGCGTTTTGTGTAAAAACGTCTTATTTGCTTTTAAGGTCTGTCATTCTTACATGTAGCATATTATAGCACATATAAATGCTTAGCGTGGAAGTAGGAGGGATAATGCTAGCGTGAAAGGCCAAGCGATCACATACCACCTGGCCACACAAATGTATCCCAGAGGGAGACATTTGTGTACTATCAACTAAGTACCTCATGCTAGTGACTGTTATAAACGACTAACCTATTGGTAGAGTCTCTTAGAGAGAAAAAAAATTATTATAAAGAAAAAAATAAATTGTGCGTAAAACGAGGGATCCCAGTATATTTATAATGCGTAAAACGATGGATACATAAAATTTGTTAATACACTTCGCCATTGAACAGTATTGATGTACACTACTTCTTAACAATATCAATATGAACAACGCTGTGCGTTAGTCATCATCATAATGATAACATACTTAATGATAACATTTTAAAAAAATAATAGCATACGATTTTCATGGGTTGTGCAAACAACACAAATAAAAACAAAAAACAAAAAAATACTTTGGCAATATTTAACAGAATTGACTAATATTTATTAAGTATTTAACAATCTTAGATGTAGTAGCTGCGACGAACATCAGACCGTGGGACGCCCAAAAAATGTAATGTACGAGCTCGTATATATATATATATATATATATATATATATATATATATATATATATATATATATATATATATATATATATATATATATATATATATATATATATATATATATATATATATATATATATATATATATATATATATATATATATATATAATGACTTGGGAATATACATACATGCAATGTTAATCTAAAAATTTATTATTAAAAAAATATGAGCTGGAGTTGTACGCTCTCGTATCTGTCAATATAGAACGTGGTAAATATAATACAATCATATGATACAGGCGACCCCAATCCTGCCACTGCGGTCAGTGAATTACCAGGATGTATATGGGTCTTAAACACCAAAAATCTGGACAAGTTTGATGAACTGTCTATGTGTTCGTCGCACAATATAAATATAGCATTATTAATCTGGTTACATGGAGTTACAAAGTATTTATTAAAAAGTGTCTCTAATCTCAAACTTAGTTAATGGTCGTTACTATGAGGGAGGACAACTATACCGATACAAATAACTATCGGGCGTTGGAGTATGAACTATCTCAGTTACCCTGAACCAAGTACGAAACTGTTTATAGGTTCGTCAATCAAATATAAAATCTGCATACAAATGCAAGTTCATAATAATGGACAACAATTTGTCAAGAAAATATACTGTATCGTTCCGCTTACAACGTGAAAAATGGTCAGGAAAATACAGGTACATCAATATGTGATGTTTATTTCTGAATACAAGGTATAATGGACAACAATTTGTCAAGAAAATATACTGTAGCGTTCCGCTTACAATGTGACAAATGGTCAGAAAAATACAGGTACATCAACATGTGATGTTTATTTCTCAATGCAAGGTTTATCAACATGTGAACATATATGTTACCATGTTAGCGATTTCGCATGGAATCGTCATGGTGTGCATGTAACAATGTAGTATTTCGCCAATCCGCGAACTGTGTTGATTAGCATATAAGTTTTACCCAACTTGCAAAATACTTGTATATTACCAAGTCAAATTTTAGGTGAAAATATATATTTCTCAGTTTAGTGGAGTGGGGTGTATATTGGGATAAATGACGGAGTAGGGTTTATCGACGTGGGAGGGGAACGAATGTCAGTCAGTCATGGGAATGTACTCGGGGTCTTAGGGGCGTTAGCTGTGTCAGTGGGGGTAACAATGTCCTCATTATCTTTTACCGATGTCCGCTGTGGACATCTCATCTTCTTGTACACATGGTATTTATACACTAAACCGCTTAAAATTCATAACACCAATTATGCTAGGCAAAATCAATAGTCCTGACACTCTAGTGTGTCGGGTCATGACCTCTGGTGTGTCTCACTGGACTCAGGAATGCGAAGAAGTATTTATAGAATTTGATAGATACGTTAACATAGGTAAATTCCTGTTGAATAGTGGGGAATGCTCGGAACGGGGCGTCGATTTAGAAACGCTCCGTCTGTGATGGAACATGTCGGAGAAGGTGACAGGAGATGGACAGGCGTTTAGATGTGTAGGGAAGAAAAAATTTGACGTCTGATTCGTCATATATCTGTGAGACAGGGTCGTAGTTCTAGTACAAATGGTTTTTTGTCGTAATAGCATCATTAAGAACAATCGCCAAAATACATTCTCGATGCGATTGAACATTATAAAACGGTCTTTCCATAACACAAAAGGAAAGCGGTGAGTTAACACATTCAAAATAGAAAATCTCATGTGTCACAAAGGAAAAATATGTGTGTGCGTATAGTATGTTTGCTTTTGTCACTAAATTCATCAAGAAGGGACAAAAACAAAAAAAATAAAAACTGTTGTAAAGCATAAGTCCTGTTATAAAGATTTTCAAAGGCAAAAGTGGTGTAATTTGTACAGTGGGTACTCTTCTTATCATAAAGATTTCGTACCCAACACTTGCGAAAAAAAAAGTTTGTATAACTAGAGAACTGAGATAATTTAAAGTTCTGTTTAACCTGGATAACATAGTGTTGTAGATCTGCGAATGTTTGCGAAAGTTCTTCAATTTCTTGACATAGCGGTGTAAAAGATGTAGTCCTAATGACAGTCCATGTCGACTAAGAATCTTAAATAATTATATAACATTAAAACACAGTGGCGTCACGCCATAATAACATGTTAGTGTATGTGGGTGTTGCAGACGTCATAACTGTCCATATCGTCAGTATCACCAGCAGGATCTTGACTGAGGCTGACATCTTTCTGAAAAAATAAAATTTCCTACCAAAAAAAAACCTGGATACTAGTGACTTTAGATGATGGGGAACGAGGGGTAGTACTATGAAGTGTGAGTACTCATTGGGTACTATTGCTGGGTGAGTACCTTTTTGTTATTAGAGAAGATTGATTCTCCAATAAACCAATAATCGTTGAACTGGACGTTACGAATTTGACATGAGGAAGTTGGCGATTTCCACCAAGATAACTTTTTTCATCGTCAATCGTTGATCACAAGAGGATGGCGTATTTCGCACTGTCGAGTGGGTGGTGGCTGCAGTTGTCGAGGGTAAGGGTGAAGTAGTGTTGAAATGGTGCACCTCATGCTGCGTGTTGTGGGGCTGTCTGCGTTTTCCACGCAATTTCATACGTACTTGCTCTTGAGGTAACCGGACAAATTTTGTTAACGGTCAGGAGTCATCTGTTGTTCCATAATGTGGGCGCTTCGTTGCTGTGTGAAATTCAGTGTTGTCTGGTCTATAGTAATGTTGCTGTACAATAGGCTCGCAGGAATCTATTATGGTGTCAGGGTGTTCTGGATTAACTCGCTCGGCCTGTAACCTGGTATTTCGATATTCTAGTCTTTCGCGTGACTCAGCGAGGGGAATATCGTCTTCTCTGTCGGATGAGCTTGGTTCAGTGACTGTGCTATGTTGGGAATTTGTCTGCCTGGCCGACTGTCTTACTGCTGTTCGAATGCGTCTAGACGATGTGTGGATGTTCAATGGGTCATGCACCTGACTTGACCTGTAAACATCTGTTTGTGTTGCGACAGAAATCATCTTTATTTTATTCACTTGCAGTTTGTGCATTTCTCTAGGTTGACTATTGATCATGGGGGCCCATTGCGTCTCATTTGATTTCACAAAACCGACCTGGTGATGTCTGTTAAGTGGTGTTCTCCATTGTTTTAGAGGTCTGATATGTGCCGTTAGTCCATTTTCTGTTGTTATTATACAAGTTTGTTGGTCAGTCGTTGTAACATTATTTACTTCCCATGTCTTTCGTTGTTTGATTGCGTTGATAAAATTTCTAACAGCTATGCGACAATTTCTTTTATTGAGACTGTTCCAGTGGCTGTCGACAGTAGCTATGCGACCCGTTTTGTTGCTGTTGTCTCGATACTTGATCTGGGATTTTCTATTGTAGTTATGTGGTGTGCTCTCTGTTTCTCCCCGGCAATATGTATTGTTGCTCTCTGATTCTCTCCGGAAATATGTACTGTTGATCTCTGGTTCTCTCCGGCAATATTTATTATTGCTCTCAAATCTGTGTCTGTTCATTAGCCATCTCCTAAATGTGTTAGAATCGCCCGTGAAGGGGGTTATAACCGAGCGAATTTGATTATATTTATTATAGTGATCTACATTGGATAGCGTGTCTGTTATCCGTTGCAACGCGGTCATTGTGGGTTCGGCCTCTACAGGTAAGGGTATGCTAGCAGGACGGACGTTTGCCTGTTGCATTTCCTGTTGCTGTTGTAGCTGCTGTGCATGTAACGTATGTTGTTGTTGCTGTTGTTGCTGTAGTGTATACAACGCCTGTTGTTGCTGCAGTTGTTCTTGACTTTGATCCATTGCAGTGTTTATGCCTGTCAGCTTTCACCAAGAAAAAAGGGCAGGTCACGGCGCCAATTTATGTAATATGTGGCCGTGTATGTTTATACGGCACTAGTAGTTATATTGATTTTTTTTGTCAGAGTTAATTCTTCATAAGTTGTGGTGGTTCAAGTGCTAACTGGCCTTCCACCAGAGATGGTGATACTTGACCTTTTGTTATTTTTTTCCAACCCAGGAATGTTCTTCCCTTAAAGTTTGGTGATACGCAAAACAGTTTCAGCATAACAACGTATATCCAAAAGAAATTACTGTAAAGTTCCACAAACAGCAATGTAGAAAAATTCAATTAGAGTTTATTGATGTCATTAGACAAACACTGTAAATTTCACAATGATGATTGGTTATCCAAGATGAAAAAATATGTAATCCAACTGAATAATATATGTATATCCAAACAGAATAATATACTGATTTGTCTACTCAAAAACTTGTCTTGGTATCCTCAAAGACGAAGTTCTCCTAACGCTATCTGTAAAAATCCTCTAGTCTAAAGTTATGGTTTCATTAGAATCATAAATCCTGAAATCTCTGCCTATCGCCCACAACTCTTCTATTTATACTATTTCTTCTTTTTTTCCCGCCTTTTTTTCACACGACCCGTCCTTTTTTCACACGATACAATAATCTACATTTTCACTCCTTTCCTCAGCGTTTCGACCTTTTTGCACACGACATTCTGTTATTTCGACATTTTTTCACATGTGTGATCTTTTCCAACTTAACAATTGGATTTTAAAAAACCAGATCACACAAACATTCATTTCCCACTTTCGCGCTTATAGAACCCATTCATTATTATCTGGGACTGACCTACGTTTGCCCTGTCAGAGCAGTAACTGCCAACTGAACTTTGAATGAATACTGCGTTTTGTGTAAAAACGTCTTATTTGCTTTTAAGGTCTGTCATTCTTACATGTAGCATATTATAGCACATATAAATGCTTAGCGTGGAAGTAGGAGGGATAATGCTAGCGTGAAAGGCCAAGCGGTCACAACAGAACAATTTAAACAAAACACAAACGAAGTGTTCAAACCAAGGTTGCTATTTTAATATGGTTTCTTGCAACACTGGGAGTGTTGTTGTTGTTGTTGTTTAACTAAGGCTGCTGAGCTGCTCGTTCTTTTTAGCCAATACCAAGTTGAAGACTCCTTGAAATTATCTACACTGTAGATCTAGGCTTGTCTTGTGGCTTTTCTGCCGTTCCAAAACTGAGTCATGAGCTCCGGTTTCTCCAGCCTGACTTGCATTTAAAGGATCATCACATCTGGTCCCAAGCTAGGTGTACAAAACGTGTGGCATACTGCGCATTCCCCGCTTTCCAAGGAGACTCTTTAACTATTAGAGTTAAACTGTGCTCTGGTGGGCTTTCCCAAGGAATTGTCACGTCCTGCACAGAGCCACTTCTCAGCTTCCCCTGCCTATCACTGAGTCCATAGTGAGATTCTCCTGCATGCAGTCAACCAGGTCAAAGACAAATAATCACGCCTAACTTCTCCAAGCTTAGTGCGCAATGCTGGGTTCTCAACAAGTTTCACCACAGGGGGAATCCCTTGAAGTGTGTTGATGATTTCAAGAGTCAATGAGTGTGTAATTAGCCTCACAGATAGAGGTTCATTTCCACATTTGTATACTGTAGCATTGTACATAGCTGGTGGTCATTTAAGGATAATTCCAGATATGCCCCTATGCATGCCACACTGGATAAAGACAAGCATTTGTTTTATCACCGCTGCTAAGTAAACTATTCTCTACAGATGATCAGCGTATATTTTACATAGATGACAACTAAATAAATATCTAGATCTTCTTAATAACAGCTGCTGAAAGCACAACATAAATACAGAAAAAGAGAAAAAAGAAATGACAACGATAAACGAAAGTTAAGAGAGAGAAAAATATCAATGCAGGTAAACCTAAAATAAAATTAATAATCTGTAGGAAGTTACTCGTCAAGAAATGTCGAGAAATAACTATAGCATGCGTGTTCTGCCATGCCCTAAAGACGGCACAATATTTCCTGTGTTCAGTTAGTTCCTTTCAGTCACGGATGCATCCTCTCATATTTTCATATGTGCTTGCAATAGTAGTTGTCGCTAGGGATGGCCTGTGGAATGTTATCAAGAAGGTCTCCAGAAATGGCTCGATAAGAAAAAAAGAGACCCATTCGAGATAACGACAAGAAGAAGAGAATGCGAATGCTCTCCACTAGATAGCGTTTTCTAATAAATTATGGAAAGTGTTCTATTTCCCCACGACCTTAGCTTCTGCCCTCGATAAAGAAAGAGCCCCCATCTCCTAAATGAAGGATTTTACCTATAGATATTTACTTAACACAGACAGCACGTGTGATACATTGACGAACTAGGTAATGATCAAAGCGGCTAAATAGTTTATTAGTTAACCACATATAAGGTTAGTAGAAAATGTAAAGCAATGATGGTGAAAGACAATTCACGCGTACAGATGAGATGTAAATATAGTAGTTAGTTAAATATGAGAGTGAATCTATGCGAATAGTGAAATGACGATGTGATATATTAAGTGTTACCGCACTGATGTCCAATCTACAATGTCTATGTAGGTGTATGGTATATCGTGCGAATTATCTCCAAGACGAGGACGCACTGATGAAAACCTTTGTAGTAATGAGAACTAGCGTTGACAAACCGTTGACCGTTGTCTCAGGCTAATGTCTGCTGTCTGATCTTAAAAAACACTGACTAGACTGGAGCTCTTCACGAAATGATCTTCTGGTAACAAGTGGGTTTAGTGCAATGAAGCTGGTATGAGTGAATTTAAGATGACAGTAGATACATTCACTTCATGCACTGACGCAGTGAGTAGCTGAACTTAGTGATTTGAGTTTGATATCTTGGCGACTCAACTTGTGAATAAGTGATCTTGGTAGGTTAACTGATCAACTTGTGAGTATGTACTTTTTATTCAGGGAATACGCTTTTGAGTGAGCTGAACTTGATATAAGTATGAGAATAAACTTGTGCATGCTTTAACTTGACTCAGGTGGTAAGCTGCTGAGTGAGTTGAACTTGATGTGTGTATATAGAACCAACTTGTGAGCACGTGATAATCATGTAAATAAAATGCTGCGCAACCAACGTTTAAAAACACGGGAGAAGAAATCTTCTTTGAAACTTAGGAAGTGTAAGATGTCCTATCTTGTGAATTATGCTATCCGGACGTACGTTTTGCTAGCTTCGTTCCGGTTAGACGCCAAACACGTAATTTGTAGACTCAAACTTCTGTTTGACTGAAGACACATAATAGACACTTCATAAGTTTCACGTCTAAAATCAATGGTCGACTTGCTTTTATCTTATTCCTCACTACAGATCTCTCTTAATTTTTAATTCGCTGGTAATGATGAATGACATGAGGCGCATGTGATAACTGTTAAATATATTGCGCATGAAAGTGTGTGCTCATGTAAGTCTGTAATGATGATCTAACAATCTAGATGAAGGTGAAGTATATAACTATGAATTACTTCATATGTCTTGACATATGGATGCGAGTCGTGGGCAATGACTACAACCCACAAAAGCCAGATCCAAACCTCAGAAATGAGGTATCTGAGGAAAGTGGTTGAAGTAACAAGAAGAGACATGGTCCGCAACCAGACGATCCGTCAAGGCCTAAAATCCCATCCGCTGCAGACCCAAATAGAACAGTCCCAACTAAGATGGTTTGGCCATGTCTGCAGAATGGGAGAAGATCGGCTACCAAGACAAGCATGGGAAACAAAGAGCCAGACCTCCAGGACGACCCAGAGTCCGCTGGGAGGACAACATTAGACAATCTTTGAAGGACCGAGGACTAGAATGGAACCAGGCCAGGAAGAAGACAGCTGATAGAATGGTCTGGCGCTCTCTCTTCCAAACCTCTACACCTCACGGTAGAAGGGGAACGACTAAGTAAGTAAGTAAGAATTACTTCATATAATCCTAGAGGAAACATCTCTGATTTGATTAATCATTTACGAATAGAAGCAATGAAAAAAAAAAACAGTCTTTCACATTGTAGCGGGAGGTTATTTAAAATTATTTATATGTAAGAGTATGCCAGTAAAGAGTTCTGACCTTACAAGTAATACCCCAGTCTTAGAAATAAGCACTGGTGTATTGTTATCATAAAAATAGTCAGACTGTAAAAACCCTGGCCCAGTTGGTAAGAAGTAGTACCAGGATTTAAGGTGTCTCCTCCCTATGACTATCTTATGATTACTTATATTCTAGGGGATAAGTAAAATGAACATTCACTGAAACCACAAATGGAAGAAGTGAATAAATCCTCAGGTACAGTTAAAATAGTTTAATAATTACACTAATATTCTATTTCTACTAGTTGGAAAAGAGCATATACATATATATAAAAGTATTCACACAATTACTATTATGGTCTGTTTATACTTCAAGATCTTAAATAATAAAGTTACTGAAATCACTGTTATTAGTCCTTTGAATTTAAGGATAACTGTCATCAGTTGACTGAGTTTCTGTATGGTTACTTATTGTTTTCAACTATTGGCTGTTTCACATGTATAGGTGGTCAGTGTCAAACAGGACACTTATCTTTCCAACTTGATACTGCTGAAACTGTCCTTTGCTGATATCAGACTTGGTAGGCCCAACAGTAGGGATGCCAATGACCAGTTGAAGTTCACTCTTTGGGGTCCTGCACTTTGGTGGGATTGCCTCGGATGAACTACACCGGCTTCTGATACTGGACAGTCTGGTTTGAGTTATTTCATGGAACCCTCAGACTTCAGATACTGGACTTAAAAATGTTTCTGGCGATCCGCTCACAATTCATGGGTCGTGGCGAAACTCTGCCTCCAGTCTGTCTGAACCCTCTTTCGTTGTCTCTAGCTCAGTTTACCGATACGCTTTAAATACGTATAGCGCGGACGTATCGGAGAGTACCGACGTCACAGCTTAAACCTAAGCCTGAAAAATCCTTCCCGAACAGTGATTTCGGCCGAACTGTGCGTCGACTGAAATTTTGCCTTTATCATTCTCGGCATATATAATATCCATATAGTTCCATCTTATCTAGTTTTATACAGCTGATAAAACTCTATCTTCCTATCCATGTAATTTCCCAAACTGTTATTTGTTGATTGTAATATTTAGAACAGAAGTGGGTTTACATGCTTTTAGCGTAACTGTGGGCAGCCGAAATACGTATATATCTCCGTAAATGAGAACTTCCTACCGTTCCATCTTATATGCAGTTATACACCATCCTTCCCTGTACTGAAATGTAAAATCCTTTTCATACGGATTCCCTTCTGTTTTTATTTATCGTTGGCGATTTCCTCTGTCCGATACACATTTCGCTGATACGCCGCCATTTTGAAAGCGGTCACTCGATCGTAGATGGGTTTATAAATCTAACTGAAAACGTTTGCAATGACTTGAAACCAATTTTGCGACATAGCTCCCCCATATTTTAAGCTGGATGATAGCTAGCTTAACTATTGGGTACAAGACAATTGCAAAACGACCATTCCGAGGTTAGTTTTCCTTCCTTCTATCCTCCTCAAGCTCTGTGGGATGACGACTAAGAAAATCTGCGCCCACATTCTGTTTTCCAAGAATATATTCATCCTTTACTATCTCTCTCCTTCCTGTTCGGCTTTTCATCCAGGCTCTTACTGCTGGTAAAACCGGGTCGGTAGGTTTCCCATGAAGTTTACCGCCCTCTTTTCGTTGATAGTTGGATGTGGTTTTCCCTCGCAAATCCGTAGGTGTTTGATTTTCGCTACGTGATTTGTTCCTTTTTCCCGCGCATGGGGTTCAGACTGCAATTGAACCTGTGTGGGATGTTTCCTTTCCCCTCCCGTGCAAATCTCGGGAGTACCCCTGATTGCTGGTTTGCTTGTAGATTTTTGATGAAGACTCTTCCGTCGACTTTCTGAATCTACATAGGTGCACTCTGGACAGGAATTTACATACTGATTTATGTCTTCCGTAATGCCCGGCCAGTAGTACTGGGTGGCTACTCTTTGTTTTGTGGCACCATTACCCAGGTGTTCACTCAAAGTTGTTATGTGCCCCCAACCCATAACCTTATTTCTATAGGTGGATGGTACCACAATTTGACCATGACTTTTCGTCCCTCTGCCAGCTTTCCTGTACAAGAGTCCATGTTCCATATAGAAATGTCCTTTCCTTGGAGCGTTATGAGTTTTAGACAATTTTCCAAAACAAGGCTTCTGTTGTGTGATAAATTCTCGCAACATCGTTTTATTACAATATCTATTTTATAACGCAAGGGCAACAACTGCTTGAAATTTATAGTCACTTTTCTCGGTAAGCATTTGTCTTCCCGCGTTGGTATTGAATGCAGTTAAGTTTTGAGCTGTGGTCTTTTTGCGCTGGACTGCGCATGACTGGTCTTGTTTTTTGGTCGATCGGTTTCCGCCCACCACTAGTGGAGTGAGCGATTTGAATGGCGAAAGAGATGCCTCGTTGAAGAGGGGATCTCCGCTATTTTTTGTTCTGTCAGGGATGTGTAGTCCTCTTAATGGATATTTCGTTTATTCGAGATAATACCTCTAGTGTTTCCCACATGTCGGGAGGCGTGATATTTCTGTGTATTTCCTGAAGGCAAGGTAAATTGACTTTTCATTAACTCTATCGATTTTGGGTCGTGAGCGATTTCGATTCATAGCCTGTCTTCGAAAGTCGTCGTCACGAGATGTTTTCCCAGCTCACATGTCGCTGTATTGTACTGCATCGGTTGATGCATGTCCCAAGGACCATTACTTGCTACTTTGTTAAATGAACTAGGTTTGGAAAACCCTTATTATCTAGAGGATATTTTTGAGGACATTATTTATACTTCGGCAGACGTGTCTGTCTTGCTGAAGTCAGACTAAGGAGAGTGAACTGATCTCATACATCTGGTTATCTCCTGGCTGTTATAGAAAAGGATGGAGTTTTTCACCTGACTACATTTACAGCACTATGAAATATAACATGCATCTGACTCATCATTGTAATGCTGTCTACCGTCTATTGCTGTATTGAATGTTGCTGTGATAATGACTGTTTGATGTGCCTACATATTCGCGTAACCATTTTGTCACTGTGGCGTCCACAATAAATAATGAAGAAAAACGTCAACGGCTGTTACAAGAATCATTGACTTTATACGTCGTGAGTTTACTGACGTCCTATGTGGATTGCCCTGTTATTTTTGTATGAACATTGTTTGACTGAACACATCTGCACACTACACAAAACCAGACATGCGGATACCATCCATCATCATATGGCATCACGCATCATTTGGTGGCCATAAGCTGGTTTGATTCTGGTACCAGCAAACACGGGGTCCCTTACCCACTTCATTTTCAACAAGAATTCATCAGCATCCTTCAAGAAATTAACATTCTTCAATACAGTCAACATCTTCAAAATTTTCAAAGTACTCGGCGTTGCCCGGTAAAAGTCAAAATTTCAACTTTTTGACGGAAACAAGAATTTGACAGTACCCGGCGTTGTTACATGTTGCCGGATAACTCGGACTGCTGTTATCTTTTACGCAAGTCAAGCAAGTTGCTGCTGTCAAGGTTCCAGTGCTGTCGTTTTTGTGAAGGTCAAGTGCCGGTTGAAACGGGTTGTTTTCTGAAGAAGGCCAAGTACCGATTTCCATCAACTTACTTTTGGATTAGAAGGTCAAGTGCCGAAACAACTCAACACACAGTATTTCAGAAGCTCTTGTACCATCGTGTTAGCAGTGGAAGCAGTTCAGATGTGCCATCATCGTTGGAGCTTCGCTCTTTAGGACGTTGATTGACATCCGTTTTTTTCTGCTGTTCTACGATTGGAAGCCTATAAGTTAAGTGGCCTGTTTGTATGTAAACTGTGCCCTTATACTTCTGCTGAGTCTTCTGTGTATCATCTCATTCTATATGTTATATGTCTATATGTTATTTGTATATTTATATGTTTATATTTCAGCGGGTTCTCGGTTGGGTGGTGTCTCCGTTAGATTATGCCACGTCATAGAGGTCGTCTATTGTGAGCGTTTTCTGTAGGGTTTGCAAATTTCCGATACTGGAATTTGCTAAGCGACTGCTGTTGCTATTTATGTTAGCTGTGATGACATGTGTTAATATTGTTTTCGTTATTATTTCGCATTCTTTAGTTTTGTTTTGATTTGTTTGTATTTGTTAGCCTACTCTTGTCTATAATTTAGTTTCATACAACATTTTTGTTTATACACTGTGGTGTCATGTATTTTGTGTAATTATAGCGCAGATATCGTCACATTTTTTGTGATATTTCATTAATTTCTGCTTTATTTTTAGTTGATTTCTGCGAACGTTTTTGTATTGTTGCTGATCTTTGTTATTGTTTACATTGTTATTGTTTACATTGTTTGCATTGTTTACATTTTCAATGTTTACATTCTGCATGTGTTTACATAGTCATTGTTTACAGTTATAGTAATTAGTTAATGGGCTATGCTAATGCACTGTTACTACTACACTGATGATAAATGAATGATGAATAGTGTCGTGCACTATTGAATGAGAAGTGCACTTATGATCAAGAATTGAGTGCTGATATTTCATATACAAGTTCTTTGATTGGAGACTTGTTTCCCACAGAGACTGGGATAATATAATGTGATGTGAATATACAAGTGCTTAATTAAGACTTGTTACACTTAGGTTTGAAATAAATTAGTTAATTATTTCAGGTTTTGGACTCATATGTTAGACAACATGTCTACATTTGAGCACTTTATTGAGCAGGGTAAATTGCTTGGGAAGACTGGTGATAAGTTAGAAGAATTTGCAACTGCTCGATATGATAAAGCAATGGAAGCTGAACAAAAGAAACTGCAGATGCAGGTGGATGAAAAAAGATTCCAAATGGAAATGGAAAAACAAAAAAGGGAATCAGAAGCTGAGGAGAGAAAACTCCAGCTACAGCTAGAGGCTGAGAATAAAAGACTTGAAAAAGAGGCTGAAAATAAAAGACTTGAAAAAGAGGCTGAAAATAAAAGACTTGAAAAAGAGGCTGAAAATAAAAGACTTGAAAAAGAGGCTGAAAATAAAAGACTTGAAAAAGAAGCTGAAAATGAAAGACTGCAAAAAGAGGCTCAGGCTGAGGAAAGAAGATTACAGAGAGAGTCTGATGAGAGGAAAGAGAAAGCAAAAATGGAACATGAAGAAAAGGTCTTAGCTTTAGAGTTGGAAAAATTGAAATTGACGAGCATGAGTAATGGTAATGATTCAAACAAGGGTTCATCTTCTGGTAAGGCTAATAATGATACTTTTAAGATTAAGTTACCAACATTTAGTCCTTCCAGTGATGACATAATGTTCTATCTGGACAGATTTGAACAAGCATGTACAGCTCATAACATAGACAAAGCAAAATATGTTTATCAGTTATCAGGGATACTGACATGTAAAGCTCTAAGTATATTAAATATGGTGGATGAACCTGACAAGAACAATTATGAGGTTGTCAGGGCCGCTTTGTTAAAGAAATATCAGCTTAACGAAGACGGCTATCGTCTACAATTTAAAAACATGTTACCTGAAAATGGAGTTGAATTCTCCGAGTTTATTGCAAGAATACGCATTACTTTCTCACGATGGGTTGAACTATCTAAGACGGAAAAAACTTATGAAGGACTTATGGAATTAATACTTAGAGACAAAGTCATGTCGTCTGTCAATGAGTCTTTCCTTGCTTTCCTTCATGAACGTAAACCTAAAACAATAAAAGAAATGGAAGATTTCTGTTGCCAATACGTAACTGCGCACCCACACATAACCATGGGTAACTCTAAGGTGAAAGAAGGTTTACCAGTTGCTTCGGCAGCTCCGTATGGCCAAAACTTTGCTCGTAGATTCCAACAAAATTTTGATAGAAAGAGTAGCGGTAATTTCTGTCAAAATCATGGAAATCAATTTCATGGTGATTCTTCTTCGAAGAATTGGAGACAACCTGATAGTACTCGTTACTATCACCCTAATAATTATAAGCATTTCAAAAGAGGATATGGTAATAGAGGTTATTCCTGCCGAAGACCTCAGAACCAAACAAATAGATGTTCGCATCAATGTGAACATGATAGTAATCGTGGAAACTGGAATTCGAACCAGGATAACAATTACAATAGAGACAATAATAACTGCAGAGATAATAATAACTCTGATAACTTCAGAGGTAATAATAGTCGGGGTAGATCTCAACACAAAAAAAGAGATATCAGCAGGCTAATTCTGTACAACAGGAAACTGAGGGAGCCTGTAATCATGTTGTTGATAGTAAAAACTTTGACGCTGTCACTGGTTCTGCTTTTGACTTTGAGAGAGCAAACAAATGCCCCCAATGCAGTACTTTATTCGAAACGGGTACCATAACTACTTTGAGTTGTGGTCACCCACTTCCCGCTCTTCCTGCTGCTGTTGCGCATGACGGGAGGGGTTCTTTAATCCTACATAAGGGTCTTGTTAATGATACTCCGGTCTCACTACTTTTCGATTCCGGATGCACCACTATTGGTGTTAGACAATCGCTTGTAGATCCATCTTGTGCTACAGGAAGGGTTATTAAATGTGTCACATTTGGCGGCACTCTAGAAAAATATCCTACTGCTGTAATTCGCATTGCCACTCCTTTCTTTACTGGAGATGTGCATGCTTGTCTCTTACCTAATCCTATTGCGGACCTTATTATTGGTCGTATTCACGGAGTTAGGGAGTGTACCCCACAGCAGATTGCTGCTTGGGAAGATAATAACATGCAAGCTACAAATGCAGTAGTTACAAGAGCACAAGCTCTACAAACACCCGAAACTTCACTGAATAGTGATAATGAAGTTGATAGCCAAGATAGTCACTTAGTAATCACTCGTGACTCTTTCATAAAATTGCAAGAAGAAGATCCTTCTTTAAAAAAATTCTTCGTTCTTGCGAAGAAAGGTGACCCGAATCAGGATACAAATAGAAAATCTTGGATTGCAATGAGAAACGGCGTACTTGTACGTATGGTACAAGATTCGACTACGTCGGCACATTCGCAAATTCTTGTTCCCAAGAGCATGAGAGTGCAAATATTACAACATGCTCATGACTCGCAATGTGCTGGACATATGGGTTTTTCCCGTACGAAGTCGAGAGTCCTTGCGGCTTTCTTTTGGCCTTTTGTCAATAAGGACATTCGTATTTACTGCCGATCATGCAAGGTATGTCAGGAGGTCAAATCTAGAGGACCACGACATGCTGCGCCTATCCAGGCTGCTGACATTCCTATTCGGCCGTTTCAGAAAATGGCCATAGATATTATTGGCCCTTTTAAGGTCAAGTCGGCCAGAGGACATCAGTTTATCCTTACATGTGTCGATATGTGCACACGTTGGCCAGAGGCTATTCCTCTTAAGAGCATATCTACTACAGATATCGCAGATGCTCTTTGGTTGATATTTTCTCGCTTGGGGTTCCCCAGAGAAATATTGTCAGACCATAGCACTCAACTCATATCTGACACTATGTCACAGGTAATGTCTACCTTACATATTGAACGATCTCTCAGTAGTATCTACCATCCTATGTCTAATGGGTTAGTTGAGCGTCTGAATAGAACGCTCAAGACTTTGCTTGGTAAGATAACTGAAGATCATCCTCAAGATTGGGACAGGGTTTTACCCGCGGCTCTCTTTGCCTATAGAGAAGTCCCTAATGAACACACAGGATTTTCTCCCTTCGAACTTGTCTTTGGCGCGCGTCCACGCGGCCCTATGTCTTTATTACACGATCTCATCACTGCCGATGATATTAGCGATGAAACTCAATCCTCATATGAGTATGTCATTGCTCTTAGACAAAAGATCATTGAGGCATGTAAGCTAGCAACTGCTTCATCAGAAATTGCTAAAGAGAAGGCAAGACAGTTTGCTAACAAGAATAGATGTCTACGACAACTTTGTCCAGGTGACAAAGCATTCGTCCTACTCCCCAGTAGGGAAAATAGACTTCTTATTGCATGGAAAGGTCCGTATGCAATAGTCTCTCGGATTTCCGATGTTGACTATTGTCGTGGAATATTCTAATCCACATATATAAATTATCAAGTAAATATAAAGCCTAATAAATACATATAATAAATAAAGGAAGAAGAATGGTAAAGAACAGTGCTGTCACAATGACTGTACTCGAAATCCCCTTGTTTTCTACTGCGTATGCAAATTGTAACGTTTCACGTTGATATTAAAGGCCTTCTGCAACATACACGCGTTTCCCAAACACACAATAAAATGTGCTGCCTTTCTAAGAAAAACCTTGAAATATGCAAGTTGACCTAAATTTTAAATTCCATTCATGTCTTTTTCTACACTATGTTACCAAGATCAAAAGACAGATGGACAAAAGGATAGCGAGAAGGGAGAGGCAGAAAGCCGAACACTAAACACGCTTCGCGCGATACACAAATGCTGCCATCACGCGTGTAAGACTACATGCACTAACTTTTTTTCAGACGGACAGTGATAAAATACATTACCCTTCCCAGAGTTAGGTTTTAAAATCATAAAAAACGCTTATTAGGAAAGATAACAATAGATGGGTTTACGGTTGAAAACATAACAGTACCCAGACAGCACATCTTCGAAACAGGAGGTAGAAAATACATATTTTGAACGCAGCCACGTAGCTCTTTTAAATTTGGATATTTGGGTTCCTTAGGGCTTGCTGACAAAGAATATGTAAAACGTTACGCAAATAGTCCAGGAATTAATAAATTATACCCAAAATAAAATAGTGGGGATGCCTGACAGCATGGAATCATTTCTGCTCATAAAATTTTTTTATAACGTGTTTGAAAAAAATCTTACGTTACAGAATTAGCCTACCATGTAAACTCCAAATTGATTGGAGCGCAACAAATGAAAGACTAGCCACGATTGGTCGGGCTATAAATACTATCTTTCGTTGTTAGGGGAGACGTGAAAAGGTAACATTTTTTCAAACACTTGTCGAAACGTGGCCTCATTGGCTAGACTCGCTGATATACTCACTTAGGAGCGTTAGTTCGAGACCACTAGTGCAAATAATCTTGATAAAGCAACAGTGCGTTGAAGCCAGCTCATATTTGTGTTAAATAAAAGCCTGGAACATAAGCAGATGGGAATTTGTGCCAGTAATTGTGCCAGAATTCATTGCTAATCAACGTATCTGTGTTTATTTCCATGAAATTGTGGGACCGTGGTCTTGATGGTACTGAGCAGCACCTGGTCAGAGCTTTGCTGAATCCAGAGTCGGACAGCATACTCCTTGGTCTTTTTAACTATCAGTGAGGTGTCTCCAGAGCCCAGAGGAGAATTCGAGCAGAGGAGTCCTTCCCTGCCGCCATCACGCAAGATAAGCTGATTTGGCCAGCTGAGCTCAACATTATGTCCCCTCATCTTGAAATAACTTTGTAAAAATAACATTCAGAGGGGAATTTAATTGTCTTAATATCAGGAACTGAGAACATCTCCAATACTAGTCCCAAAAGACAAACTATTGAAGTCATGATGACAAATACCAACAGAGCTTGAACAAAACAAAACCAGTATTACCTCATATTACCACTACACAACTGACACACATAGGATATTTTAATAATATATGTCACTACAATATTCATATTGATAAAGTCTGTACATATACTTGTAATTAAAATTGATTGTGATTCCTGGTTCCTTTGTATTTGAATCAGGACACATATACCTTTATGATAACCATGAATACATATTGTTATTTGAAAAGTTATCAGTGACTCCTTAAGATATTCTCATAGAGTGTTATATGTATGTGAGTGTCACAGTGTTGTCAAGAGTAGTGGATTAAATTAAATTGTTTATCTGTCTGTTGTTGTGACTTACACTTCATCATACACATACCTAGACACATAACGTAGTCATCACACTATTCCAGAATAATTCTGACTGAGATATATAGATATGTGGTAGCAAGTAAGGTTATCTATAATACACTACTCTTAATAGATATAGATACCTTCACAGCTGATCTCAGTCAGTACACTAAGTCCCATATAAATATTTATAACATCCCACTTCACCACATATATTGGGGTCTCGCTCTCGGGATTTTGAATCTTTCCCTATTAAAAATATTGGGGGTAATTCACTTCAGGGAATATAAGAATTAAAAGGTATCCTTGGGTGGAATTAAATAAGGTTGAGCTCACGGTGCCTGTGTTGTCCATTAGATATATTTAGAGATTAAATTGTTGGTTAGACATTGTATAAACTTACCTGATAGACAATGGCGGACCTAGCCAAGTTTCGATCTGCTGCTGTACAGACTGCAAAAGAGTTAGGATTAGATGGGCAAGTTATGGTTGCCTATGTCACTACGGAATGTGACAAATTTATTGAACGCGAAGAAAGAAGATTAGAAAAAGAGGCCGAAAGAAAGTTAGAGGCTGAGACTAAGAGGTTGCAAGCTGAGGCTGAGACTAAGAGGTTGCAGATTGAGGCTGACAAAGAGGCTAAGAAATTGGAAGCAGAAAGAGAAGACAAAAGATTAGCTGCAGAAAGGGAAGAGAAGAAATTAGCTGCAGAAAGGGAAGAGAAGAAATTAGCTGCAGAAAGGGAAGAGAAGAAATTAGCTGCAGAAAGGGAAGAGAAGAAATTAGCTGCAGAGAGGGAAGCAGAAAAGGAGGAGAAAAGATTACAAAGGGAACATGAATTACGACTAAGGGAGTTTGAGTTTCAGGGCCATGCTCCTGAAAATGGTGCCAGTCCCTTTGCCTCTGATGTCACTGCTAGCCAAGGAGCCTCAACCTCAGCTATGAATTTTCATTTAGATCATTTTGTTGAGAAAGACGATGATATAGAGAGCTACCTAAATAGGTATGAACTATTAGCTACCACGTATGGGTTAGAGAGAGAAAGGTGGAGCTTAAAGTTATCTCAGGGACTTCGTGGGGCAGCTTATGAAGTTTTTGCAAAAATGAGCAGAGGTGATCAGGAAAATTATGATATGCTAAAGCAGGCTCTTTTGTTAAGATATGAAAAGAATGCTGAATTTTATAGGAAAAAATTTAGGAATGCTAAACTACTGTCAGGTGAAACATATCACCAGTTCTCTGCACGAATAGAGACATACTTGGAGAAATGGACTTCTCTGGGGAAAACCCAAGATCTTAAGGAAATGGTCCTTATAGAGCAATTAAGAGAGTCCATGGCTCCAGACCTGAGAAAGTTTCTCATGGAACAAGGTGCAGAGAGGCTGGATGAGTTGCTAAATGTTGCTGAAAGGTATCAAGCAGCTCAAGCAGAGGTAACAGGTAATAAAAAGAAACAAGTGGATAACTTTAGGGCACCACAGAACTTTAATAAATTTGATCCTAGGGATCAACACAAAGGTAAGCACCAATTTGATAGGCCACGGTATGACAATAAAAATAAATTCCCACAATTCGATGAAAGGAAATATGATGAAAGAAAATCTTTCAACCAAGGAAAAAGGTGGTGTAAAAATTGTAAGATGAACAATCATGACACTGACCATTGCAGAAGGAAACCTGTGTATATGGCAACCCTTCAGGTCAGGTCGACCTCAAGACAGGAGGAGGATATTATGTTAGATACCACTCCAGAAGAGATGAGGAAGGCACAGGCTGGGGATAAAACACTCAAGCCTTGTTTCAGAAAATTGTCAACTTGTCATACAACTCCAGGCAAGGGAGATTTTTACATGAAAAACAAGTTGATGTATAGGAAGACTGGAGCTAGATCCAAGGGTCAGGGACAACTGGTACTTCCTAAAAGATATAGGACAGACTTAATAAGGAGCCTACATGTGAAACCAGATGGGGACCATGAGAAAATAGGTACCATCATTCAAAAGGTGGCTCACAATTATTATTGGCCCAAAGCAAGATGGGACATTGAGAATTTTGTAGAAAGGTGTAGCATAGCACATGAGGGAACACCCACAAGTGGGAACATGGATCAGGACCTGGACACGCCCCGGGGCAAAATTAGGCCTGATAATAAAAAGAAAAATAGATTTGAAAAAGTGGACCAAATGGAATGGGAAGCCCCTTTTCACGGACAAGCTTCACTTAACTGTTTTACAATGGCCACTATGCGGAGAGTGCAAAAAGATGTCTTACCCCAGGATAAGCCGAAAATCCCTCAATCGGACTTAAACAAACTGGAGGAAGAGGATGTAGGGAGGAAATCTCTCATCAAGAATTTTAAGTGGGGAGAAAGCCCCAAAAGAAAAATTGGTAGCGGTCGTTTTGTGAATGATAATTCTGGGAAGAAAAATCATCACTATAAAGCTTCGAGTGGAAGAGACCATACCGGTGCATGGACAAATAGGTCCACACAATTAAAGGTCCATATGTAGCTATGTTAAGAACGTGGACTGATGAAAAGGCAGAGGAAAACATTACATCTTCATACCAATATGTGAATGAGCTGACCACTCGGTTAAAAACTGGCTGGAAACTTGCCAATGAAAATTTGAAACAAGCCAGGAAGAAACATGCTGCCTATTATAACAGGAAGGCGAAGGACAGAAATCTGGCTGTGGGAGAGAAAGTACTGCTTCTTTTGCCCGGGAGTCAGAATAAGTTACAAATTGGATGGCAGGGTCCATATACAGTTCTAGAGAAGGTGTCTAGAACAAATTATAAGATAGATAAGAAGGGGAAAAAAAAATCTATCATGTGAATCTCCTGAAGAAATATTTGGAAAGAGAACATCAGGAAGAGACACACTTGTTGACCTTGTCCATCGCCATGGAGATGAAAAAGGAACCACTTTCATCATTTGAATATCCATTACACCCCTGTGAGACAGCAGCACAGGTGAAAATCAGTACACATTTAACGAAAACTCAGAAAGAGAGAGTGCAACAGGTTCTAAATAATCATGCAGAGGTGTTAACAGACCGACCAGGGCATACAAACCTATTGGAATATGATATGAAACTAATAGACTCCACACCTGTCTGTATGAAACCATATTCGATTCCGTTTGCTAAGGAGAAAGCTTTGAAGGAAGAGATAGACTATCTATTGAAGGAAGGAATTATTTCACACAGTGAATCTTCGTATAGTTCCGGTGTTGTACTCTTAAGGAAGCCCTCTGGAGAACATAGACTCTGTATAGATTACAGGAGACTGAATGCTATTACAGAAGGACAGGTGGATCCATTGCCGGATACAAATCAGCTGTTTGCCAGACTAAATAAAGCTAAATATTTCTCAAAAGTGGATCTGAGTAAAGGATACTATCAGATTCCAGTGAAGCCTGAGGTTAGACCATACCTAGCTTTTAGTACCTCAGAAGGACACTATGAGTTTAATAGATTGCCATTTGGATTGAAGAATGCGCCTAGTGTCTTCTCTAGAATGATGAGAAAATTATTGGATCCTCTGAATAATCCCTGTATAACAAATTTTATGGATGATATCCTTATAGCAACAGAAACATTTGAGGAACACATTGACTCTCTGAACATGCTGTTTGATCGACTTAGGGAGGCAAATTTAACAGCCCGACCAACCAAATGTTGCGTTGGATGTAAAGAATTGGAATTTTTGGGACACACAGTTTATCAGGGAAACATGACCCCTGACCCAAAGAATTTAGAGAAACTACAGAAAGCCCCGAGACCACAAACCAAGAAGGACGTGAGATCCTTTGTCTCATTATGTGGTTTCTACCAGAAGTATATCAAAAACTTTAATTCCATATGTGCACCGTTAACTGAATTGACACGTAAAGGACATCCAGATCGCATTACATGGACACCACAATGTGAAATGACTTACCAAGAATTGAAGGAAAAGCTCACAAGTAAACCCATTTTAAAATTACCTGACTTAAGTCAAGAATTCATTGTAAGGACGGATGCCAGTAATATTGGGCTAGGAGCAACTCTACTACAGAAATCAGATGCATTGGATGGGGAATTAAGCCCAGTGGCATATGCTAGCAGAAAGTTGAATAAAGCTGAAATCAACTACTCAACTAGCGAAAAAGAATGTCTTGCAGTAATATGGGCGATAAAGAAATTCAATATTTATCTATATGGGAAGGCATTTAAGTTGCAAACAGACCACAAACCGTTATCGTTTCTAGCACAGGCTAAGCATGAGAACTCTAGGTTACTCCGATGGTCTTTACTTCTGGCTCCATATAATTTTAGCATTGAGTATATATCTGGAAAAACCAATTTGGGAGCGGATTTTTTAAGCCGCCATCCGTGTGATGAGAATCACCGTAAACCCCAGAAATAATAATAAATTTCTCTATGTGAATATAGAATAAAGGACTGACATATAATGTCTGTTTTAAGAGGGGAGGTGTCGTGGAATATTCTAATCCACATATATAAATTATCAAGTAAATATAAAGCCTAATAAATACATATAATAAATAAAGGAAGAAGAATGGTAAAGAACAGTGCTGTCACAATGACTGTACTCGAAATCCCCTTGTTTTCTACTGCGTATGCAAATTGTAACGTTTCACGTTGATATTAAAGGCCTTCTGCAACATACACGCGTTTCCCAAACACACAATAAAATGTGCTGCCTTTCTAAGAAAAACCTTGAAATATGCAAGTTGACCTAAATTTTAAATTCCATTCATGTCTTTTTCTACACTATGTTACCAAGATCAAAAGACAGATGGACAAAAGGATAGCGAGAAGGGAGAGGCAGAAAGCCGAACACTAAACACGCTTCGCGCGATACAAATGCTGCCATCACGCGTGTAAGACTACATGCACTAACTTTTTTTCAGACGGACAGTGATAAAATACATTACCCTTCCCAGAGTTAGGTTTTAAAATCACATAACAGTACCCAGACAGCACATCTTCGAAACAGGAGGTAGAAAATACATATTTTGAACGCAGCCACGTAGCTCTTTTAAATTTGGATATTTGGGTTCCTTAGGGCTTGCTGACAAAGAATATGTAAAACGTTACGCAAATAGTCCAGGAATTAATAAATTATACCCAAAATAAAATAGTGGGGATGCCTGACAGCATGGAATCATTTCTGCTCATAAAATTTTTTTATAACGTGTTTGAAAAAAAATCTTACGTTACAGAATTAGCCTACCATGTAAACTCCAAATTGATTGGAGCGCAACAAATGAAAGACTAACCACGATTGGTCGGGCTATAAATACTATCTTTCGTTGTTAGGGGAGACGTGAAAAGGTAACATTTTTTCAAACACTTGTCGAAACGTGGCCTCATTGGCTAGACTCGCTGATATACTCACTTAGGAGCGTTAGTTCGAGACCACTAGTGCAAATAATCTTGATAAAGCAACAGTGCGTTGAAGCCAGCTCATATTTGTGTTAAATAAAAGCCTGGAACATAAGCAGATGGGAATTTGTGCCAGTAATTGTGCCAGAATTCATTGCTAATCAACGTATCTGTGTTTATTTCCATGAAATTGTGGGACCGTGGTCTTGATGGTACTGAGCAGCACCTGGTCAGAGCTTTGCTGAATCCAGAGTCGGACAGCATACTCCTTGGTCTTTTTAACTATCAGTGAGGTGTCTCCAGAGCCCAGAGGAGAATTCGAGCAGAGGAGTCCTTCCCTGCCGCCATCACGCAAGATAAGCTGATTTGGCCAGCTGAGCTCAACATTATGTCCCCTCATCTTGAAATAACTTTGTAAAAATAACATTCAGAGGGGAATTTAATTGTCTTAATATCAGGAACTGAGAACATCTCCAATACTAGTCCCAAAAGACAAACTATTGAAGTCATGATGACAAATACCAACAGAGCTTGAACAAAACAAAACCAGTATTACCTCATATTACCACTACACAACTGACACACATAGGATATTTTAATAATATATGTCACTACAATATTCATATTGATAAAGTCTGTACATATACTTGTAATTAAAATTGATTGTGATTCCTGGTTCCTTTGTATTTGAATCAGGACACATATACCTTTATGATAACCATGAATACATATTGTTATTTGAAAAGTTATCAGTGACTCCTTAAGATATTCTCATAGAGTGTTATATGTATGTGAGTGTCACAGTGTTGTCAAGAGTAGTGGATTAAATTAAATTGTTTATCTGTCTGTTGTTGTGACTTACACTTCATCATACACATACCCTAGACACATAACGTAGTCATCACACTATTCCAGAATAATTCTGACTGAGATATATAGATATGTGGTAGCAAGTAAGGTTATCTATAATACACTACTCTTAATAGATATAGATACCTTCACAGCTGATCTCAGTCAGTACACTAAGTCCCATATAAATATTTATAACATCCCACTTCACCACATATATTGGGGTCTCGCTCTCGGGATTTTGAATCTTTCCCTATTATAAATATTGGGGGTAATTCACTTCAGGGAATATAAGAATTAAAAGGTATCCTTGGGTGGAATTAAATAAGGTTGAGCTCACGGTGCCTGTGTTGTCCATTAGATATATTTAGAGATTAAATTGTTGGTTAGACATTGTATAAACTTACCTGATAGACAATGGCGGACCTAGCCAAGTTTCGATCTGCTGCTGTACAGACTGCAAAAGAGTTAGGATTAGATGGGCAAGTTATGGTTGCCTATGTCACTACGGAATGTGACAAATTTATTGAACGCGAAGAAAGAAGATTAGAAAAAGAGGCCGAAAGAAAGTTAGAGGCTGAGACTAAGAGGTTGCAAGCTGAGGCTGAGACTAAGAGGTTGCAGATTGAGGCTGACAAAGAGGCTAAGAAATTGGAAGCAGAAAGAGAAGACAAAAGATTAGCTGCAGAAAGGGAAGAGAAGAAATTAGCTGCAGAAAGGGAAGAGAAGAAATTAGCTGCAGAAAGGGAAGAGAAGAAATTAGCTGCAGAAAGGGAAGAGAAGAAATTAGCTGCAGAGAGGGAAGCAGAAAAGGAGGAGAAAAGATTACAAAGGGAACATGAATTACGACTAAGGGAGTTTGAGTTTCAGGGCCATGCTCCTGAAAATGGTGCCAGTCCCTTTGCCTCTGATGTCACTGCTAGCCAAGGAGCCTCAACCTCAGCTATGAATTTTCATTTAGATCATTTTGTTGAGAAAGACGATGATATAGAGAGCTACCTAAATAGGTATGAACTATTAGCTACCACGTATGGGTTAGAGAGAGAAAGGTGGAGCTTAAAGTTATCTCAGGGACTTCGTGGGGCAGCTTATGAAGTTTTTGCAAAAATGAGCAGAGGTGATCAGGAAAATTATGATATGCTAAAGCAGGCTCTTTTGTTAAGATATGAAAAGAATGCTGAATTTTATAGGAAAAAATTTAGGAATGCTAAACTACTGTCAGGTGAAACATATCACCAGTTCTCTGCACGAATAGAGACATACTTGGAGAAATGGACTTCTCTGGGGAAAACCCAAGATCTTAAGGAAATGGTCCTTATAGAGCAATTAAGAGAGTCCATGGCTCCAGACCTGAGAAAGTTTCTCATGGAACAAGGTGCAGAGAGGCTGGATGAGTTGCTAAATGTTGCTGAAAGGTATCAAGCAGCTCAAGCAGAGGTAACAGGTAATAAAAAGAAACAAGTGGATAACTTTAGGGCACCACAGAACTTTAATAAATTTGATCCTAGGGATCAACACAAAGGTAAGCACCAATTTGATAGGCCACGGTATGACAATAAAAATAAATTCCCACAATTCGATGAAAGGAAATATGATGAAAGAAAATCTTTCAACCAAGGAAAAAGGTGGTGTAAAAATTGTAAGATGAACAATCATGACACTGACCATTGTAGAAGGAAACCTGTGTATATGGCAACCCTTCAGGTCAGGTCGACCTCAAGACAGGAGGAGGATATTATGTTAGATACCACTCCAGAAGAGATGAGGAAGGCACAGGCTGGGGATAAAACACTCAAGCCTTGTTTCAGAAAATTGTCAACTTGTCATACAACTCCAGGCAAGGGAGATTTTTACATGAAAAACAAGTTGATGTATAGGAAGACTGGAGCTAGATCCAAGGGTCAGGGACAACTGGTACTTCCTAAAAGATATAGGACAGACTTAATAAGGAGCCTACATGTGAAACCAGATGGGGACCATGAGAAAATAGGTACCATCATTCAAAAGGTGGCTCACAATTATTATTGGCCCAAAGCAAGATGGGACATTGAGAATTTTGTAGAAAGGTGTAGCATAGCACATGAGGGAACACCCACAAGTGGGAACATGGATCAGGACCTGGACACGCCCCGGGGCAAAATTAGGCCTGATAATAAAAAGAAAAATAGATTTGAAAAAGTGGACCAAATGGAATGGGAAGCCCCTTTTCACGGACAAGCTTCACTTAACTGTTTTACAATGGCCACTATGCGGAGAGTGCAAAAAGATGGTGACGAACATCGACAAGTCTCGTCGATGTTACAAACATTTCAGGATGTTCTCACTGACATTCCTGGACACACAGATGTCATAGAACATGACATAATTCTTACCGACAATAATCCAATTAGGGTTAGGCCTTATCCTATTCCTATACACTTTCAGTCGCAAGTGGAAAAGGAATTGGATGAAATGATTCAATTAAATATAATTGAACCATCGACTTCACCATATTCTTCTTCCATGGTTATTGTCCGGAAGAAGGATAAGAACATACGAATTTGTGTTGATTATCGCAAATTGAATCAGGTCACAAAGTTCGATGCTGAACCGATGCCTTTGTTAGAAGATCTACTGATTAGACTTTCTAATTCTAGATTCTTCACTAAACTTGACTTGTCTAAAGGTTATTGGCAAGTGCCTTTAGCAGAGCATGCCAAACCTCTTACTGCTTTTTCTACACCTAGGGGTCTATTTCAATGGAATGTTATGCCTTTTGGTCTCATGAACGCCCCTGCCACTTTCGTTCGCATGATGCGTCGAATTCTGTCACATCGTTCGGATGTCATCACATACTTAGATGACATCTGTCTCTTCAGTGATACCTGGGAAGATCACTATTTAGGGTTATATGACTTACTGTCCACTCTACGTGAGAATAATTTGACAGCGAAACCTTCTAAAGCTTTTGTTGGTTTTGGTGAAATCTCTTTCCTGGGTCATCGTGTTGGTCATGGTCTCTTGAAGACAGAAGACCACAATACTTCCAAAATACTGAACATCTCTGTTCCTAAAACGAAGAAACAAGTTAGGAGTCTCTTAGGTTTAATTCAATTTTATGGGAGATTTATTCCAAATTTATCTTCGATCATGGCACCTCTCTCAACATTGTTGAAGAAAGGTTCGCCTAATCTGGTCCGTTGGTCTGAAGAATGCCAATCTTCACTAGACCAAATCAAGAATATATTTTTCTTCTCCTCCCATCTTAAGATTACCTACTCTTGATAGGACTTTTGTTCTTCGGAGTGATGCTTCATCCACTGGGATTGGAGCAGCACTGATGCAAGAATATGCAAATACTCTGCATCCTGTTATGTACATTTCTAGAAAACTAAATGCGGCAGAGAGGAACTACTCGGTTTTAGACCGTGAGTTGTTAGCGATGGTTTGGTCAATTCTAAAACTACAAAGATTCCTCCTGGGCGCACATTTCATTCTAGAGACTGATCAGAAAGCTCTTACAGCTATTCAGACTAAGAATTTGAAGAGTTCGAGATCCACTCGATATGCTATAGCTCTTCAACCTTTTCACTTCACGGTACGAGCTATCCGTGGTGCGGATAATGTGATGGCTGACATTTTGTCTAGATGCCCACATGACTCCAACTAATACTTCTGTCCTATATTTCTATATATTACAGAGTCATAACACACCTATATTTCTACAAAAGATTAGCACATCTGTACTTACTTTATATGTACACACTATCGTGCTTTGTTGTCATCTTCTTCTGTTCGTTTTTTAAGATGATAGAGGAGGACTGAGTAGTTAATATAAGGGCCGTTAGTTTACTAAACAGCCACAATTATTAATAATGTATTGTACCTTATGAAGCATATTAGTTATTAATTAGCATTATATTGCTTGTACTTTCTCAGAATGTCATTGTTGAGCTGAGGACTTACCTTACTAGTATCAAGCATGACGAGTTCTAGATTGTGTACTTACCCTCGGAATACCAGAGCATATGTCCTGGATCGTCATGTAGTTTAACTTTACTATGTACTTATGTCATTACATGTCAAATAATGTACTATTTAAATTTTCCTATCAGATTTGTACATCCATTTTTAAAGACAATATTAGAGTATGCTGTTTAATGATGATTATGGTAACTTGCATACGTATATTGTGTTTACATGCTAACGTGATGTGTGTTGGTGACACCTCCCCGATGTGAATATTTTTGAGACATATTTATTTTTCTGTTGAGGTATATCCTCACCAGACACTCTATATTTAGCCTCATGTTAGGCAATTTAATTAATTATCAGCGCATAATTCGTGCGTTTTGAGCCGCTTATCGCATGCTCTTTGATATTTAAAAAAAAAAAAATATGTTCCACATTTTTTTTTATCGGGAGGAGGTGGTGATATGTTGCGTGATAAATTCTCGCAACATCGTTTTATTACAATATCTATTTTATAACGCAAGGGCAACAACTGCTTGAAATTTATAGTCACTTTTCTCGGTAAGCATTTGTCTTCCCGCGTTGGTATTGAATGCAGTGAAGTTTTGAGCTGTGGTCTTTTTGCGCTGGACTGCGCATGACTGGTCTTGTTTTTTGGTCGATCGGTTTCCGCCCACCACTAGTGGAGTGAGCGATTTGAATGGCGAAAGAGATGCCTCGTTGAAGAGGGGATCTCCGCTATTTTTTGTTCTGTCAGGGATGTGTAGTCCACTTAATGGATATTTCGTTTATTCGAGATAATACCTCTAGTGTTTCCCACATGTCGGGAGGCGTGATATTTCTGTGTATTTCCTGAAGGCAAGGTAAATTGACTTTTCATTAACTCTATCGATTTTGGGTCGTGAGCGATTTCGATTCATAGCCTGTCTTCGAAAGTCGTCGTCACGAGATGTTTTCCCAGCTCACATGTCGCTGTATTGTACTGCATCGGTTGATGCATGTCCCAAGGACCATTACTTGCTACTTTGTTAAATGAACTAGGTTTGGAAAACCCTTATTATCTAGAGGATATTTTTGAGGACATTATTTATACTTCGGCAGACGTGTCTGTCTTGCTGAAGTCAGACTAAAGAGAGTGAACTGATCTCATACATCTGGTTATCTCCTGGCTGTTATAGAAAAGGATGGAGTTTTCCACCTGACTACATTTACAGCACTATGAAATATAACATGCATCTGACTCATCATTGTAATGCTGTCTACCGTCTATTGCTGTATTGAATGTTGCTGTGATAATGACTGTTTGATGTGCCTACACATTTGCGTAACCATTTTGTCACTGTGGCGTCCACAATAAATAATGAAGAAAAACGTCAACGGCTGTTACAAGAATCATTGACTTTATACGTCGTGAGTTTACTGACGTCCTATGTGGATTGCCCTGTTATTTTTGTATGAACATTGTTTGACTGAACACATCTGCACACTACACAAAACCAGACATGCGGATACCATCCATCATCATATGGCATCACGCATCACTTCAATGTGCTGTCTGCTTCTTGAGCCCGTTTCATTTCAGTCGAATGAAATTTTAAGTTGGTGTCCCTCTCTATGTTCCTGGAGTCAGACCTGGTCTGGGTTTCTGCCATAACCATAGGTTTTACAGGGTCTCCCAAGAAAACATATTTACGCCCCAACATTAGGGGGTAAAAGGGATCATCTATCACAGCTGCATTTATCTCCCCTTCCACATAGCGACAACTGACATGAATCTTTGCTATGGGTAAAGTAAGGGGTGATGTTCCTTTTAGTGGCCCTTGAATGTCTACTGTTTCTGTGGTGATTTGTTCAGGGCTCACCAGAGATGCACACACGACTGCGTCATAGGACAAACCTGTGTCATACATTCCTGTGACTGGTTTGCCATTCACAGTCACTATCTCCTGTGTAGGTGGGTGATGGAGGCTATTCTGACTCACAGTCAGTTCCTTCCTATCAGAAGTCCTCACCTGTAGACATGCAGCATGATGAAGGGGTTTTTTCCTCCCACATTCATCCGTGTTGTGGTTGCTCATCTTACAAAATTTGCACCACTTAGCTCCCTGTTTATAGGGTTTATTTTCCTGAGTCTGAGGGTTCTTGTCCTTATTATCAAATCTTTGCTTGTATCTGTATGGTTGATCCATCTGGTCAAAATCGGTATTCTGCGGTGGTGGCTTATATCCTTCTACCTGCTTCCTTTTTGTTCCTACCAATTCAGCTTGAGCTGCTTGGTATCTCTCTGCACATTTCAAAATGTCTTCCAGCCTCTCTGCTCCTTGTTCCATAAGGAATTTCCTCATTTCTTGAGACATGGAATCTTTCACTTGCTCTAACATAACCATTTCTTTCAGATCCTCGTAGGTTTTCTGATACTTACCTAAACTACTCCATTTCAACAAATACGTTTCTAGCCTAGCTGAGAACTGGTTATATGTTTCTCCAGGTAGAGGTTTAGAAGTTCTAAATTTCTTCCTATATGCCTCTGAGTTCTTTTCATACCTGCAGTGTAGCCGACCTAAATTTGACCAAGTCAGCCATGATGTATCTGTAGTCTAGTAGGGCAAGCGATCTTACTCCAACTAATTTACTACAATATAATTAACTTAGTTAAAATTAAAGTTAATTAAACTGACTTCACCATATATGAAACAGCTTTCTTTATCTGTACTCAATGGTACTCCTAAAAATATAATTATTTCCTACTATGTTACTCTTTCCAAAAAATTTTACAAAACAAAATTTTCTACACAGCAGAAATGGAAAGTTGGCTCAGGAATATCAAAGATATATCCCGCAGACGAGCCCCCACTGTAGCGGGAGGTTATTTAAAATTATTTATATGTAAGAGTATGCCAGTAAAGAGTTCTGACCTTACAAGTAATACCCCAGTCTTAGAAATAAGCACTGGTGTATTGTTATCATAAAAATAGTCAGACTGTAAAAACCCTGGCCCAGTTGGTAAGAAGTAGTACCAGGATTTAAGGTGTCTCCTCCCTATGACTATCTTATGATTACTTATATTCTAGGGATAAGTAAAATGAACATTCACTGAAACCACAAATGGAAGAAGTGAATAAATCCTCAGGTACAGTTAAAATAGTTTAATAATTACACTAATATTCTATTTCTACTAGTTGGAAAAGAGCATATACATATATATAAAAGTATTCACACAATTACTATTATGGTCTGTTTATACTTCAAGATCTTAAATAATAAAGTTACTGAAATCACTGTTATTAGTCCTTTGAATTTAAGGATAACTGTCATCAGTTGACTGAGTTTCTGTATGGTTACTTATTGTTTTCAACTATTGGCTGTTTCACATGTATAGGTGGTCAGTGTCAAACAGGACACTTATCTTTCCAACTTGATACTGCTGAAACTGTCCTTTGCTGATATCAGACTTGGTAGGCCTAACAGTAGGGATGCCAATGACCAGTTGAAGTTCACTCTTTAGGGTCCTGCACTTTGGTGGGATTGCCTCGGATGAACTACACCGGCTTCTGATACTGGACAGTCTGGTTTGAGTTATTTCATGGAACCCTCAGACTTCAGATACTGGACTTAAAAATGTTTCTGGCGATCCGCTCACAATTCATGGGTCGTGGCAAAACTCTGCCTCCAGTCTGTCTGAACCCTCTTTCGTTGTCTCTAGCTCAGTTTACCGATACGCTTTAAATACGTATAGCGCGGACGTATCGGAGAGTACCGACGTCACAGCTTAAACCTAAGCCTGAAAAATCCTTCCCGAACAGTGATTTCGGTCGAACTGTGCGTCGACTGAAATTTTGCCTTTATCATTCTCGGCATATATAATATCCATATAGTTCCATCTTATCTAGTTTTATACAGCTGATAAAACTCTATCTTCCTATCCATGTAATTTCCCAAACTGTTATTTGTTGATTTTAATATTTAGAACAGAAGTGGGTTTACATGCTTTTAGCGTAACTGTGGGCAGCCGAAATACGCATATATCTCCGTAAATGAGAACTTCCTACCGTTCCATCTTATATGCAGTTATACACCATCCTTCCCTGTACTGAAATGTAAAATCCTTTTCATACGGATTCCCTTCTGTTTTTATTTATCGTTGGCGATTTCCTCTGTCCGATACACATTTCGCTGATACGCCGCTATTTTGAAAGCGGTCACTCGATCGTAGATGGGTTTATAAATCTAACTGAAAACGTTTGCAATGACTTGAAACCAATTTTGCGACACACATATTTATCTATGAGGCTAAGTGCAAAAATAAATCTTAAAAAATGAAGAAGTAAAAGTTTTAATAATGTTTACAAGGTTTACTTACTTCCTGTTCCCTTTGCAAATTCCTTAAGAACACTATATAATAATAATCCACAGATATGAATCAAATATCTCTACAGAAATGAAAAATTAGAACAGGCCATGATGCAGGGAAAACTCCGCGTGTGTTGGAAACTCCGTACTGGCTTCATCGCATGTCTCGTTATATCTCTGGATTGCCAATGTGTCAGATGTCGGGGCCTGTGTCGTATGACTCTGCGTCTAATCTAATAGCTAGTCGTCCCTCTTGTACAGTGACACTGGCTTACTCTCGTGCCCTTTCAGTGCAGTTCATTGCAAGACAATCCATGGTTTAGGATTGGTCGCTAAGCGTGAAGTTTCTTGTGAACCTTCCGAAGCACGGACTGATAGTCTGACGCAATGACTGCCTTCATTAATGACGTTTCAGTTAGCAGCCTTAAGTCTGCAGTAGCTGCTTCTACCTCCATTATCATGCTGCAAATTGTTATCTTGTTAGCCCCGCTATGTTCGGCGATGATTCTGCCCTTTACCCTAGCAGAGAAGTCCCAACCTGATTTCTCACCACGGATCACAGACCAATCAGTATACACAGTGGCATCATTATCTCCGGCATACTCATGTATCAGTTGATTAATTTCCACTTGCTACGGAGTTCGTGCACTTTGCTGAGATCTTGCTTGTGTGATCTAAGGGAGGAGATCGGAGCACTGATGGAGTTGTCCGTGTGCAATGAAGATAGTCCTTGAAACCAAACCCCTAATTTCCACTTCTGCTTTCCCAATGGCCCAAGTTTTACACTCTCTGCCAAGACTGATGATGACTTACTGCTAGTTAATCCAGTCCTCCCCAGACTTACTGCACTCTTCCCTCTTTAATTATATTTTCAACTGTGGTCACCCGCTTGATCATTGCCTCTGCCATCCATGATATCCCCCTCTTTATTCTTTCTCCCTTAATGTCAGCTATGTTTCCATGCAGGGGGTACCGTTTATGGTTACTCGCATACAGGCTTTTGCCTGGGCCATTGCGTATCTGGATCTAATCGACAACACTCCAAGTATATATCTCATTGTCACAATGGGGGTATTTCGCATACAGCCCAATACAATACGCATCCCTTCAATTTGAATGCCTGCTAGTCTTTTGCATTGTGCACGTGACAGCTGTCCGCTTTGACTTCGTCGCTCTTTCCTTTTCCAGTCATGCTTTCTGTACTGTCTCATTCCACCAGGGTGGTTGTGTAAAAGGTGTGCGAGTTGTTTTTTGTTTCGCAATTAGACGCAATATGTGCACACGGCTACTGCTGTCATGTGGGCCTGTATGATACTGGAAAGTCTGTTTCGGTTTTCTGTGTCTGGTGTTCTTTCCGTTCGCAACGAGTACTACTTAGGGCAGATGATCGCTTTCTTGAGCATGCAATTCATCTCGCGTACAACGGCGGCGGCAGCTCTAAAAATCAATGCCAGATCTATGTGACGAAATGGCTGTCCCTGTCCTTTTGTGTGATCTCTCACACCTTCAGCCCTCCGGCAGTAAACTTCTTTTCTTCATATTTCTTCATTATTCGCTTGTTATCTGGAATTTCATTTTGCCCTTTCATTCATTTTACTCTTTATGCTGGACATAGCATGGTGATGTCTCTAACACGCCATTCCCCTACGGCAGTATTTGCTACGGGAGTAATTCGTATCTAATTGTTTCACACTTCACTCCTAGACTGTTGTTACGCTCCGCCATGTTTGGTGACTCGGTCGGCGATAATATTTTATCGCATAATCTGTCTGACCATCTTTTCAAGCGACGGTGCTTGTTTATTCAAGCTGTGTTGGGCAAGAGTGCTGAATAGAACCAGATTTGTTTGTCTGGCGAAACACAGGATAACCCGTGTACGAAGCGGAACATATTACATAAGTGCTTCCGGGTCATCCATGATACACTAACATTACTGTCTGTGTGACACATGTGGGCATGTTGTCATGTGTGTCTACCGATCTGTCTGTACGTTTTTACACGAGGGCATCGGACAGCATATTACCATATATGGGAGACGTGACCTTTGCAATTTTTTTCACGTCGAAAATATTTTGAAAGTACCACACCCGACCTTTTTTGAATATGATTGGATCTTTCTGATTAGATTCATAACAACAATGCTTGGGAAGATATAGCCTGACTTTTTCGCAGCTGTATTTCACTGTGAATTTCACGCTCGCCAATACAAAATCAGACCTCGCCAGAGTAAAGGCTAGATTCAGAATTCCTTTTTTTAACCGGACCTTTTGTTGGAGAACAAAATAAAACTTACAAAGCACAGGAAATCTCTACATTTTAAAAAGGAACACCGGGAAGAGGAAATTGAAGAAACACACGAAGTCAGAGAAGAATATTTAATCCTAAATGATTAAATACATGCCAGGCGCGTGTAAGAGAACGATTCGTCTCTTTTATTCATCTAAACAAAAAGTCTGTAGCCAGGATTGGCGTAAGTTGTGATTTACATTTAATATTTTATTTTAAACATGTGAACTGACATATATGGTAATATATATATATATATATATATATATATATATATATATATATATATATATATATATATATATATATATATATATATATATATATATATATATATATATATATATATATTACCATGTGAAGTTTAATGTGTGAAACTCGCTATTGGATGTCAAAGTCATTTGAGGTTGGCAGCCTCAGCGTATAGAATGATTATTCATGAACCACCACTGCATGGGATGGTGATTGCTTTATTGATAGTGTCGTAAAGAGAACTAAAAGCATAAAGTAGCTCCAGATTCCATTTGGAGCAGGGAGGGAAAGATGAAAGAAATGGTGTGCATTCTAAGAATAATACTTACAGTTTCAAAGCTTTAAACCAGTGTAAATGCCTATGTGAAAATATTCATATTAAAATTAATAGAAGTTCCAAACTTTTCCATAAGTGTAAATATAAATGAAACATAAATTAATTTATATTGTGAACACTTTTCAAACAGTGAAGATGTAAATGTAACACATATTATATCTGTATGTTTAACCTTTTCACTTAATTGTAATGTGAAGGTAAAGCTATTCAGTTTAAATGTAAAGGAAGTTTTATCCCGAGGGATTAAATTTAATTCTCATCGAGGGTAAATTCTGACATGGGATGGATAAAATAGAATAGGGGGGGGGGGGGGGTTGCACATAATTATGTGTCGGAAAACGCCATACTCAGAAGAGCGTTTCGTTTCTATTTCTATTACCAGTTATTGGTGGTACCTGCAGAAAGTACTATCTCTGGAACCAAGTGAAGGTAGAAGTGGACTGACCTTGTGCGAGACACCATCATAAGAGGGTCTTATAGACAGACGCAGAACCAGCTTGGCCGTTACTCCTTGACGTTCTGGGAACGTGCGGCGCCTGAACTTTGACCAGAGACGAGCGCGAGCAGAATGAAAAGAACCAACCCATAGGGAGGATTAAAATCATCATTGGCAGCTAAGTTAACCTATATGCTGCCACTTGAACTTCTTAGCAAAAACTATTCAAGTGATGAAAACCTTATCATAAATATTCAAATTATTTTCCAACTGTTAAAATCTAAAGTGATTATTAAATTCTGTTATTTGTAATGTTACAAATTTAACTTCGATTCAATTATTTTAAATGTACTACATATTTGTCTCAGTCAAAGTTACTAAACACACACTCTAAACAGAGCTATATTATTATAATAATTCCACGGATTAACTCAGCGGTGGGGACTTAACGAGCTAGAATAAACCATTGCTAAATTCTTCATAAAAGTTGTCGGCAGATTACAGAATGAACGTGCTCAGCAACAGCCAGCATTGTTTTCGCTTATCTGAATATCTTGTGAAGACTCCCATGTGATAGAAGCTTTACTACTCTTCTATATACATTTCTGCGAAGAGTAATCTTGCGTAAAGATAGACTCCCTTGAAGATTATAATAGATACTCGTGAGTTTTGGCCACTGTTGGACCACTACTGCAAAGCAGGGGAGGCAATACCATCACAATCTATGACACCATCATTATTCCGTGGTCTAGATTCCGATCTTGATGTGCGTCCATAATTTAAAATAGATAGGTTTGAGCTGAGTAAAGCCTTGCTCAAGGCAACAACCTGTCTATTCTCCGTGGAGTTCCCCCACTCCAGAGATCTAGCATTAAAATTACCTACAATTAAGCACATCTTGTTAGGTTCTTCGGACAGCTTAGTCAGGAACTCCCAGCTACCTTCTTTCGGAAGGCGATCCACATAGGCATATAAATTGGAGAATTGTCATTCATGACCGATTATATGCAGTACAATTCACGTGCTAATATGCATCCTCATTAGAATGGAAACTTGTATCTAGTCATACATGAGGAAGTTCATCGCTTTCCCTCATCTGCCAGGCCCACACGGATTTGTGTAACATCTGTAACCTGGGCAACTGACCGCAGTATTTGCTTTTAAATTGGTCTACTGAATCATTAGTGTACCAAACTTACAGATGATTGTTTGAATAATGGCTGCCCGTTGGGAGGGACTTCTTCACTTTCAGTACCCTATACGTATGTATTTCATAGAGTCTGTCCGCTTTCTTTATCGTTTTTCTCTTACTAGCTCTTCTTTTCCTCTCTCTCTTCTTCTCCCCTACTTCTCCGTCTACATCCACGTTTCTTCGCTACATTTACCGAAGGCTTCGGTGACAGAGCACAATCCATGTAGCTCCCGCGATAATTCTGATTTGTTGCATAATCCATATTTTATTTGCAAGATGTGGTGGAAATATCCAGTCACCCTAGTAGAGCCACCATGGCAGGGAAGAAGCAAGGGATGTTCCATAGGAACTCCAGCTAAAGTTCAAGACTACTTAAAATACGTAGTTAAAATATGTGTAGAAATTTCATGTCATCTTTTTTGTAAACAGAATTTTCCAAGCCAAAATAGCTGAATATGTCTTTAGCTGAACCTTTCAAAAATGATGCCCCATTCAGGCATATACTAAACGTATAGACATCGACTGTTGCACGAAAAAGGAGACCGTGTCCTCGCATGAACTTTCTGGCTCGCACAACGTCAATCACATTAGAAAAACGCAGCAAAGCACGTTAAAAAACACATATCGCAAAAATGCGTCAAACATCTTGGACCGGAAGTTTAAAAATTCATAATTTATCATTAGTTAACGTGGCTGTTCCAGAGTGTCTTGCCAGTGTCGCTACAGGGATTGTTGGCTAAACAAGTAATGTGTTTGATGATTGTTGGTCAAACAAGTAATGTGATTGATGATTGTTGGCCAAACAAGTAATGTGTTTGATGATTTTTGGTCAAACAAGTAATTTGTTTGATTCAAACAAATAATGTGTTTGATGATTGTTGGTCAAACGAGTAATGTGAATGATGATTGTTGGTCAAACAAGTAAAGTGCTCAGTGATTGTTGGTCAAACAAGTAAAGTGATTGCTGATTGTTGGTCAAACACGTAATGTGATTGATGATTGTTGGTCAAACAAGCAATGTGTTTGATGATTTTTGGTCAAACAAGTAATGTGTTTGATTAAAACAAATAATGTGTTTGATGATTGTTGGTCAAACGAGTAATGTGAATGATGATTGTTGGTCAAACAAGTAAAGTGCTCAGTGATTGTTGGTCAAACAAGTAAAGTGATTGCTAATTGTTGGTCAAACATGTAAAGTGATTGATGATTGTTGGTCAAAGAAGTAATGTGATTGATAATTGTTGGTCAAACAAGTAATGTGATTGATGATTGTTTTTTTCAAACAAGTAAAGGGCTTAGTGATTGTTGGTCAAACAAGTAATGTGATTGATGATTGTTGGTCAAACAAGTGAGGTGATTGATGATTGTTGGTCAAACAAGTAATGTGATTGATGATTGTTGGTCAAGAAAGTAAAGTGATTGATGATTGTTGGTCAAACAAGTAATGTGATTGATGATTGTTGGTCAAGAAAGTAAAGTGATTGATGATTAAGGGCCAAAGTTAAGCTACGCCAGATTTTAGGACAATTGAGTCCCCGGAGTGCCTATTACTCCTGATACATTTCTGTTGTCATGTTTACTTCTTCTTTCTTTCTGTTTTTATATTCTTTCTTTCTCTCGAATGCCTATCATTTTCCTATTTTCGTTACTTGTTTACTGCTAACAAGCCTCGGGTTTCCCCCATCTGTGTACTTTTCCAGGCTAGCAGGGTTTCCATAAAGTATGAAATCTTGCTTGAAATGTGAAATAGTAATCACAAAACTTTTAAAAATCGTCCTGTGCACATTGCTGTGATAATCTGATTTGTGGCCCCAACGTTCGAGCCGTTCTAATGTTTTCGAGACGAAGCTTTTACTGGGGCTAAAAATAAGTAATAATAATAATAAAAAGGAAAAAAAATTTAAGAAAACCAGCGAACTTGCAAACTCCTGTACTGTTGCCATCCACTAATAAATGAAGATGAAAGCAGGAAATTGACAACAGGGATTCCTATGAACATGTTATAGATGAAAAGAAGAAAATAAAAAAATAAATATTTATCATCTACCTGACGTGTCTGCATGACAGAGTGGTTAGAGCGCTGGTCTTTCACGGCAAAGGTGCTGGTTCGAATCACGGTACCGACACGCTCCAGTCTATCCAGCTGTAAATTAGTACCTGACTCTGCTCTGTGAGGACTCTAACACTTCACTCCCCTACGGCAGTATCTGCTATGGGACTACAACAATTATAAGAAAGGTATTCATTATCACTACCTTCTCACTCTTTAGCAGCACATAGCCATCTTAGCAACTAGTCCCCTTGCAGGTAGGATGCACTCAATCATTGATATGCTCTTCCAGTAGTGGTTTCTGAGGCATGTTGTTTTAGACTGTACGTCTGCCAGCTCCAAGCACAACCTCATGTTCTTCTTCTTCTTCGGTGTAGGAGGCACCAAGGACTTAACGGTAGGAAGCACTTTCACCCCGACACATCAGGTTTCAGCACAGCACGCAATTTTTACGGGTTGTCTTTCCCTGCCATCTCACGCCCATAATGTATGCTTTACCTCATATCCATACAATGGCGCAGTGATATGACTGCGCCAGTACATTGTGAAATAAATCTTCTCTGTGGCCAGAGCATACTTATAGCGGAGCAGGCAATGAAGCTTATTTTTTCGTCTGTAATAAGTTTAGTTGTTGTAGATAACTAGCTATTTTGAATTACGATACAAGAGCACATAAAAACACACGAATCTTTATGAAAGGTTTTTCAAAAAAATCATTTTCATTTAATCTTGACAATTTTCAAATCTGATTTTCATTGATCTTCATTTTTTTTTTTTCATTAAGTTTCACTTTAAAAAATTAGTTCAGTTTACTTAATGCTAATATACAATACAATACAAAATAATATTAATTTCTAAAATAAAATAAATAATAGCTTTGTTAACATTTCAAAATAGATATAAGTAGTCCCTTTCTCGAATAAGCATTGTTAGAGTGACATACGTATTTCCTAATAGGCTGTTCGTCACCTGGGCATCGATTTATGTTGCATTTATTCTCAGAACAATCCACTATTCACCTTTCAGAATATTAATAGTGGCAATAAAAAGATCGTGTTTCTTCCATGCCCGAATAATTCTTCTTCTTCTCTTCTTTGATCCATAGCCTCCGACCGTCAAAGCAGTTAGTGGTGGCGTCTTGTAGGGCAGCAACAAATTGATTCCACTTTGTTCGGTCGGCGGCCATCCGTCGTACAGTGCCCCAACTCTGAATAATTAAACGGGTTTATCTCTCTTATTGGTGCCTCTGAGTCGCGAGAATCTTATCTCAACTTACCTAATGGTGTGAAGTATTTATGACCTTTAACGTAAAGCGTTCACGGTAAAGGGCCGATATGATGCAATCAAGTCTTAGCAAAGAAGTCAACAATTGTTTGTTATCACGCATAACCTAATTAACATGTTTAAAATCACTGACCAATTCAACTAATTGCCTGTTATAGCGCTTTTATCGCTTCACTTTTAATATATAACGCCGGATGTTATCATTATAAATAAATTATTTCTTGTAAAACCAGTAACGGTTGTCATGTCTCAAATGTACTCCCTAAAATTTGCTCGTAAAAATGTGGGTTTTGAACACGCATACTAAGATTTAACTTCAGCAACTCTTGACATTTCGTCTCAGTATGAAACGTGTAAATAATTAAATGAAGCTTATTCCATGTCTTTTCCTTAACGAAAAGTCTGTTTGTATACACATTGTGAAATAACAACCAAGATCTCTCTTTCTTATTTTCGTTTTTAGTGAAACAATTATAATTAATCAAAATTATTCAGAAGTACAATTATTTGCAATATTATTTATTTATATATTTATTGAGCGTCCGATTGAAAGAGTGGTTAGAGCACTGGTCTCTCTCGGCACAGGTGCTGGGTTCGATTCACGGTATCGACATGGTCCAGTCTACCAAGCTGTAAATGGGTACTTGATTTTGCTCGTGAGTTAGGGAAGGAAAAGGCAGCGAGACAGGAAACTGGTCACCTCACCTCTCGATGTTGGACCCATTAAAGTCGTCTCTTACACTTCACTCCATTATGGCAGTATCTGTTATGGGACCACCTTTACCTTATATTTATTATTCACTGCCCAAATTATGATCCCACTACACGCAGCATACCGCACTACACGCACCATACCGATTGTCACAGAGATTTTTATGATCATTAAATTTTCTATATCTCCTCGCTTTCTTCCACCCGTATCCTCTATTTTATTATCACTCTCTATCCTTTTCCGGTATTTTTCGCATTCGTTCGTTTGCGAGAAATATTTTCTTTCCCATTTTCACTTTGTCGGTTTTGTTTTCTCATTTAGGAACGCAGTAGATTACCTAACGCGTCAGTCCCTTGCACGAGATAATTTTAGGTGGGATTTCAGTCCATCAGACATGATGAGCAGACAATTTGTCTACATTTGCACCTGTCACGCGAGTTTTCCTTGGCTGAGTTGCTCGGGGAAGGTGTGAATCGCGCCAGACAGGCTCGCTCAGAGCAGACATTTGTCTGGAGATTTCCATCTGACAAATAGTTTTACGGCTAAGTTGCTCGGTGAAGTGTGGTAACTGCCACCTAAGGGGACGTACCGTCTACATTTCCACCGGACACAGCGTTTCTTCAGGCTAGTCGCTCGGAGTGAAGTGTGATATGACACTCATGCAGCGTGCTGAAATGAGACATATAGTCTGGGTTTTTCCATGACACCCACGCATTCGCTCAGAAGGGCCATTTTCTTGACGTAGGTGTCAAAGACGCACTGCTGGCAGTTACGGCATGCGTCTAAGGTACGTAGGTGTTAATGAGAAAGGGAGATTATTTCGTTTTGCGAAATAAGTTGGGACCCCTTTGTCCTGGATTAAGATATTAACCGGAGTTTGAAACTAGATTTTCATTCATTCTCCTAATTCGCAGTAGACAGGTTGTTCGTGAATAGAATAAGCTGTATAGCGAAGCTCCTAGTTTGTTCGGAAATTTGCCGAGCTCCTAGACTTCTAATAAATATATCAGCGTATAATTCTAAAGTGTGCGATTACCTGTAGTTCTGGTTGAGTGAATACTGGAGTTTTCCCAAAACTTTGCCAGCGTTAAGTACTGACGAGTGATATCTGAGAAGAACTAAAACATTTTCCTTAAAAAAGCCTTGGTGCAGAATCTTTACAAGTTATTTAAACGGTAAATGAAGTAACAGGCCTATCGCGCCATATTTAATTCTTCCTGAGAAACAACTCAAGTACATTTTTAGCCTATGTGGCAAGTAACATATTAACGTCAGTAACATTCCGACGGAGTTTTGACTAGTGGTGTGGTGACCAAATATAGTCCTTTCCTGGAAGTAGACACCGATCTGACATTCCTCATTTCTAGACACCTAAGCTATTGACACTCGTTGTTAATGTTCGTGCCTGGACAATTTTAATGTGACCTAAACAGACATCCGAAAAATAAGAACACCCAAGGAATCGTTCCCGGAAGCAGAGAATTCAACCCGTCTTTTTTGGAACTGGGGATTTCTTGGTCAAAGACTGCCATTGACGATTCTGTATGTGAATGTCCTAAAAATTATGTTTCCAGATGCTGTTAACAAAACTGTAAGTATGCAAGAGGGCACGTGGCCACGGCTGAGTAAATAGAGTGAATGCAGGTCTGAATGTTTCTTTATTGTTGTAATTTGGCACTCATTTTGCTGTCTTAACTTTCTTTATGCAAGTATTGCTAACCATATTTCCGTTAAAATAGAGCAGAGATATCAAGTCGGTCCATACCTTAAAAGGGGGAAATATTAGACAAAATCATTTGTATCAGTGTCTCTTTGGGGCTATCACTGTCTTCAAACGGGACTATGAGCTATACTCCAACGGGCTGATCACCCGTTTGCCAGTCACTTTGATTACGGAAACAACGGCAAACGGATTGATTTGTCGTTGCCCTAAAGACGCCATTAGGTGTGATGGGAACAACGGCAAAGAAAATCTATTCGCTGTTGCCCTTAAGACGCCACTAGGCGTAATGGCCACTGACTGCTTTGCCGGTCGTTGGCTAAGGACGGAAGAAGAAGAAGAAGAAGATGAGCTATACATCGAGGGGAAGGATCCTACCAACGGGGCTATCATTCTTGTAGCATTCCTTGATTTTCTTTATGACTATTTGTATATGCTTTGATGTAATTTTATATGTTGTGAGAGAAATTTGTTATGATAATTAAACTACTCAATAATTATTCCAGCGTGTCGGTCAGTTTCGTTCCAAAATATCTATATAATCATTGTTATAGTTTTCCCACGTCTGTGTCTCACTGTCGTCAATTGTGTGTGTGTACGTGAGTGGTAATATATATATATTAATATATGTATAGGTGTTAGACTGTCCGACTACTCTAAATCTGTCGTAGAAGATAGGTGAGAGAGAGAGAAGTTTTCTCGATCTCAGAGACAGTCTATCACTGTGGCTATCACTCATTCTAATCTATTCAGAAGGAACCAACCCTAGTCTTAATTTCCTATCAAAAATCTAAGACACCGATACATGTTTGGAATGAATATTGAAATAATAATTTCCCACCTTATATTTTAGACGAAATTTAAAAAATTTCATAACATTTGTTTACACCCTATAAATGAATAACATATGAAGCAAACATAAAAACATCTTTACCTTTTATCTCTCCCGTCTTTTGTTCTATAAGGGAAGGAAAGGTGGAAATATCTGCCTAATCGATTATAATAACTACAACGCAGTGCGATTATACCAATTTATTTTGTTCAGACAAGAATTACTGTACAGTAGAGATGGCTACTGTGTGTATGTTTCGAAACAATGCTTCGATACAGTATCGTACCCGAACGATTCGATACAGAGCCTTCTTGCCGTGTCGATACAGTCGGTTCCTGTCTGCCTCGCTGTTTTGCAGAGTAGAGATGGCTACTGTGTGTATGTGTCAAACAATGCTTCGAAACAGCACCGACAGTCCGACAGATTCGATACATGGACACAGTTTCAGTTCGTGTCTGCCTCGAATAAGCCGTTCGGAACATTAGTATGGAATATCAAACATGTCATATTTTTCAGGGATGTGTTATGATGACTTGATTTTACAAGTGATATTATTTTTGCTGAGAAGTTATAGACACTGGAAATTGTGTCAGTGCTGCAGTTGTCAATGTTTTAGGCGCTATGTTAAAGTTGAAAGTGTCCGCGTGTTCGTATAAATGTAATTGACACTTTATTAGCTCTGCTGATATGTGTACTCGGTGTGGATTTGAATCATTGTCTACCAAAACTAGCTTACTCTAGTTTGATATCATGTGTTATTATTACTGTTATTATTATTGTTGTTTTTTATTATTTTCCCATATACTGCAGCTATCATCATATCTACGTTTTATTACATCATAATGAAGACTTGTGTAAAAATATTGAATTGTGGTCACACGAAACGCCATAGATTTTCACACACGACAGTAAAAACAGAGGAAATTGTCTCACACAGTTCATGTATACCCGCCCCGGTACTGTCTATAAGAGACTTCTTTCTCCCCGATACGGGCAAAAGAACCGCTGTGCCGTTGTTTCGAAACAGTGCGTCGACACAGTTTAACCCACTGTTTCGAATGTCTCGACAAAGCTAAGTGTCTCTATTTGCCCACCTCTACTGTACAGTGCGTATTGCCGGGTACGTCCTTCCTGCCTCCTACTGTACAGTGCTTCCTGCCTGAGTTAATTGCCTGCTACCTAGGCAAGAATCACTTGTCCAGTGTTCCCTACCTGACGGTAGGAAGCACTGTACAGTGCGTGTTGCCGGGTACGTCCTTCCTGCCTCCTACACTGGTTCATACACTCATCATCAGGTGCCATCTTCACATCGAAGGTCGGCTGTAATGGATCTCCAGCGTCTTCTGTCTCTTGTCTTGATGGTGCACTCTGATAGACTCTTTCCTGTCCATCTCTTGATGCTATCTTCCCACTTATAGCGCTGTCTTCCTCTTGCACGTTTACCATCGACTCTTACTTCTATTAAGGTCTTCATTAAGGTGTTATGTCTTTTCACACGGCAAAAATATATTTGAGCTGCCTAATTTTGATCTCCTTCATTAATTCGTTTTTCATTCCTAGGCTTACAAGGACCCTCTTTCCTGGCTTTCTTCTCTTTTCACGAGAGTGTCACATTCTTCTATATATCCACATCGCAAGAGTCTCAATTCTTTCTTCTAATTGATTGTTCATTGTCCATGTTTCTTCACCATACAATACACAACTGGGGCTTAACCTGTGACATTGTTTCACGACAGAATGTAAAAAAGGCGTTAGTGCTTATTTCTTTGCCCTAGTAAATACTGTACTTCGTTAGCCGGTGAGTTCAGTAGCGGTAGTGATGGCTCTAGAACAGGGGTCGACAACCCGTCGAACGCGCTGTACTTGTAGATCAGAGGTGGGTAATTTGATAGATCTCTAGGTAACGGAAGGGAGAAAACCGAATCATTCTTAGGCGTGAACAATTTCGTACTAGCTCTCTCTCTCTCTCTCTCTGCTGCCAGCAGTTGAAAGCGCCGTATCCCCGGGATGAAGGCCATTTTCCCGCGTTCTCAGAGAAAACCCACGAGCTAATATACTAAAATTGACTTTTTTCATGAAATGTCTAAGATAGAAACGCCTTTTTTTTTTCTTTGAGATAACGTTAACATTCTGTAAAATATAATTAAGTTGGAATTGTCCAAAACCTGTCGACAGGATTGCCGGTAGCAGATTAGCAGACACAGATAAAGATTACACATAGGCTGTGTTTATTGTAATTCAAAATACTCGGAAGCTTGAAACCATGATTTTATCAAGGTAGATCTTTAGACAGCTCGCTGTTTCTAAAGTAGATCCTGGAAGCTCCTGGGTTGCCTACTGTGACAAAATGGTTTTGTGCATGCTCTATTGTACCCCTCTCTCCCTTTACTCCGCTTTTTATTTGGCATATTTCATGCACCTTCATTCATTCTTTTTGCTGTGACCACTCCCAGACGTATTTACGTTTCACCAGGTGACCTGCAGTATTATCGAGGTTAATTAGACCGGTCAGCGGTTATAAGGTTTTCCCGCAAGTCAGTCTGGCCACCTTTGAAAGAGACGTCAGTTGTTTGTGCAACGTGGTATCGTGCGAACACGGACAGAAAGCCAGATTGCTATCTAAGGAAGCCGCCTGAGAGACGGGCGAAAACACCGGTGATAGGGAGATAATCGTTTTCACGGGGCCATCCCTGTGTATTTGTTACAGATAATCTGTCTGAAGGAGACAATACTGGAAGGTAGCATCTGGACATCAAACAAGTTCACAGATTTGTTTGTGAGTTGGCGGAAGTTTTACAGCATTATTAGAAAGAGGTGTCGCGATGGAATTTTAAAATTTAATATTTTAAAACACGCAGGGGAGATTATGAATTTAAACACCCTTTCCCAGATAGTGCTATAGAGCTTACCATTGGTTTGATTTGAGAGCAGGAATATACATTTACTTTCATTGGAAAATTCATCGGAAGAACAATCTGGGATTCAAACTTAGAATGAGAGATATAATATAGCGAAATTGGAGTAAAACATCAGACCGCATTGCCATATCAAACTAGCAACTCACAGAAGCCAGAGAGAGAAGGATCGGTCTAAGAATTCCTATATTATAAGTGACAGATCAGAAGTATTTGGGCAACTTTAAAACTAAACCCGCATTTTAAATACGAATCTGGATACCTAAGGAATTAGATCACCCGTCATAAGAGGATTACTAAAGTTTCCCAGGCCAAGTGATTCGCAGAACACCCGTCATAAGAGGATTACTAAAGTTTCCCAGGCCAAGTGATTTGCAGAACACCCGTCATAAGAGGATTACTAAAGTTTCCCAGGCCAAGTAATTGGCAGAACACCTGTCATAAGCGGATTACTAACATTTCCCAGACCAAGTGATTCGCAGAACACCCGTCATAAGAGGAATAAATATAATTTCCCAGACCAAGTGATTCGAAGCATCTAATAAAGCGATGTGTCCATTCTAAACTGAGCGAGGAGATTGTGTTCCCAAAAGTTACTTTGGGGTAAGTGTAAACACTTATTTTACAAATGTGAGGCTGGCAATCTCAACATTTGAAAATAATATATTCATAAACCACTACAGCAAGCGCTGGTAATTTCTACTTGCTAGTCGTACAGAAAACCGACAGCAGAGGTGACCCCAGACTCCGACTGGAGCAGTGATGAGTGATGCTTTCATCACGTGTGCATCAAGTGTATCATATCATTTTGTGAGATATATGTACCTTGCTAATTGTAATTCAGACAAATCATTGCATTTCGCGCTGTCCAAGCACATATTTTCTCAGTTTAATACACAGAAGAATATTATTGATTTCTAATCAGCTTCCCTGAGCTACACTATGTACTCAGGAATTTGATTCTTCTGACAGATTAACATTGGTGGATGGACAGCAAGACAATGCGCCTGTTAATTTGCAGCCCACAAATGCACTTAGCAGAGGCAGTTGTTTCTATTTTGTCTAAAAGATCGTGATACTAAGCTATCAGACCGTTCGAGGAACGAAGCTATCAGACTGTGAAGTGTCATCATCACAAAAGAATTGTCGAAAACCAAGGCTGCAGGATTCGCTCATACCAGCTAAGTGCTTGTATAAAGGCACCTGCAAACGGACATCAAAGTCTAATTTTAAATTTAAATCCTCAACCCACGTCTCAATTACCAAAAATTTTATTTAACTCTAAAATTCACCAGCATTTCATCACTATTTTAACTTGTTAAAACTAATTATTAAATGTGTTGCATGTTATTTTAAACATAATAATTATAGTTGATTCAGTTATTATAAGTGTGAAAGCATACGTGTGAGCAAGACATTTAAAAAAAAATTATATATACATACATTTAGAGATATATTTACATCAATAGAACTACTTCTTGTAAAAAAGGAATTTCGCTGGATTTACACCAGCTGGGGGCTTGAACGGGCTATAAACATTGCTTAATTCAACACAAAAGGCGACGGACCGATATAAGTTAACAATTGCCCTGCCAAAGCAGCATTGTTTTTGACTTCGGAAATATCTTTTGACGCTCCCTTGGGATAGAAGCGTCATTACCCTTCTATCTACAACTCGGCCAAGAGTAATCTTGTGCGAAGGTAGACACCTTTGACGACCTACTTTAGATACTCTTGCGTTTTGGCCACTGGTGGACCACTACTGCAAAGCAGGCGAGGCAATCTGTGACACTAATGCTGCTCTAGAACCAAAGGGGAGAAGAAATAACTACTTTTGGTGGTCTCAATATGTGCCATTTCAGTTGGTGAAGCTAATCTATTCTTTCTGCTACGTTCTGGGCAAGGGTATTCATGAATTCTTTTATTCATTTTTTTCGGAAAGGGAAGGGGGGGGGGGGGGGTTTGCTATGTTTCTGCAACAGTATCAGGTAGTATCAGGACGCCCTCTCTTAGTGTGTTATATTTCCTGGTTGTGTAATGTTGATACTGCTCTGTATTAATTCTTCATCCTCAAGTCTTGAAAAACTGGTGTGGATCTACTGTCCTGGTCATGCAGGGGTACGTGACAATGAGAAAGCTAACATACTGGCCTCCAGAGCACCCATAGTGTGGACACTGGACATGGATAAGGGAGAGATACTAAGGGCAATTAATGATCGCCTACTGGATAATGACACTGCAATGGATGAATCAAGAAGGCTGAGAATATTGGAGTTTGGCATGAAATGTGGGACTAGCAGAAATGGACGTGAGAGAGGATTATCCGTCGTATGTACAACCAGCGTGCTACAGATACAATTAGCATTCATACTCTTCGACATTTGCTGAGGGAGATTGAGCACCTATGGGTTTGCCCGGAGTGCAGTGAGGTCGATTCTGATTAACAATAACAATAACAATAAATTCTTCTTTTGTTCCTATTGCTGGTGTTGTTGTATGAAAATTAGGACTTTACATGAAGATTGTTTCTTTAATCCTGCCATCTGTTAAATTGTGCATTTAGTTTTTAAGATAAATTGCTTTCATAATTTTTGTATTACTTGTGGAGATTTGGTGCCAATCAGAAGTTCTGCATTCAGTTCTATTTTGCAATTTTTATTTTGTTGCCTGTGTTAGTCATATTTCTAGCATTCCATCAGGAAGTATATCATTGGGCATTCATGTTTGGAGAACATTAAGCGAGATGTAACTGTTTATGCGTCTTCCAAGCACACATACAAATGTCATTTCATATTCTGGAGAAAAGAACACGCGAATTACAAAAAGCGTTTACTGGGTCAAAATCTGGAGAACTTGGAGTTGAAGGAAATATTCGGCTATAAATGTTCCCATTGCGTGTATTTTAATGCTGCTGCCCGAAGAGGGTGACGATAAAAATGCAGTTACGTTTTGCCATTTTTGTGCGCGAAATCTACCTTCTTCTTCTCCGTAGACTTTCAGACATCAACTTGAATATGTTGTAATAAAGCAGTGGTGATCCTGAGGTTTGTGGTAGTTCCATAGAGTGTGTCCATCTACCTGAATGTTGCAACTGGACTTTGAATTTACAATGATGGTATAGGTTGCTGCTGAGAAATTAAGTTTGGTTTTTTTCCAAACTTAAACTCGCACTATATTACATGAGCGTCCGATTGACTGGGTGGTTAGATGATTTGGTGGTTAGATGACTGGGTGGTTAGATGACTGGGTGGTTAGATGACTGGGTGGCTAGATGACTGGGTGGTTAGATGACTGGGTGGTTAGATGACTGGGTGGTTAGATGACTGGGTGGTTAGAGCGCTAGTCTCTCGCAGTAAAGGTGCCGAATTCGAATCATGGTACCGACACTCTCCAGTCTACCCAGCTGTAAATAGGTACATGACTGCACTTTGAGTTAGGGAAGGAAAAGACAGCGATAAAAGTAACTGGTCACTCCAAGTCTCGATGCTGGATCTAGTACGGTGCAGTCTCTAACACTTCTCCCCTATGGCAGTATCAAGCTATGTGACTACCTACTACAGACCGTGCTTGAACTTGTGAGGAGATGAAGAAAGAACATGTCTACTGCTTCTTCAGGCGCAGGAGGCGACAAATGTGAGGTTTTATGTGGGGACTAATGTGAGATTGTATCTGGGGACTAATGTGAGGTTGTATCTGGGGACTAATGTGAGGTTGTATGTGGGGACTAATGTGAGGTTGTATGTGGGGACTAATGTGAGGTTGTATGTGGGGACTAATGTGAGGTTGTATGTGGGGACTAATGTGAGGTTGTATCTGGGGACTAATGTGAGGTTGTATCTGGGGACTAATGTGAGGTTGTATCTGGGGACTAATGTGAGGCTGTATCTGGGGACTAGTGTGAGGTTGTATCTGGGGACTAATGTGAGGTTGTATGTGGGGACTAATGTGAGGTTGTATGTGGGGACTAATGTGAGGTTTTATCTGGGGACTAATGTGAGGTTGTATCTGGGGACTAATGTGAGGTTGTATGTGGGGGACTAATGTGAGGTTGTATCTGGGGACTAGTGTGAGGTTGTATCTGGGGACTAATGTGAGGTTGTATGTGGGGACTAATGTGAGGTTGTATGTGGGGACTAATGTGAGGTTGTATCTGGGGACTAATGTGAGGTTGTATGTGGGGACTAATGTGAGGTTGTATGTGGGGACTAATGTGAGGTTGTATCTGGGGACTAATGTGAGGTTGTATGTGGAGACTAATGTGAGGTTGTATGTGGGGACTAATGTGAGGTTGTATGTGGGGACTAATGTGAGGTTGTATCTGGGGACTAATGTGAGGTTGTATGTGGGGACTAATGTGAGGTTGTATCTGGGGACTAATGTGAGGTTGTATCTGGGGACTAATGTGAGGTTGTATCTGGGGACTAATGTGAGGTTGTATCTGGGACTAGCAACCTCATTATGAAAAACACATTGCTACAGACACTTACGCTACAACACCACATGACTGATTTGGTGCAGGCTTCCTACACAAAGGTCACCTGTAGTGGTTGCTCCATGTTCCATATGGAGCATGAGGGAAATGAATATGATGATGAGTCATTGCGCATGACATCATAGTTTTTTTTTAGATGCACGGGTTGCCCTTAGGGTCGTACACAACTGGAGAATAAGCTCAACAGACACAACACACAACAAAATCATAGCAATGTGTTACAAGCTTAAAGACCGATACGGAATTGACATCTTCATGCAGTAGATACCGAGACATGTAGATGTTTCCTTAAATGAAAAGGCAGATAAACTACCAAAAAGAGGAGCCTCAATGCCACAAACTGACCAGCCAGAATACATCTATACCGAGACATGTAGATGTTTCCTTAAATGAAAAGGCAGATAAACTAGCGAAAAGAGGAGCCTCAATGCCTCAAACTGACCAGCCAGAATACATCTATACCGAGACATGTAGACGTTTCCTTAAATGAAAAGGCAGATAAACTAGCGAAAAGAGGAGCCTCAATGCCACAAACTGACCAGCCAGAATACATCTATACCGAGACATGTAGACGTTTCCTTAAATGAAAAGGCAGATAAACTAGCGAAAAGATGAGCCTCAATGCCACAAATTGACCAGCCAGAATACATCTATACCGAGACATGTAGACGTTTCCTTAAATGAAAAGGCAGATAAACTAGCGAAAAGAGGAGCCTCAATGCCACAAACTGACAAGCCAGAATACATCTATACCGAGACATGTAGATGTTTCCTTAAATGAAAAGACAGATAAACTAGCGAAAAGAGGAGCCTCAATGCCACAAACTGACCAGCCAGAATACATCTATACCGAGACATGTAGACGTTTCCTTAAATGAAAAGGCAGATAAACTAGCGAAAAGAGGAGCCTCAATGCCACAAACTGACCAGCCAGAATACATCTATACCGAAACATGTAGACGTTTCCTTAAATGAAAAGGCAGATAAACTAGCGAAAAGAGGAGCCTCAATGCCACAAACTGACCACCAGAATACATCTATACCGAAACATGTAGACGTTTCCTTAAATGAAAAGGCAGATAAACTAGCGAAAAGAGGAGCCTCAATGCCACAAACTGACAAGCCAGAATACATCTATACCGAGACATGTAGATGTTTCCTTAAATGAAAAGACAGATAAACTAGCGAAAAGAGGAACCTCAATGCCACAAACTGACCAGCCAGAATACATCTATACCGAGACATGTAGACGTTTCCTTAAATGAAAAGGCAGATAAACTAGCGAAAAGAGGAGCCTCAATGCCACAAACTGACCAGCCAGAATACATCTATACCGAGACATGTAGACGTTTCCTTAAATGAAAAGGCAGATAAACTAGCGAAGAGAGGAGCCTCAATGCCACAAACTGACCAGCCAGAATACATCTATACCGAAACATGTAGGCGTTTCCTTAAATGAAAAGGCAGATAAACTAGCGAAAAGAGGAGCCTAAATGCCACAAACTGACCAGCCAGAATATATCTATACCGAGACATGTAGACGTTTCCTTAAATGAAAAGGCAGATAAACTAGCGAAAAGAGGAGCCTCAATGCCACAAACTGACCAGCCAGAATACATCTATACCGAGAAATGTAGACGTTTCCTTAAATGAAAAGGCAGATAAACTAGCGAAAAGAGGAGCCTCAATGCAACAAACTGACCAGCCAGAATACATCTATACCGAGACATGTAGACGTTTCCTTAAATGAAAAGGCAGATAAACTAGCGAAAAGAGGAGCCTCAATGCCACAAACTGACAAGCCAGAATACATCTATACCGAGACATGTAGACGTTTCCTTAAATGAAAAGGCAGATAAACTAGCGAAAAAATGAGCCTCAATGCCACAAACTGACCAGCCAGAATACATCTATACATCAAAACAAACAATTAAAAACAACTGTAAATAAAACTGGCTAAACACCTGGGCAATGGCTAAAACAGGAAGACGGCTCTTCATGCATCTACGAGCACCATCTAAGAAAGATGCTATAAATCATCTTGGGCGTAAACATCAAAAATAAATTTTCAGATTATCAACAGGGCACTGCCTACTTAACCTCTCATAGAAATATAATTGACTCCAAAAAACCGTCCAAACTGTAGACACTATCAACACCCATATGAAACAGTGGAACATCACCTGTTGCTTTGTCCGGCACTGCAAGAGATGAAACAACTCCTCCTACCAAAGAACCCAACCATTGAAGATACCCTATATAGCAGACCTGAACAACTAATCAGAACCGCACAGTTTCACATTATGGCATCACAACCACTATAGTCCGTTCGGAAATTCGTGCCCACACATTGAACGTTGTAACTTTGATCCCCTTGACGGATGTTATTGAAATTTGATACGTGCCTTACTGATATCAATGCAGTATTAATACATTTTTAGCCCTTACAAAACTCATGTCATGTTCGAATTTTCTTCTTTAAGTTATATAAAAAAAACTCTTACCGTTGTCTGGGTTAATTTTTATTAGTTCTACATGAAAGTTACAAGATCCGTTCAAAAAATGCGCACTTAATTTTTGTTGCAGCACAGCACAAGCGATGCAATGTGCTATTCAATATATTTTTTTTTGAATTACTGTAGTGACTACATGTCCGCACCAGTGCGCACCTATTGCACACAGTCGCGAGTAATTATTTCAGTGGCGTATGCTAATTGCAATGGGTTGGCTGCAGCGAAACAAACCGACACCAGTGTATGTAACCGCGTATACCGTGAGTTTTCAGATATAGACTATATTAACATAAAATAAATTTTTATAGAAACAGAAGATAAAAGAAAATCTTAACGCAGATGTTCAATTAGGCCAGTTTTAGCTTGGAAACGCCACGCATTATTTTAGGCCAAGCTTCGCTTGCAGAGTTGCGTTAGTCACGTGATTTCTAACCAATGGTTAAGCTCAGTCCTTCCCTTTTCCCAGAAATGAACGGGAGACGAAGCCATGTTTTTAGGCAGTATTGAACTGAGAGCGTGAAAGCAAGGACATGCTTTGTCTAATCAGTGTAGATTTCAGTTGAGGACATCAACTTCAGACACAGTTGTGTATATTCAATTAATTGTGGAAGTGTTTATGGATTCCAAAACTTTGTAAGTAGGAAAAACATAACATACTTAAAAAGATAGAGCTGACGGTCATAACCCAAGTAGGGCTATGTTCCAAGATGTGCAACAATGAAAACAAACTAGGCATATAATTGACAGATATGCTTACAAAGGAAGATCCTGATGTTGGGAAAAAGGAATGTTGCATCCTAGAAATAATATATTGAACCTTCATGCTGGTTTATAAATGTCGACATGCTATTATGAAAATTTGATGTGGTTACCATTTGACTTAACCCAGTTCTTGTTGAAAGTTAAATAAAACAGTTGTTTCATTGAACACAAATGCTGTTGACGAATCATATGTTTTGCAAGTGGCCATCATACAAATTACTAAAGTATCATACCAAAGCTAACCGCTGCAGGTGCAACACAAACAATAACCATCTGCTCTAAAAATAAAACATCTTAGAGGATTATCCCCGAACCTGGTAAATTCCTGTAAGTCTGTAGAGAGAAATCATCACCTCTAGCAGGCTAGCTAGTAATCAAAATCTAATACTCTCGAGTTAAACAGCAACCCCCACTACCCTACCCGGCCACCCATCTCAACTTGGTGCCCGTGATCAGTCCTCATTAAAAAAAAGTATTGAGCAGGAAAACACATCTCAAAGTGGTGCCCGTGACCACTTCTCTTTGATAAAGCGAATAACTAGAGATCACAGACCATGGAAAATTTACTACATAATTTTCAACAGCTTGGTGAGGACCAACAACAACAACAACCACAGAACCAACCTGTAAATGCACAACCGTTGCAGCCCCCAGTCAATCCAAATATGGAGGAACCCACATTGATAGCGCTACAGCGCCTTACTGAGAACTTAGAAAAGAATAGCAATTATGCAAAATTATCCCAAGTTAGGTCCATAGTACAACCATTCGAGGGAGATAAGAAGAAATTCAGGAGATGGTTGGCCGACATAGAAAAATTTGCGGCAATAGCAGAAACAACAAACGATGAAGAGAAAAAGAAAATCGCTCTGTTGAGCTCTGATTCGTTTGTAAATGATTTTTTAAGAAGGAGGTCCCAGCAGTACCCCACAGAGACCTACGAGTCCCTAAAGAAAGAGCTCACCCAGAGATATGGGGAAATAATAGACAAAATGCATGCTTGGTCAGTCCTTAGAAGCATGAAACAGGAAAAGGACGAATCAGTACAACTCTTTGGAGATAGATTCCTCAATATGGCAGAAGAGGCGTTTTGTGGAGAAATCCCTACCACACCGGAGGTAGAAATACAGTTAGTAGGGATATTTGCCGATGGCCTTAGGGCAGAAAATATCAGAAGGCATATCATTAGAAAAGACACCAAGACCATTGCTGAAACAATCCAAGCAGCAATACAGGAGGAAAATCTTCACCGAAGGTTCCAACAAAGAGCAGGTAGGGAACCCCGACCGGAATATAGGGACTATGATGAGCATGAGCCTATGGAAGTTGACCATGCCAGGAGGCAATGGAGTCGCCCACGACAACGAGATGACAGGCCCCGCAATTATAGACCCCCCACACAGAGGCAAAACGACGTCAATAATGTCAGTACAAACGGATGCTTCACATGCGGTAGGCTCGGACATGGTTACAAGTCCTGTAGAGCAAATTACAATAATGCACCATCCAGAAGAGGAGGTTACCAACCACAACAACACGCACCACCCCCACGTGATTACACCAGAAATCAGTATACCAGAGGCGCACCTCAACCCCTCATGCGTCAGGGAAACGGCCGCGCCACTCACTAAACAGGACCGTTAGTGAGGGCAACAATCACAGAAAATGGTCTAAAACAAAAGAAACAACACAGAACAGAAATTGTCAAGTGGGCCCATCCGGAAAAATACAATATGAAGAAATGTTGCATGGTGGAACTAAAATACATCCGGACCCCAGTTCCTGCATCATGTCTATACAGGGCCAACAATATAGGGCACTGGTAGATACAGGAGCATCCATCAGCCTTATTAGGTTCCAGCTGTTCAAGAGGATCCAACACTTAGTACGATTTCAACCGTCCAAAACACACCTAGCTTCAGTCACGGGACAAAGACTAAATTCAGTTGGGACAGCATGGCTAAAATTTTCCTTAGGCGAAACAAATTTTGAACACCCATTTGTCATTACTAAAGAAATGTCCAGAAATTTTATCCTAGGGAGGGATTTCTTTAACAAACACAAAGTTCGAATATACTATGACCTCCAGAAAATCAAAGTCAACAATACATACATAGATCTCCAGGACGATATCCACATAGCGTCTTTGGTAAGGCTTACAGCTCCCATAACGGTGGCGCCAAACTCCCTGGTCATAGCAAAAGGCAGAGTAAAAAATTCTGAGTACATAACACCAGGGCAATCAATTCAAATACAGCCCCTAGCAGAAGAAAGCATTATTGATGACCCATTGTTGCAAATTACAGAGGGAATCGCTGAAGTCTCGAAGGCTAGAGATTTCCCCATCATGATATTGAATATGTCAGGAAAAACTACCACTATAAATAGAGGCACAATTGTAGCACAAGTGGATACGTCAACGTTAAGACAAACCAAAACCAATAGAGACCATCCACAAATTGGCTCAACCACTCCCACTGGACATAATGCACGAAATCGCAGCACAAATAACCATAGTACATGGAAAGTAAACAGTTATAAGGCTTATGCAGAAAAAGGCAGCAATATCAGTCACAGTTACGTTACACCACAGCATACCCTACCCAGATGGCAGAAACGAACCAGTCCATACATAAGGAGAGAAAGGCCACAGTATGAAAATGACTATAATTACTCATTCTTGCGCCCTAGCACACCACGAGAAAAGATGAAGTGCTGTATATCACAGAGTAACAGAGAAACAGAAATTGTCTTGCCAGGAGGATATCCAAAGCGACAAGACAGTGATACATGCCCCATGGAGTATCAATATAACTCAAAAACAGGTGGATATGATAAAGTCCCAAAACCAATTGAAATTTCCGAAGAAAAGGAAGAATTTTTATATGACTATACCACAGGAGGATACTATAGCAGCAAAGTTGGAAACAGAAAGAATGAAAAATTTTCGCCCAGGGAAAGAAGACAGCCCTATAGCACAAACGGAAGAAACACAGTAACGTACGCGGATAAGCGCAGTTACGGCAGAAATAATCAGAAACAATGGCACAATAACGACTACCCCAGAAATAATACTGGAAACGTATATACAGTAAATGCAGTGACAAATGGAAATGCACACAGCACATGGCAGAGGAAACAGTACCAAGCACAGCCCAATGAACGGCAAAGAAATACGCAAAAGAAAACCACATACCCAGAGCAGATATTTTCACAAGATGCAAGAAAAATGTCCCAAGATTATGGGAATGAAACGGAGGCATCAAGACAGACCAGAGATATCATAGCAGATCATAAATACAGAGAGAGAATAGCTCAGTTACTTGCAACCCTGAATGCCACAGAAGATAATAAGCAACGTTTGAAAACGTTTGTAGAAAAGCACCAAGATGTATTCGCACTCAATGACATGGAATTAGGCAGAACTAACACTGTCACAATGGACATTCAAACAACTACAGAGGAGCCAATACATATGAAACCCTATCATACGCCCTTGAAAAACAGAGAACTCGTGGAAAGGTCTATAAATGAAATGCTACAGGCAGGAATCATCGAAAGATCCCGTTCCCAATGGTCCTCACCCATAGTGATCGTAACAAAGAAAGACGGCTCCAGTCGCTTTTGCTGCGACTACCGTGCCCTTAACAAAATCACAAAAGTCATTTCCTACCCCCTCCCCAGGATAGACGATCTACTTGCGACGTTAGGAAAGTCTACATACTTTACCACACTTGATGCAAGGTCAGGCTTTTGGTGCATCCCCATGACACCTGAGGCAAAACAGAAATCCACATTCTGTTCACATATAGGAAGTTTTTTTTTTTTTTTTTGGAATGTTATGCCATTTGGTCTAAAAGGATCGCCAGCAACATATATGTCACTCATGGATGAAGTGTTAAAGGGTCTACATCCATTTGCCCTGGCATACATAGACGATATCCTGATACATACCGCAGGCACGATGGAAGACCACCTCCGCAAGGTTGAAACAGTGTTTGATAGACTCAGGCATCACCAAATAAAGTTAAAACTGTCGAAGTGTGAGTTTCTAAAGACAGAAACAAAATATTTAGGCTTTGTCATCAATAGACATGGCGTCAGACCTGATGAAGATAAAGTCAAAGCCATAAGAGAAATGCCTAGCCCCAAGACGGTGAGACAAACACGCTCATTTATTGGTACAATAGGTTACTATAGACGCCACATCATCAATTTCTCCAGAGCAGCAGAGCCTTTGATAGCCCTTACCCGCAAGTATGCACGCTTCAAATGGACAGAAGACTGCCAGAGATCCTTTGAGTATCTTAAAAATGCCCTAACCACCATCCCACTGCTTGGACATCCAGATATTTCTCAGCCCATGATACTATACGCCGATGCCTCAGATAACGCAATTGGTGCATGTTTGGTACAACCAGTACTAGAAGATGAAACAACCATCCTACCAAACATTCCCAATGAGAAACCCATTGCATTCCTATCCCACGCATTGTCAAAGTCACAAAAACGGTGGACCACCACTGAGAAAGAAGCATATGCTATTCACTATGCAGTACAAAAGTTTGACTTTTATGTCAGAGGAACTAAACTCATTATAAGAACTGATCATCAACCTTTGGTTAACTGGCTCACCAAAACACAAGAACAGCCAAAGAAGTTACAGACATGGGCAATGAATTTGCAGTCCTACGACACCACTATCGAACATATCCCAGGCGAAATGAACACCTGTGCAGACCTCTTATCCAGGATTAAATATGATGATGAAACTGAAGTGAAAACAAATAGAGTCAAAAATGATGGCACATCCTCAGAGATTGACGATAACGCTAAAGAAATTAATGAAATTACTTCATCAAGTCGAAGAAGTACCTCAGATTCCGCCACTCAAGTAGAAGAAGAAAGTCAAGATATGTTTGACATGAGAGTAAAACAAGCAAAAGATGCAGAAATTGTCAAGCTGCTCACATACGTGAAGGAAAACCCAACAAAAAGTAAAGATTTTACAGTACACCCAACGGATGGAGCTCTATACTATATTGACCAGAAACAAGAAGGGACACTAAGAAAAGTCATTCCAGCACATCTAGTCCCAGAAGTATTGCTACAGTTTCATGATAACAACGGGCACATGGGAAGAGACAAAACAATTGATGTTATAAAGAAATGGTATTATTGGCAAACTTTCTACAAAGACATTACAGAATATGTAGCCACCTGTAGAACATGTAAATTGAGAAACATGAAGCCACATTTAATTCCCCTTCAAGAAATGCAACCTTCCCATTACCCCATGCAAACAGTAAGCATTGACTTATCAGGTCCTTACCCACTCACCCAATCAGGCAACAAATACCTCCTGCACATAGTTGACCAATACTCTGTTTGGCCAGAAAGTTACCCACTCAGTGATGCCACATCGCAGTCCATCACGCAAATTTTTTTACAAGAATTCATTCCCAGGCATGGCTGTCCAAAACGAATCATTTCAGACAACGGTAAACAGTTTATCGGTAACCCATTTAAAGCCACCTTACACCAGCTGAATATTGAGCATACTACAACCACTTATTATTGCCCAAATGCAAATGGCAGAAATGAACGCATGCACGCCACCCTACATGATATTATTAGCAAATATATCAAAGGGAACCACCAATACTGGGACCTATACATTGTCGTAAATTTATTTTGAGAGAAAAGAGTCGTAGAAATAGTGGTCCGGTTTAGAGTGGAAAATGATGATGGAAAGCTCAGTGATAGAATATGTAGAGATTTAATAGTTACTTCACAGCGTGCTGGAGGAGAGTAAAGACAGACTTATTTACGACAAATCGTGTCTCTCAATCTTCTCTTTCACTCTCCTGGTCAAACAATTATTTGCCAGTTTTCCAGACTCGCATCTGCGCGCACACCGATTTGGTGTTTTCAACCACACAGGCGACGTTGATACAAACTATATTAAACGAATAGGGGAAAAGTTGGGCTTTGGGTATATCCAACACACAGAACTAAATGAGTTTATGTGATTTTATTCACTTTAAACATCAATCACTAAAAATATCAGATATTACATAAATTATCATAAGTACACAAATGCAAATAACAAATTTGGGAGGGGTGAAGAAGATTGGTATCGACTAAGCCCTTCCCGCTTATTAGACAAAGACAAACCCAGTCCAGAGATAGATAATATCAGGAACATAGGTACGTTAACCTAACAGTGAAGTTAATTACTCTGAAAGAGGTGTTACAAAATTAGGTATAGGTGATAGAAAAAACCTGTTCTTCCCAGCTGTTCTTCCCTTTACTAAGCAAATGGAAAGGAGGTGGTTTTAAACAGAGTTAACAAATTATCAACTATCCCACTTAAAGGAACAATGTAGGGTATACAGAAAAGATATATATTACCAAGTAAGCAAGTTAACAAAATGGTCACACAAAAGAATTAATTTCCTGTCATTCATACACGCGCTAGCAAAGGCCTTCACTCATCTTGCTCTCACTTACCGATTGTGAAAAAAATCTTGCACTCCATAGAATAACACAACAGCAGTTACACCTCAAACTAAATGTATGAGTGTTTGTTCAAGTTCTAGCCCCAGATTAGCGGGTAGGCGGTCAGCACATAAAAGGATCCCGTAATCGCTGGAAAATGAATCTGTAGTTGTGTCTCTTTTCTTAATAACAGTTTCTATGGGAGGGCACGGTCTCTGATACCGGGGTGAGGATGGTGTGGTCTATTTGACTATGCCGCTGATAATAAAATTCTTACGCGTGCTGGTACACTTTATCCGTGAGGTATGGTTTAAGTCCAGTGAGAAAACTAGTCACATCACTGTTCAGGAAATTATGAATTATCTCTCTGTGTCAGTAAACTAACAAAGCTCGGGCCAGTGTTCTTCTTCCCGTTACGACTTAAGTTGTTTGATGGTGCGTTAAATTTGTCTTTGGGTGTGCTTTCTTTGCTAAGTTAGATAGCGGAATTCCAAACATAGAATCGCCTCAAAGATTAAAAATTTACACAGTCTCAACAAGTTCTGCGTCAGGGGAACTCTACACACTGTTTATGCTTTGCTTTGCTTAGATTGATTTCTTTATTGCTTTCTTAATGCTGGGATAGCACAGGTTACGATCACTCTGTATGAAAGAAAAAAAGACATGTAATATACCGAAAACAAATAACCTTCTAAAGCGCGATGAATTTCCCGTTAAGCCTATTATATATATGCTCGCGTATTTAATTATGTATTTATTAAACACTGCGCGAGTTCTAGTGGTTAAAAACACACATCTATAAAACTAGGACTTAACTGAATTTATTAATTATAAATTCCTTCGCGACTTTAAAAGTTAATTTAAGCATCTATTATCTTTTGAAATAATATAATAGATAGATCATTATATTTAAAACTGGAACTCTTGAGATGGTTTAATTAAATAGATTTAAATTAACACAGAATCCCTTGAAATAGAATGACTAGACCACTGATCACTTTACACAATATATATTTTACCGCTTTGCACAGAATTAGAAATCACTGCAAATATATATAAAATCCAGGGGAAAATCTATAACAAGATTTCAATAAAGCTAGTGCTTCTGTAAAGGTCTGGCCAGCGAGTGATAACGTGTCTAGTTCTACATGGTCTATTTAGCTAAAATGGAATGTAAGTTGAGTGGGACATGATAAACTTGACAGCTTATTTGATCTCACGAACTTTTGGGGATCTGACCGCCAAATCAAGAGAAGAAACCGCACCCTGGTCTTCGTATCTCCGTTCGCTGCTGCCCGTTCGCTTTCCCCGTTCGCTCGGTTCCTCGATTGACACCGAGACGCGAAATTAGCGGCAAGCAACTGCGTCTCGTATCAGGGACCACTACTGTCTTTGATAACGCCGATAGTCTCCCCTAAAATCCCTCGGTCTGTCTCTTTGATCTCGTGCCGCATACTACATGAGTTCCGCTCGGTTCGCTCTGGCGAAACGAAAGATTACAACAAATGTTCAGGGGTTCTAATGTTATGAAAAGCTAAGGGTCCCTTAAATCATCCATCATATCAGGGAAAATTCACTTGTCAAACTAGACGTACGTCACATACATTAACCAAGCTCTTGAAGCCATCCGAGTAAACGTCAACGATACCACAGGAATGTCACCCTTTCTCATGCTATACGGAAGAGAACCCAACTTTCCGTTAGACAACCTACTTCGCCCACAAAGAAAATACATGGGAGAAGACCCCATCGAAATAATCCTTCAAGAAAAGTATAAAGCTCACCAGATTGCACAACGAAATACGCAGAAGGCATTTCACAAGAAACAGAAACAACATGATAAATCAGCCAAGCTACCAACGTACAAAATAGGAGACAGAGTATACTACAAGAAACATGTACGCAGTTCAAAATTCGATGACCGATGGTTAGATGGCTACAAAATCATGAAACAAACTACGCCTGTAAACTTCATTATTTGGAATGAAGAGAAACAACACCAAACAAAAGCTCACGTAAAACAAATCAAAATTGATAATCACCGGCCCATTCCGCCTCTGACGACAAATACAAGACCAGTCAGAAAGGCCACCCTAAATTATAATCCATCCAGTACAGATCCGTCTGACATATCAGAGTCAGAGACGACAGACTCTGAATTTTACCAAGACGACCGCATACCCAGACCACCCACCGATGCACTACATCGAGCAAGACAACAACGAGACTCGTCCGAAAGCGAAGAAGATATCCCACCACTTGAATTGCGTAATCGACTCCAAGACAGAGACCTGCGCATTAGAAATGAAGAAATCATGCCACAGACGTCACACGATGACAACACGAAAGCACCTTATATCCACACTCAAACTTACTCCTGCAGTGATAAATCGTCAGCTGATACCTATCACACCCCCAGTTCAGGCAGTTCTAGTTTTAACACTAGTGAAAACCAAACACTGCTATACCACAAGAACAAGATTGCTCGTTCAGAACAATCAGATCCTGAAGAAACTATACCCAAGCAGATTGTTGAACCATATACCAGCAATCTTTATGAAGACGAAACGCAACAAGAAATGAGAAACTACAGTGTCAACCCCGGCACAGCTTTGTCAGACCCCAACGAACATAATGACAGAGAAATGGTAGAATTATACGAACAAGAAACAGACATTGATACAGCTAGTTCTATTGAAACCAGTGATGCGGATAGTACATTATTTGTACCAGTCAGCTCCAGCGTCAAACGCGCCTATAAAACAGAATCTGATGACTCAATCCCTAGCAACAAAATTCCGCGTATACAGCACAACTATATCAGACGAAAGGTTCTGAAGAAACGCTATCATGTTCCAAAACCAAGCCGAGAAGCAATAGCCTCATCTCTACTAGTCAAAAACAACAGTGTGCAAATTACTGCGCCCACTGTCAAAGACGCTAACGTACCACAGACCCAAGTCCGAAGAAAAATCAAGGCGAAACATATACCTGCCTCAAAACCAACAGATGTTCCAGCCATACAAACCCCAACCACAGTGAAACCATCACCGCAATCAAATGATGTTAAGCCATCACCGCATTCGTCAATATCCTCGGTGCCCCAACAATCAGCAAATGCAGTGTCGTCGCCTATCACACCCGTCCCCACTGCTACTCAGTATGATGCTCGCCTATCCAGTCGGGAAATTGCAATGCTCGAGGCGATGAAGGAATTCAAAGAACTAGCGAAGCTGTTCTGAAAGACACGCTCCTCGAGTCTTCAATGTACATGCCATCTCATATACGGTCAACGCATATGTGAAAAAAAACCTTTTTAACAATGTACTAACCTTCCCATGTACTTTATTTTCAGTTTCTGACAGTTCAAATGACTTGCTTCCAGACTAAGATGTCAAAAGCCCCACTGAGAAATCTTTTTTCCAGCCTTAGAATACTGATACCAGAGGAAAATCAAGACCAGCCCACGGAGGATTTTTTTTTTTAGATAGTATAGTTGTGAAATAAAAATGATAAAAAAAATTGATAACACACGGTGTTACGAGTTTACAGACACCCTTATTAGTCAGACAGTTTTTACTTACTTACTTAGTAGTTCCCCTTCTACCGTGAGGTGTAGAGGTTTGGAAGAGAGAGCGCCAGACTATTCTATCGGCTGTCACTTCTTGTGTTCCATGTTCCATAAGTCGTAGTCCGTAGTCCGTTCCAGTTCGTCGCCTTTAGAATCAGTCTGGTTTTCTCTCTTGTGTTACTCGTAATCGTGGTTTAAAGCAAACAGGTGATTGGCCTGTTGTGCCTTTGCATGGTGGAGGGGCTGCCTCCTTACGGCCTCCATGCAGGCCGCCCTCCTCCTTTTTCATCCGGGCTTGGGACCGGCATAGGCGGAGTTCAGACAGTTTTTGATATTTAGAATGTTACACAACCTTACCTATAACACATGTGTCACACTATTCTGTTGTAACATTCATCTACACTTTTGTAACTGATCATATTCCACGCTCCATTCACCAGACTTCTTGTCCTTGCAGATCCAGAGTCCTGTATTTTCGCATCTTAGTGCATTTTCATGCAGACACTTTACACCAGTACTTTTTCTTACCCCATACTAATATTTCTTTGATCTATATTATGCTAAATTCCTTTATATCTATCACCTTGATCAATCATACTGTTCCTACTATAACATCTCTTAACAGCACATAACTCATACCCAAAACCAGTATTACATGTTTTGCTATTTTTCTCCACAGGATTATTTATTTTTCAAAATGTACATTATTTTAGACCCAGATGTATATTAGTACTGTCAAGATTTTAAAAATTCTCCTAAAGAGATTCCATATCCCAACCTTGACTCTCTATAATAAGATTTTCTTCACTCCACTGTTACACATCTTTAACTTACTATTTTTCCATTCCACTATATTGAGACGACATTCTAGACTTATGATCTTTTAAATCCCAATCATATTCATTCCTTGGAATTACAATCATGTTGTAATCAGGAGATCCTTGATGTACCCTTTCCTCGCCACTTATTGACAACAGATACTGCTACAACATTCATTCTATTCTAACCTAAACTATTACTTGCAGCCCTATTGGTTAGGATTTACTATTAGGAATGTTGATAGTATATCTAGTGTTTGTTTAGTGAATTGATTTTTATCATTCCTTAGTACTTGTGATACAAACATAAAAGAAAAAAATGGAAAAGAGACAAAACATAACAGACAAATGAGAAGAGAAAAAACAATTGAAATTTTTTTATAAAATGTATTATGTGTATATGCCACCCTCACACATTTTGATGATGATAAGCCAATATTGTAAAACATTGACTGCCTTGAGGTTAGCAGCCGACATAAAAGAAAAGAAAAAGAGAAAATAAATCACCATTTCAGAGTGAGAAATTAGTTTTTACTCCTACTGCCCATTACCAGTCATACACCCCACCAGCTTGATCCCTGATACTCCAACAATATTTTGTTGATATCACAAGTACCCTAATGACATTTGCGCATGCTGATTTTCTGCAAATGAAGAATCCCTTGAGAGCATTAGTATATGCTAACCCCAGATTGAACAAATTGCACCTATTTGTTGATGATGCCTTTGCCCATGTTAAAGAAATAGCATTTGCACATGCTGACCTAGCAAATGAAATACCCCTTTACAGCATTTGTATATGCTGAACCCACATTAAATACCCCATTACCGGATGATAACCACTAATGACACATGAGATGAAGAAGCAACAGTTTATGTATGATGAAGATGCCATTTTATATTAAGGTGAAACTTTATGTTGTCACAGCTGAGATTTTGTTGTAATGTTTATGCACAAAATCCCCCACATTAACATTGGAGGAATAATCTTAGTCTTTCGTGGTTACGAGATAAGACAAAGAGATAATGGAATATTTTATGAATACCATGGACATGGAACAAATCAGAGCAGATGATTGTTACACATATGAGGACCATATTTGAAGTCATTATTGAAGGATTATCAGTAGACAAGGACCAATAGATTATGATAATCCCATGGAACCACAGGTACTAAGGACACAAAATGGAGATTAAATAATGAAAAAAAAAATAATAATAATAATGACTGAATAATTGCTACGCCCAGAGGTAAAGGAAATAGAGATACATCCTCATTTTTGGAGAAGATATCTCTTTGATTTTTGCTCATTGCCTTTGTAAAATGAACATTGTTGTATAACAAATGACTATTCCTTATCACGAATTACAGAATGTTGTAAGATAGTTGAAATAAATTGACAATTTACTATACTCATAACATACCCAGAATTACAGGAGAGAAAAAATAAATGATTGATGAAATTGGACGTACTGAGATTTGCTCACCCCGAGGATATTGAAAAAAAAAAAAATAATAATAATGTTATCCCAAGGACAGACATGTCACAGATATATCATGGAGATATTATGACGTAAGAAAAGAATACCTAGATTGGAAATGCTACAAACTTTGTCAAGGACACCAAGAAATAGACCCCCGCCCCACACTTAAGATAACTGACGGACGAGATTTTTGAATTATAGGTACCATAAGTCACCCATCTGGCTGTAGTCAGCGGATGTTACAGGCACCACATAACTCTGACTAACCTTCGACCTGCGAAGGCAGAATTGGTGTCGAAATCCTGAAAATATGTATTTTACCTCATATTGCGATAAAATTATGAAAGTTTTGTTGATGTTTACAAATGATTAGTTGATGTGTTGTTGATAAATATATTGTTAGAAGTCATACATTGAAAGGAAATAATGATGAATTCCCAGTATAAACAAGAGGACCAGGAAAGATCCACACCTATAAAATATTGGAGCACCACATATATATGGAGAATATGGGATTTATAAAAAAAAAATAAAGGAAATACAAATGGTATACAAGGATAAACAAGTGATAACAGATACATATTGTCAAGGATACCAGGTTATTTCAAAAATAAATGAACAAGTACAAGTAATGAGATTTTTAATCAGTTTATTTGGTACATTGTAATTGCTTATCAGAATAAATTGTTACATTAAGGTTTGAAAATGAATATGTACAGTCTGAAATAGTCTCCCATATGAAATAATAAATAACAAAAGAAAGCATGATGGATCACCACGGTTAAATTAACTGACATTTATTACAAATAAGGGAGGGAAACCTGAGGCCTGTAAACAGTAAATTAATATGAAACAAATATAAAGGTATGTTATCAGGCACTCGCAGGAAATAAAGAAGTAGAACACCAGACAACAGAAAAAACAACAGACATGAGTGGCTTACCCAGGATTTGAACACTGGACCTTCCGTGCGACAACCCCGCCTAGCCATGCAAGCGAATCACACTATCCGCTCTGCCATCTACGCATCATCAGGTTTGGTATTGTACAAACATTTATTACAAATAAGGGAGGGAAACCTGAGGCCTGTAAACAGTAAATTAATATGAAACAAATATAAAGGTATGTTATCAGGCACTCGCAGGAAATAAAGAAGTAGAACACCAGACAACAGAAAAACAACAGACATGAGTGGCTTACCCAGGATTTGAACACTGGACCTTCCGTGCGACTACCCCGCCTAGCCATGCAAGCGAATCACACTATCCGCTCTGCCATCTACGCATCATCAAAAAATGATGTTTCAATGGCAGGTCAATAGTGCGAACCACAATACACGACACCAGAAGTCCTCCATGGGCAGTTCAGCCTATTAATGACGCAATCACTTCAGTTGTATTTCTATCAAGCAGTATAGGCCGAATCCAACAAGACCCTTAGGACCTTAATACTGTGTCCAGTAAATGATAGTAGACTAGAACAGTGAGAACAGGATAGTGGGTAGGTTTGGTATTGTACAAACATTTATTACAAATAAGGGAGGGAAACCTGAGGCCTGTAAACAGTAAATTAATATGAACAAAATATAAAGGTATGTTATCAGGCACTCGCAGGAAATAAAGAAGTAGAACACCAGACAACAGAAAAAACAACAGACATGAGTGGCTTACCCAGGATTTGAACACTGGACCTTCCGTGCGACAACCCCGCCTAGCCATGCAAGCGAATCACACTATCCGCTCTGCCATCTACGCATCATCAAAAAATGATGTTTCAATGGCAGGTCAATAGTGCGAACCACAATACACGACACCAGAAGTCCTCCATGGGCAGTTCAGCCTATTAATGACGCAATCACTTCTGTTGTTATTTCTATCAAGCAGTATAGGCTTTATTTCCTGCGAGTGCCTGATAACATACCTTTATATTTGTTTCATATTAATTTACTGTTTACAGGCCTCAGGTTTCCCTCCCTTATTTGTAATAAATGTTTGTACAATACCAAACCTACCCACTATCCTGTTCTCACTGTTCTAGTTTACTATCATTTACTGGACACAGTATTAAGGTCCTAAGGGTCTTGTTGGATTCGGCCTATACTGCTTGATAGAAATACAACAGAAGTGATTGCGTCATTAATAGGCTGAACTGCCCATGGAGGACTTCTGGTGTCGTGTATTGTGGTTCGCACTATTGACCTGCCATTGAAACATCATTTTTTGATGATGCGTAGATGGCAGAGCGGATAGTGTGATTCGCTTGCATGGCTAGGCGGGGTTGTCGCTCGGAAGGTCCAGTGTTCAAATCCTGGGTAAGCCACTCATGTCTGTTGTTTTTCTGTTGTCTGGTGTTCTACTTCTTTATTTCCTGCGAGTGCCTGATAACATACCTTTATATTTGTTTCATATTAATTTACTGTTTACAGGCCTCAGGTTTCCCTCCCTTATTTGTAATAAATGTTTCTACAATACCAAACCTACCCACTATCCTGTTCTCACTGTTCTAGTCTACTATCATTTACTGGACACAGTATTAAGGTCCTAAGGGTCTTGTTGGATTCGGCCTATACTGCTTGATAGAAATACAACAGAAGTGATTGCGTCATTAATAGGCTGAACTGCCATGGAGGACTTCTGGTGTCGTGTATTGTGGTTCGCACTATTGACCTGCCATTGAAACATCATTTTTTGATGTATGCGTAGATGGCAGAGCGGATAGTGTGATTCGCTTGCATGGCTAGGCGGGGTTGTCGCACGGAAGGTCCAGTGTTCAAATCCTGGGTAAGCCACTCATGTCTGTTGTTTTTCTGTTGTCTGGTGTTCTACTTCTTTATTTCCTGCGAGTGCCTGATAACATACCTTTATATTTGTTTCATATTAATTTACTGTTTACAGGCCTCAGGTTTCCCTCCCTTTTTTGTAATAAATGTTTGTACAATACCAAACCTACCCACTATCCTGTTCTCACTGTTCTAGTCTACTATCATTTACTGGACACAGTATTAAGGTCCTAAGGGTCTTGTTGGATTCGGCCTATACTGCTTGATAGAAATACAACAGAAGTGATTGCGTCATTAATAGGCTGAACTGCCCATGGAGGACTTCTGGTGTCGTGTATTGTGGTTCGCACTATTGACCTGCCATTGAAACATCATTTTTTGATGATGCGTAGATGGCAGAGCGGATAGTGTGATTCGCTTGCATGGCTAGGCGGGGTTGTCGCACGGAAGGTCCAGTGTTCAAATCCTGGGTAAGCCACTCATGTCTGTTGTTTTTCTGTTGTCTGGTGTTCTACTTCTTTATTTCCTGCGAGTGCCTGATAACATACCTTTATATTTGTTTCATATTAATTTACTGTTTACAGGCCTCGGGTTTCCCTCCCTTATGTATAATAAATGTTTATACAATACCAAACCTACCCCTTATCCTGTTCTCACTGTTCTAGTCTACTATCATTTACTGGACACAGTATTAAGGTCCTTGTCTTGTTGGATTCGGCCTATACTGCTTGATAGAAATACAACAGAAGTGATTGCGTCATTAATAGGCTGAACTGCCCATGGAGGACTTCTGGTGTCGTGTATTGTGGTTCGCACTATTGACCTGCCATTGAAACATCATTTTTTGATGATGCGTAGATGGCAGAGCGGATAGTGTGATTCGCTTGCATGGCTAGGCGGGGTAGTCGCACGGAAGGTCCAGTGTTCAAATCCTGGGTAAGCCACTCATGTCTGTTGTTTTTCTGTTGTCTGGTGTTCTACTTCTTTATTTCCTGCGAGTGCCTGATAACATACCTTTATATTTGTTTCATATTAATTTACTGTTTACAGGCCTCAGGTTTCCCTCCCTTATTTGTAATAAATGTTTGTACAATACCAAACCTACCCACTATCCTGTTCTCACTGTTCTAGTCTACTATCATTTACTGGACCCAGTATTAAGGTCCTAAGGGTCTTGTTGGATTCGGCCTATACTGCTTGATAGAAATACAACAGAAGTGATTGCGTCATTAATAGGCTGAACTGCCCATGGAGGACTTCTGGTGTCGTGTATTGTGGTTCGCACTATTGACCTGCCATTGAAACATCATTTTTTGATGATGCGTAGATGGCAGAGCGGATAGTGTGATTCGCTTGCATGGCTAGGCGGGGTTGTCGCACGGAAGGTCCAGTGTTCAATCCTGGGTAAGCCACTCATGTCTGTTGTTTTTCTGTTGTCTGGTGTTCTACTTCTTTATTTCCTGCGAGTGCCTGATAACATACCTTTATATTTGTTTCATATTAATTTAAATTAACTGACTTATACAATTGGATCGTCATTTGCAAAGATGATGTGGATATTTTGAAGAAAAAAAACAGGAATACTTTCTACTGCAATATACATGGAGTGCTTACTCAATAAATAAGTTAGGACCAAAACTTATTAGAACACTAGAAGTGAAAATAACATAAAATTTTGAACTACTCGGGGGACACAGAGATAGAATTAGGTTTTCCCCCACAATGTCCAATACAGTGTGTCAACTATATTGTTGGAATAACATGCATGTGGATTATGATAATGAAATAGGATATTATTGTTCATGTTCCCAATGTTGCCACTCCCCATATTTTTGAGTGATGACTTAATTAATATTTTTGTTGGTCAGGGTTGCCAATTTAAAAATGTGATGAAGAATGTTGAAAAATGCTGGATAGTTAAAAAATTTTTTGAAGTTGATGTCCATCCCTAAGTTTTTATAGAGAAGTTGATCGCACATAGATATAGGAACCTAGTTTAGGAATTAGTTTAAATTTTTCCGAATTATTTTTGGACTTAGAAAATTTTTTTTGAACTTTAAATTTTTCTGAACAATTTTTTGAACTTAAGAAATTTTTGGGATAAATTTTTTAAGATTTGATAGTACTCAAATGTCTCCCTACGGGATACATTTGCAGGGCCCCGGGATCTGTATGTAACCGCGTATACCGTGAGTTTTCAGATATAGACTATATTAACATAAAATAAATTTTTATAGAAACAGAAGATAAAAGAAAATCTTAACGCAGATGTTCAATTAGGCCAGTTTTAGCTTGGAAACGCCACGCATTATTTTAGGCCAAGCTTCGCTTGCAGAGTTGCGTTAGTCACGTGATTTCTAACCAATGGTTAAGCTCAGTCCTTCCCTTTTCCCAGAAATGAACGGGAGACGAAGCCATGTTTTTAGGCAGTATTGAACTGAGAGCGTGAAAGCAAGGACATGCTTTGTCTAATCAGTGTAGATTTCAGTTGAGGACATCAACTTCAGACACAGTTGTGTATATTCAATTAATTGTGGAAGTGTTTATGGATTCCAAAACTTTGTAAGTAGGAAAAACATAACATACTTAAAAAGATAGAGCTGACGGTCATAACCCAAGTAGGGCTATGTTCCAAGATGTGCAACAATGAAAACAAACTAGGCATATAATTGACAGATATGCTTACAAAGGAAGATCCTGATGTTGGGAAAAAGGAATGTTGCATCCTAGAAATAATATATTGAACCTTCATGCTGGTTTATAAATGTCGACATGCTATTATGAAAATTTGATGTGGTTACCATTTAACTTAACCCAGTTCTTGTTGAAAGTTAAATAAAACAGTTGTTTCATTGAACACAAATGCTGTTGACGAATAATATGTTTTGCAAGTGGCCATCATACAAATTACTAAAGTATCATACCAAAGCTAACCGCTGCAGATGCAACACAAACAATAACCATCTGCTCTAAAAATAAAACATCTTAGAGGATTATCCCCGAACCTGGTAAATTCCTGTAAGTCTGTAGAGAGAAATCATCACCTCTAGCAGGCTAGCTAGTAATCAAAATCTAATACTCTCGAGTTAAACAGCAACCCCCACTACCCTACCCGGCCACACGTATAATATATTAATAAACTAAACTGCATAATTATGAAAAGCGCAATGAATCTGAAATGCAAATTTATCACTTTGCAGAAGGTAACTGTTATATTGTACAGGCATTTTCGCAGAGAGGATAAGATGGGTTGTTTATACCACGACATCCAAGAACCAAGTAGGAGAACACGAAAGGCTCTGGGTGTGGATAGAAGATCTTTTCGACGTTGGATACAACAAGACGGTGATTGTACAGAGGCTGCGGTTAAGCAAGGAAGGAAGAAAAAAATTGAAGATTTTGACAAGGATGTCATTAGACGTTTGATTTTGAAGATGTTTAATGCCAATCAACTTGTTACTCTCCGCATGCTGAAAAGTCGGCTGCAAGCAGAATGCGATATTCTTCTTCTTTGATCTTTAGCCGCCGACCGTCAAAGCAGTCAGTGGCCATTACGCCTGGTGGCGTCTTGTAGGGCAACAACAAATTGATTCCACTTTGCTCGGTCGGCGGCCATCCTTCGTACAGTGCCCCAACTCTGGTTCATTCTTTGCATCTCAGCCTCCACAGTCCTCCGCCAAGTTGTTTTTGGTCGACCTCTCTTTCGTTTTCCTTCAGAGGTCCATAGCTTACCTGTTCTTGTGATGGCATCGGGGTCTCTTCTGAGGACATGGCCAACCCAGCTCCATCGTCTGCCAGCTATGAAGGTGTGCATCCATTTATTGTTGTTTCCGTAACATGTGCGATTTTTTACATAGACAGGGGTGTCGGCCCTGTGCTAAAACCCCCAACCTGGAGGACCAGAGTACCAGCTTTTGTCTGACCTCTACCCACGCAGACCAGTCCAGCTTGGTTGAACCTACCAGGAGTAAATCTCCCACTGGCATGGCTCTGGGGATTGTCAGGGTACACAAGCTGCCATACCGCTACAAGGTATAGGTACCATTGATGGCAGCGATATTGACGTCTCAAAAACAACTCTTTGGCAACTTGTCAGAAGTGTCGGCTTCACTTTCAGAAAAACGTCTGGCGGAAGGAATGTTTTATGTGAAAAACCCCATCTGGTTGCAGCTCGAAGCAAATACCTTAGACAGATTCGTGAGAGAAGGCAAGACGGCTATGATATAGTGTATTTGGACGAATCTTGGGTTAATGCTCATCATACGAACGAGAAAGAATGGCAATCTGTTGACGGAGACCATAGAAGGAAAATTGCCAGCAGCAAAGGTCAACGCATTATATTAGCACATGCTGGCAGCAGACAGAATGGGCTTGTCCGTGATGCAGAGCTTATTTTTCAATCAAAGTCTGTAGATGGTAGGGACTACCACAGTGAAATGAATAGGCAAATTTTTCGAGATTTGATAGTGAATACACTCCTCCCTACTCTAGATAGGCCGTCTTGCCTGGTGATGGATAATGCGTCCTATCATAATGTTCTAGCGCAGGAGGATAAAGCTCCCACTTCGGCAAGAACGAAAGACGAAATCAGGAGGTGGCTTGTGAATGAAAATACCTTCGCTGACAACAGCTATTTAAAATCAGAGTTGTTGCAGCTTGTGAGACAGAGGAATAAGACAAAAGTGTATCTGATTGATAAAATCATCCAAGAGCAGGGTCATGTTTGTCTTCGACTCTCACTTTACCATTCTCACCTTAACCCAATAGAGCTGGTTTGGGCTAGAGTTAAAGGGCAAGTGGCCGCCCAGAACACCACTTTTAAAATGTGCGATGTTAAAGACATGACTCGTGAGGCCCTTTCACGAATAGACACAGAGTACTGGGCTAAATGTGAAGAACACGTGCTACAGGAAGAAGAAGATTACTGGCAGCGAGATGGCTTGCAGTTTATCCAACCAATAACTGTTGTGAACTTATTGGAGTCGTCCGATTCGGAATGAGGCACGTCGATCGCATTCCTTCGTTTGTGATAAACTAATGTCACAGCGTGATCAATAAATATGCCGCAGAAATACAGGCAGGTTCAAATCCTGGACTCACGGCACCCAAACAACCCCCCCCCCCTTTTGGTGTCACAGCGTGGTTGTTTCTTCTTCTTTTTTTTCTCTATGGTGTCTCTCATTGTGTACTTCTCGTTATGGTTTGTAGGCCGTTTCTATTTAGTTTATCTGAACGTTAGTGGTGAGCAATTCGCTGGACAATGGGGTGGGAATGTATATTCATGGACGATAATGGCTCCTCAACGTACACTGTTCAGTTTGAAAGTTTATTTGCTATGTCTTTTCCTATCTCTTCTTATTTTAGATTCACTTCGTTTCTCATGATAAGTGTTCTCCTAATTAGTTCTTTATTTGGAATTAATCATCAGTTTCCAACAATCCATTTATAAAGTATCTGAATCAGTCAACTCAACAACTAGGACACTCTGAATGTCAATGAACTCAAGACCTCTTTCAACTATCACATGTGTAAGTCTTAAGCCAATTAAATCTGAACAAATTTAATTGATTTCTTGGTAGCTTGGACATCGTTCTTTTGTCACTATAACATTTCGAATCTCCTATAGTTTCGAACTTCAGGTGTTAGTTACAATAGAAAAGACGACTTAAGTAATAAGCCCCTGACCTTAACCATCAAGTTCAACCGTTTATGAGATCTCCAGCCTCAGATTCTCCTTTAATCCCATGATCCCTTTTCTCGACTGAATCTCTTAACAACGTCCTTTCTTTCTACCCAGGAATGAATATAAAGGTCTAATAACTCGACCAACCTTGAAAGATTCGCACGTCGTTCTCTGAATTCTCCCTTCTTTGTTGAACACTGATCTGTGGGGCTCCATCCTGACGACCTTCATTATTTCGTCGTCTTCCTTTTCATTTTGTCGACTTGCTGTTGGAAACGTAACCCCTTGGTACTCACTTCACCTTTCAGGAATCTGTCTTATTTTGTTGGAAGCTACTATCTTCCTTTCGATCGGTTGTCATTCACTGAACTAGAATGACATTCTCAGTCTGTGGGTTAGGGTCTTCTTCTTCCTTGCATCGTGATGGATTCCGTCTCTGCTTGTGTCGTCTACGTTGTTGCCCTATGACGTAGTGGTCTCTCGAATGTCTTTTCTTTTCTGTCATCCGCACCGAGAGTACCTTTTTCTCCTCCTTATAGTCGGTCCCTATTCCTTTTTATTACGTCATTTTGTCAGTAGGTCACGGCTCCTGTGACATATTCACCCCCGGGTCCCTCAAAGAAAAAATGATGTCTAAAGCATCATTCCTCTGGTCCTATCTCCCACTGATCCATAACTTTCCCCTTTCCCAAATCACCCAATATTAACTAACGCGAACAAATTCTTTACAAATTCTAATACTTAAGTAATAACATGATTAACTTCTTAATTATCAATTAAACCTACAACTTTTAACAAGTTTTACCTTCTTAAACTATATACCACAATCAACACTCAACCATGGTTCAGCCCTCACCTTACTCTCGTTTCTCGCCACGACTGCAATTCAACCTTTAAACGTTTTCTCGTTTTTCCTAACGACTTGTATTTCTACTAATGACACAACTTTCACGTCCTCGTTCTCGTCTTGCTCCTTACCTCTATAATCACCCTCCTGTCATTTCGCCTCTGCATCTATGTTTTTATCCCTTGCTCTGCGGTATAGGCATTATCGTTTTCTCCAACTCAGCTCATACAAGTCCGTTTGGACCCTATTTAGGCTCTTATACAAGAATTAGCCCTCGCTTCTATTTTGTACTTATAACTGCTATAAGCAGCCTTCAAAGATTCTCTCTCTTTCTCTTTTTTTCTTCTTAATCTTGCTTGCTATCTCATCTCGTTCTCAATGCTCTTCTCACAATTTACCTTACTGTTGCAAGGTGGTTTGCTCTGAACAATGTTCCATGTGATATGAATAAGACAATTATAAATTTCTGGCCATTGTTTTTTCTTTGATATGTTAGTTTTTTTATTCAGTGATAGTGCATCGTGCCTTCGATGGAAGATTAAGCGAATGCGGGGGTGGAAGATTCCAAACAATACTTGAACCTTGGAATACGATTGATTTGATAAGTCATTTCATTGAGTCCATACATTTAATTCACAGTTGTACACACAGGATGATCATTTCAAATAGGAGTAGAACATAAGTCCATATAAGTCATGCATAAATTAATCAATAACGTAGACTGCTGGTTTACGTGTCAATGTCCGTTTAAGGATACAATGCAGTATTGTCGTCAGAACATCACAGCTATATGCACGCGCAGCTAGACATGGCTACCTGCCGACAGTGAGACTGCGAGTCTGAATATTTCATATGAATTTGACGATTATTCTTCTCCTTCTGAGAATTCTAGTTAAATACTAACCTCCATAAATTTCCCTCTCATATAGAGTTCTAGGACTGACCCTGGTCCATCAAAAAATGCATATATAAATGGCTATATCATGCCATTGAATTGGAAGGTTAGAAAAACGCAGCTATTCAGCTTGGCGGTCAAGTAACAAAGGGTAGCGTTTCTTAGTTACCGACTGTGACCCAAACAACGCTATACACGTCATAATCGATCGTGTCTGGAGCGTTCAATAATTGAAACATCTATCGCAATATATTAAATGCCTTAACCTTTACAATTGCACGTCTGATAACCTTTAGCAGACGGCGTTAATATCATATACCGTAACAATTCCCTGTACACCGGGGGAAAAAAAATCGATAGATTTTTTTTTCACGATCTATCCGACTTAACAATTTTTTCAAAAAAATTTAACACAATTGTGACATATGGCCGACGATGTTCTGAGTAGAACCGTGTTGCGGTCATGTCAACTAACTATTTGTCATAGTCATCTAACATTAATCACATTATATATCAATATTATACATATTATTATATCAACTAAATAAAATGTCCAATGTTAACAGTGAATGATAGAATTAAATTAAAGTAAGGTCTGTCGTATTAGTATGTCATATAGGAATTAATTTGACTAATTAAAATTAAATTAATTAATTAAATTAAGAGATAAATTATTAAGATTCTAATGTAACGCGATGTTATGAGAGAAGAAAAGACAAAATAAGTGAGAAGAAATAGAAAGAAATTCGAATATAAGTTTAACTTAATTGTGTGTGTTAAGTGTTAGTGAATAATAACTATCTAATTTAACTAACTAAATAATGTATAGGTACATTAAAAAAAAAATATTAATCTAATACTTGTGTGAGATTTATTTTCTCTTTTCATAATTTCTTCTTTTTATATTTCGTTCTCTTTTTTTGTTCTTTCATTTCATTTTTTTTCTCACATTTCATTTTATTGATAATAATTCAATTAAGAAGTTAAGTTAACTAATTAATTAGTATAGGATATGATGATCCATCCGTAGTCTTGATCCTGATGAATTCTTTTAGGCAAAAAATGTTCAAACGTTTACGTTGGAAAGAAATGTCATTTATCCCAGCATCCAAGAATTAAGTGCAAATAGGATAATAAGTTCGACTTGTCGTCAGATATTGTTCCATGATTGTTCAACGAATATTCATATATCGTGTATGGACGTTAGACGAAGTTTCAATGACAATATGTATACCTTGATTGTCTTTTAGTTCAATTCTGTGATGCATATAGTGTTTATAAAGTTTAAATTGAAGGCAAGGTTAGTTCCTTTATAGTTGATATGTTTTAGGAATGTTAATGTTGATTATTCGTCGTCAATAGGATTACGTGATAATGCATCCGCCACAATGTTTTCAGTGCCAGGAATATGTTCAATGGAGAATTCAAATGGCTGTAGGATGATTGCATATCTGGCGAGTTTTTGGCTCTTATGATTAGATCGACGCAAAGATGCTACAGCACGTTGGTCCGTCTGTATGGTGAAGGGAGCACCAAGTAAGAACTTTTCAAGTTTAGTTATTGCCCATATCACGGATAAAAGTTCCTTGTCCACTGTGGAATACTTTGTTTCTGCCGGCTTTAGCTTTCTTGATATATATATATAAGGTAGGATGTAGAATGCCATCATGGTTCTGGAGCAGGCATGCACCAATGCCGTAGTTACTAGCATCTGTTCGTAAGAAAAATCTTTTGGAAGCATCGGGAAGTCTTAAAATTGGTTCATGCGAGAACAAATTTATAATTTTGTTGAAAGTTTCATTGCATGTACCAGTCCATGTCACCTTCACCGGCATGTCTTTTTTTAACAATGAAGACAATACAGCCGTGATGGATGACAAGTTTGGTATGAATCTACTGTAATATTGAACAAGTCCTAACAAACTCCTGACCTGTTTCTTCGTCTGAGGAACTGCTATGTTTAGAATTTTGGAGACTGTACTAGGTAACGTTCGGATATATCCCGATCCAATGATATGTCCCAAAAAGGTTATCTCATTACACGCGATTTGCACCTTTGTAGGTTTAGCAGTTAGATGATAATTCCTTAGAGTGTCGAAAACATATCTAAGTCCCGAAACATGTTCCTCAAACGACGAACTAAACAAGCATATGTCGTCAATATATGTAATAACGTCTGGTCTACCTGATAAAATTTGTCGCATCAGGCGAATGAAGGTAGCTGGCGCATTAACAAGCCCAAAAGGCATCACATTCCACTGGTATAGACCTTGTGGAGTGGAAAATGCGATGTAGTACTTAGCCTTTTCGGTCAGTGGTATCTGCCAATAACCTTTAGTTAAGTCTATCTTACTAAATATAGTTGCGTTGGATAGACGTGGCAGTAAGTCGTCGATCAGTGGATGTGGTTCGCTGTCAACTATAGTCTTAGCATTTAATTTTCTATAATCAACACATAGCCTGATGTTATTGTCCTTCTTCCGGACAATCACTAACGGAGAAGAGAATGGCGAATTACTAGTCTCAATGATTCCCAGAGACAACATCTGTTCAAGTTCCTTAGTAGTTTTAGCAAGGAAATGTAAAGGAACAGAATAGGGATGTACACGAATAGGTGTATCATCATTGAGAGTAATGTCATGACTGATAGCCGATGTGCGACCCGGGACGTCGGTCAATACATCTGGATAAGATTGTAATAGATTAGCAATCTGTAGACGCTGTTGCGGTGTAACCGTTGAAGAGATGGTTACATCCCGCCAAGATTCAGTAGGTTGAACTACAGTTACCGGTAACGGTAACTGTACCTCAGGAAAAGAAGATTCTTCTTCCTGGATGACAGATAAGTTAGAATAATAACAAGTAGATACTGTGTTGTCATCTAGTTCATGAAAAATTGACTGTAAGTGTTCAGGACGTGTATGAAATTGCTTGAGCATGTTAATATGAAATATCTTTTTGTGTCACTTGATATCTAAGACGTAATCAACGTCGGAAATTTTATCAATGACTTTGTAAGGACCATTCCAAGATATCGATTATGACGATTATTCTTCTCCTTCTGAGAATTCTAGTTAAATACTAACCTCCATAAATTTCCCTCTCATATAGAGTTCTAGGACTGACCCTGGTCCATCAAAAAATGCATATATAAATGGCTATATCATGCCATTGAATTGGAAGGTTAGAAAAACGCAGCTATTCAGCTTGGCGGTCAAGTAACAAAGGGTAGCGTTTCTTAGTTACCGACTGTGACCCAAACAACGCTATACACGTCATAATCGATCGTGTATGGAGCGTTCAATAATTGAAACATCTATCGCAATATATTAAATGCCTTAACCTTTACAATTGCACGTCTGATAACCTTTAGCAGACGGCGTTAATATCATATACCGTAACACTTACCCTCTGGTTTTAGGAGAAGCCTATCTCCCAACAAGTCTCCACAAGACTTTAGTAATCACCGCAACATCCTTGCTCTCCACACTACCTCTTAATCTCGTTCCCTCCTCTGGAACTATCTCTCACCATTCACCTTATTCCCTAATTTTCGGAGAATCCTATCTCCGCATAAATCTCAACAAGAGTCTATCACTCGCCGTAGCATCTCTGTGCCCTCGCACTACTTCTTAACTCGTTCCCTCTCTGGAACTATTTCTCACCTTTTACCCTGCTCTCTAGGTCCGTCACTCCTCTGTGACTTCCCAGTTTACTCATGGTTATCTTAACCATTCTTTTATACACGCCATCTCTCATGTCCCTTCATACCTCACCGTCCAATCTCTCAATTACTTACTCTTGATTTCGCCATCTCCTATGGCTCTTCTACCTCTCATATAATATCCCCGCCATTTTTCCGTGGCCTTAACCTACCTTTATTTATTCATTATTTCCATATTTTCATCATTACCGCCTCTCTACTTCACTCTCTCATAACTCCACTAATTTCGCTATAGTGATTTCCTGGTCCCTATGTCTCTCCTACAATTTTGGTTAGCAATTCCTATAGTTGCTTCCTCCCTTTATTTATTTTCTGACTTCTATTACGATTTGCTTGTTCCATTCTTCTCTGTCGCCTCAAAATCCTTTCGTCATCTAACATTTTCGTCAGAAGCATGTCTATTTCATCTCTTGTTTCTGGAAAGTGTGTATGATACTTTTCCTCCAGCAATCTCCATACTACTCTTCTACAGAGGTTAAAATCAGGCCGTTTTATGATGACCTCTATCACCCTCCTCAGACCTTCCATGCTTGGTTCATCCATTCTAATCATTTTCTTACTCGTGTCATTCACCTCTTCTCTCACTCCTTTTCTCAATTTCTCCACCATTTCGCATCTCTCCGTAGGCCTCACTTTACTCATATGACTCTCTTTATTTCTCCATCTGGCATTTTCTTCCGCGTCCTCATCCTCTGTAAATTCTAATTTATCTTCTTCATCTGACGATACACCGTCTGAATAACTTGACTCCGAATCGGAGAACACGTCTCTTTCCATTACCTTGATTCCCCAGTAATTTAGTTCCTCCATTACTCTCATTATAAGTCTGCGAATTTCTCCAGTTCTTCCTGATAAGTCTGTATCAAACCTTTTCTCCAGCAATCTCCATACTTTAGTACTACGGTGTTGAGTCTAGCTCCTCTCAGTTCATCCTTTATCGCTTTCTTCATCTCCTCCATGCTTGGCTTAGCCACTTTGACGATTTTCTTCATCTTCTCCGAACCACTGTTAACTCTCTGTACTCCCTTCTCTACTTCCCGCTCTCTAATATTTGTGTCGTTATAGGCACCATGTGCTGCTAACTCTTCCTCGTCCTCTCTTCTACTAATGTTTCTTAAGTTCCTCTTAACTTCTTTAGCTTCTCTAACGCTTCTCATGTCTTCCGAGTTTCTCTCAACCTCCCTTTCTCTCCTGTCTCTTGAGTTTTCCTCAGGTTCGGTGCTCTTTATCTCGCCGCTACCTCTACCTCTACTTATAAATTTCTCTCGCTGTGTCCATTTTGCACATCGTGGTATCCTGGATGCTCTGACCCTGCTACAATTTGATGTGTCTTTGCTTCTATACCTTCCTTTCCCGTTTTTCACTGGAATTTTTGATTTTCTTATTTCTCTTCTGCTACTACTACTAATTCCCTCCTCATTTCTAACCTCTCGGCTCTTAATTCGGCACTCATTTCTATCGGTCCTGCCGTCCGTTCCATGTCTTTTAACTTCTTCCTCCTTATTCTTCTTTCCTTCTGAACACTCAGCCTTCTTATCAATTGGTGCAATTTCTCTCATTCTTTGGAGACGTCTATCATAATCTGATGAATCATCCGACAATGCGTCAGACTTGTTAGTATCCCCTCCTATATCTGCAACGCCCAGTATTTTCTGTGTCACCGAAGTCCCTTCTGTCTGATTCACCAAGTCCTGAAGATCTCCTTGTGGTTTCTGTTGAACTGTGGTTCTCTCCAGTTCCGTGTTCTCTTGCTTCTCTTCCTCATCTGTCAGAAATCTCCTCTTATACTCGTTCAACGGAATATCATCTTCACTCTCCCAATCATCTGTCAGAAATCTCCTCTTATATTCCATCAACGAAATATCATCTTCACTCTCCCAATCGTCTGTCTGAAATCTCTTCTTATATTCCATCAACGGAGTATCATCTTCACTCTCCCAATCATATGTCAGAAATCTCCTCTTATATTCCATCAACGGAATATCATCTTCATCTGACGATACACCGTCTGTAAATTCGAATACGCAGGGTTGAACAATCGATATGATCTCGATCCGCGACAAACCCAGAGTTATTCGAATCCTGGTAAACGGCACCAAACAACCCCCCCCCCCCCCCCCATGTCACAGCGTGGTTGTTTCTTTTCATCCTCTACTCTTCTTCTATCTCTCCTTGTGTCCACTTCATTCTCTAGTCTCCCCCACTGCTCAATTCTAGATCTCATACCAACTTTATTGTTAAGTCTCACTATAATACTACCTCGGGAAATTTGCGTAGTTTTACCAGAGGCATTCACCAGTAACAGAGATAATTCATTATATCTTCCCAACTTCTGCATACCTTCTATTAATGTTATCCCTGGCTCCTATTCTATATCTCTGTCATTCATTTCTAATACCTCCACAGTGGTATGTGGTCTGAAATATGGATTCAATTTCACCCTTCCTTGTACATAACTTATAGTGTGAGGAGGTAACACTATTGGTTTACCCAACCTTATCAAAGTGGCGATTTGTATGTCGTTATCCATAGGCACCAAACTTTTCCCTATCTCTAATAGATTATTTTGATAATCTAATCGTACTCCAAATTTTCTTAGAAAATCCCTGCCCAATATAACGTTTCTATAGATGCCTTTAACTACCTGAAACTGATGCTCAATAACTTCGTCCCCTAATTTGAACTTCACATCGATCTCCCCAATAACTAGTAACGCCTCCCTCGATACTGACTCTAATTTTACTCTACTGGGCCTTAGTTTCACTCTACCCCCAATTGTTTTGTAGAATTCTTCTCTTATAATAGAATAGCAAGCCCCACTATCTATAAGTGCACGGAACTTCTGTCTTCCTACTCTAATTAAACATGAACTTGGATCATCATTTAATCTTTTACCCCCCTGCCCAACTTTTCTTTTAAAACCTTTTGTTTTCTCCACCTGGTCAATACTGGTTCGTATACTCTTGCCGATTCCTGATCTCTTTGTATACCCGTTCTTATCTATATTTCTAAGGTGAGGCCTCATTGGTTGTCTAGATTTTTCTTTTCTCTCACTCAGTCCCGCCTCTCGCACTGAGTGGAACTTAAGTTTTCCTGCTGTCTTGTTCTACTCCTCTCAACAGGAGTATTACCTCTTCTGGTACCTGTTTGTCCTATGTTCATTTGTCTATTTCGTCCTTCGATTTTACATGGAGTATAGTTTCCTCGGTGAGTCTGTTGAGGTCCTCTCGAGGCAGCCTCTCCCATTCTCTGTCTATCCAATCATCCCCTCTCCTCATGTCCCCATCTACCTACTCCAGGCGGCACATTTTCTCTACTACAGTCCCATTCCGGATTTCTACTTCTGTAGGTAGACCTGTGATCGTACTCTTCATCTACAACCCTTCCACGTCTGTACTCAATGCCTCTTTGTGGTGGTCTAAACCCCACGGAAGCATCTCTCTCACTTGTATGCCTATAATTTCTATCTTCTTTCCACTCGTTTCGTCGTCCGTTATGACTCTCCATTTTTCGCTTTTTACACACAGCTGCCACATGTCCCTTGGCATTACATAAATAACATCGTTTTTCCTCTGCTATCTGTATAATTCCTCTCCTGTTTTCTCTGCCATTGTCACTTCTATCCTGCTTGCTCTGATACCCAAGATAATTTCTTTCTCTTGGTCTATCTCTAACTGTCTGTCCAGTCCATCGAACTTCATTTTCTTTCCAATTCTTTTCTTCGTGGTTGCTCCCTGATCTTAACTGCAACCTCTTCAACAAATCTTCTTCTGCTAATGCTATCCGTATAGCATCATTCAAAGTCCTTGGACTTTTTCTTAGGAGAAGTAGTCTCATTCCGTCCTTGTATAAGGCATCAATAAAAATTCCAACTAACTGTCCCTCGATATCTGGACTCCGTATATCTTGTTCTCTAAAAACTTCTTCTGCCAGGTTTTTCAGTCTATCACTGAACAACTGGACCGATTCTCCTGTCTCTTGCTTTACTTGTCTAAGTAGTCCCCAGAGATAATGTTGGTTTACAGATTCCCCATATCTATTCAACAATCCTCTTTTCAACTCTTCCCATGTTTCTTGAGGTTCCTCTTCAAATCTTCTTCTCAAAAAGTCATTCAACAAATCCTCACTAGTTAGAAAAGCTAACCTTTTTTTTTTCTTCTTCGTTTGCCCCTATGGAGTAAGCATATCTCTCTATTTTGGCAATCCATTGTTTACAACCTCCTGCTTCTCCTCTATAGGTCTCGATGCTTTGTCGCAAACCAGTCTGCCTGTTTTCCATGCTCCATCTCTATAGGGCATTCGTAACATGTAACAATGCTAGCGTATTTGGATCTAATCCTTGTCCTTCTGCCATTTTCTACTCGCTCTTCTTTGTATTCTTAGTCGGGTAACTTGAATTTAACTATATTTTGACTAAACAAAATACCAATTTACCAATTGCGTAATTAATGAACTGTCATAAATTAATTCTAACTATACACACAATGGTATTAATAGTTCTTCTTTAGCAATGTTTGACCTAATCCAGGTCTACTGCAGGTTTGATCCTCAATCTGTCTCGTTTCCGCGATGCAGCTGTCAGTAAAATCAGAGACGCAGGGTTCAACAATCAATCTACGTGGCAGCCGTCCGGAAATTTCAAACGCAAGGCTGAACAATAGTTCTGGTATGCAGCCGACTGTACCGTCCAAGCACGCAGGGTTGAAAAATCGATCTGTGCTGAGGCCGACTGTACCGTTCAAGCACACAGGGTTGAACAATAGATCTGTGACGAAGCTGACTGTACCGTTCAAGCACGCATAGTTGAACAATCGATCTGAGATGATCCTCGACAGTAACGTTCAAGCACGCATAGTTGAACAATCGATCTGTGCTGAAGCTGACTGTACCGTTCAAGCAAACAGGGTTGAACAATAGTTTCAGAAATCTCCTCTTATATTCCATCAACGGAATATCATCTTCATCTGACGATACACCGTCTGTAAATTCGAATACGCAGGGTTGAACAATCTATATTATCTCGATCCGCGACAATCCCAGAGTTATTCGAATCCTGGTCACGGCACCAAAACAACCCCCCCCCCCCCATGTCACAGCGTGGTTGTTTCTTTTTTTTCTCTATGGTGTCTCTCATTGTGTACTTCTCGTTATGGTTTGTAGGCCGTTTCTATTTAGTTTATCTGAACGTTAGTGGTGAGCAATTCGCTGGACAATGGGGTGGGAATGTATTTTTTTTTTTTTTAAATCTGAACAAATTTAATTGATTTCTTGGTAGCTTGGACATCGTTCTTTTGTCACTATAACATTTCGAATCTCCTATAGTTTCGAACTTCAGGTGTTAGTTACAATAGAAAAGACGACTTAAGTAATAAGCCCCTGACCTTAACCATCAAGTTCAACCGTTTATGAGATCTCCAGCCTCAGATTCTCCTTTAATCCCATGATCCCTTTTCTCGACTGAATCTCTTAACAACGTCCTTTCTTTCTACCCAGGAATGAATATAAAGGTCTAATAACTCGACCAACCTTGAAGGATTCGCACGTCGTTCTCTGAATTCTCCCTTCTTTGTTGAACACTGATCTGTGGGGCTCCATCCTGACGACCTTCATTATTTCGTCGTCTTCCTTTTCATTTTGTCGACTTGCTGTTGGAAACGTAACCCCTTGGTACTCACTTCACCTTTCAGGAATCTGTCTTATTTTGTTGGAAGCTACTATCTTCCTTTCGATCGGTTGTCATTCACTGAACTAGAATGACATTCTCAGTTTGTGGGTTAGGGTCTTCTTCTTCCTTGCATCGTGATGGATTCCGTCTCTGCTTGTGTCGTCTACGTTGTTGCCCTATGACGTAGTGGTCTCTCGAATGTCTTTTCTTTTCTGTCATCCGCATCGAGAGTACCTTTTTCTCCTCCTTATAGTCGGTCCCTATTCCTTTTTATTACGTCATTTTGTCAGTAGGTCACGGCTCTTGTGACACTAATTTCATATGCCAATCTATAATAACACATAAACAGTTACGATTCGTCATAGCTTCCTGATGATTTACTGCTATCATGGTTCATTAACAGAACATCATTCCTCGTATCAAAATCACGTGAACAACCTATCACACAGTTAGGACACGCGTATGAACCGTTTTGTCGTACAAATGTTGTGATTTACTGTAAGAATTAATGTTACGGGCAGATTTAGGCAAATGTTCCAAGAAGATCAAAGAAAATCGCCGTTTTGCAAATTTCGCGACAGCTGTGGATGTAATGATCGCAAAATCTTAACTGCATGGAAAATCTAAGTCTGCATGCAACAATTCATGTCCATACAACATACAGTTTTGGAGAAAATTTACGCTTTCTGTGGGCACGAATTTCCGAACGGACTATAAGGGCTAACACTCAGTGATGGTGGATCAAAGACATGACATTACAACTAAACGTGACATTTTGAAAACCTACTACAACACAAGTAATTAATGATTACGTCAATGGTGTGAATCATTCAATGATCAGAATTTCCCTTTTTCGTTCCCAACCGAGTATTTTTTTTTTTTTTTTTTTTTTTTGCGTTCGCTCGCTAATACTCGAGGCGAAATCTCAGGTTATTATTTTATGTCTAACCTGACATTGATTTTACGTGAGTATCCCTTTATTTCGTGTACAGAGACAGGTGTCCCTCGCCATTCAGGCAAATACTCGCCGATTTCGGAGGTACCCATTGCAGCTGGGTCGGCTCAGGAGCCGCCAGTCCCTGGTCGACGACACTCCTTCAAATGTCCTCGCCAGGTCTCGAGTTAATCCAGTCCAAATTCCGGTCGACGAAAAATCCTCAAATGCCGTCGCCCGGGTTTGATCCTGTATCACCCGGTCGCCAGAGCGGTGTTGTAACCACTACGCTAGCGCGGCTCCCAACCAACCGAGTATAAAACCACTACTGTAACTTGTCCAAAGGAAGCAGCATTAAATTATGCATGCGCATTTGTATTAGTGGTTTCAGTAGCAATTAATTTTAAATATTGAGGTTGCCATACCCCTGCTCTAAATCACGTGTCACATTTACAGCTTGCCTCAGGAGGCAGTTGTCCCATTGTTTTGTGTGTGTGTGTGTGTTGTTGTTGTTTTTCTTTGGTCTCACTGAGACCCCCGGGAACTACGATGATGTAAATCGTAGCCTGAAATTAGAAGATGTGGAAATTAATGTAGCCAATGCCAGAAATTCCTTCCATGACCTAATTTTGTGACATCTTTTTTTTTCTTTTTTTTTATAATTGCAAAAACAGAATATGCGTGCTACGGCAGTCTTCTAACCTTTGGTGTGACCTTCATACTGTTGATCACCAAGTAGTGGATTACAGCAATTAACTGTAAACTATTTAATTAATCATGTACTTTCCAAGGCCTTCCCGCACGGTTGGAATAAATAATTAACACTAATGGCGGATTGACAGTCGAATAATCGTGTAATAAATTTGGAGGAGTGTCCACATATTTTTTGAAAACTGCGCAGGAAGAACCTAAACTATTAAGTCCTTTCGTACTCTTATTGCAGTGTTTCTGGTGTGGGGAAAAGACTTTGTGAACTCTTTAGGCAGTGTGTCCAGTGGGGAAAAAATCTTCCGGTTATTTCTCACAAAATTCAGCATTTTGTGAACATATTGCACCAATTGTGGGTCACTTTCAAGAGTACATAGCACTAAAAATACCTTAAAACATTCATAGAATGCTTACAATACGTAAAACTTACCACGAACCCCAAAGCATCAATCAAAAATGAAGCCAAGACACGAAGCGTGCACAAACCTCAGAGCACTCGCTAAACAATGACATGCCACATTATTTGGAACATTCATAAGATGATTATAAATTAATAATTTTCGTCTTTAATGTCAAATCCGAATAGCAGAGTGGTTAGAGCTTGCTTCTCGAGGCAAAAGGACTAGGTTCGAAACAATGCCATGTGACGCTCCACTCTACTTACTGTAAATAGGTACCTGACTCTGCTCTTTAGTAAGGGAAGGTAAAGGAAGCGAAAAATGGAACTAGACACCCCGTCTGATAAAGCTGAGAACTATTATTTGGAAGGTTTCTAAAGCTTTACTCCACTGCGGTAATATTAGTTATAGGACCACTTAAAAAAAAATGTCAAGTCAGTTCTGCTATACGGCTCTCATTGGACGAGAAATACGATAAACAAAGACAAGAATTTGAGAACTTTTATAAGAGTGCTTGCTGGAGACAAAAAAAAGAGAGAAATGTTAAAACTGCGTGACAAGATCACAATTATGGAAAGAAGAGAGAAAGAACTCTACAAAGGCAAATAGAACTACTAGAAGCTGAAAGTGCACACACTCAGTGGCTGTCTACCGTCCTCAGCAGAAATGACTGATCTGGAATCAAACCGTAGGTAACAATTTTTGTTAATGTACTTGTGTTGTTCTCAATGCCATGTATTATTCCCAGGGTGCCTCAGTGCAGACAAGCAAGAATATATCTAATGCGTCCTAGGGCTTGTCGCTAGAATCGACTAATACATTACTATGTAACAAGAATAGCTACAAGCACCACAGCTGCAACAGCATATGTAGCAAGCTTCTTTCAATGGGACCAGTTGCAGCGGTGGCTCCCTGCTCCATAAGGAGCGAAGAAGAATGGTGATGATGATGATGATGATGATGATGTTCTCAGGAATGGGGATGATGATGACGTTGTTGTTCTCACTATGTATCATGCCTAGACTCGTGGATCATCAATTCTTTCTACAACGTTCTGTCTTGTGAACTTTCCAGTATCTCAGAATCACGGTTTTTCCCCAGAATTCTGGTCACGACATTACATAACTTCCCCTCTGTCTTCGTCTGGCATTTCCCGCTCAATTATAGCTATTTTGTTTTAAGTGTCTAGTTTATTCGTGTTGCCAGGCCAAGAAATCGAAGTCACTCAATGTTTTGTACGGCAGTGACTGCATGGCACTCATTCATAGGACTTTCGAATGTCCAAAAACAAAGACACCGTAAAAAGTTCATACAAGATATTATCGTGAAAAGTTGGGTGGACATGCACTCAAATTACCGGAATGACCATATTTTGACAAGCGAACATTTTTTTTTTCCATCCGTGGGCGGTGCTAGCAGGCAAGTTAATGCCAGACGCTGGTAGTCTGTAGAAAGTATGTGGAATTAAACTAAAACTTCGTCTATTTTTATTTGACACTATCGGAATCAAGTGGAGCTGGAACTTAAGGTCCTTTCATATTTTTGACAGTGTTAGAAATAACACAGTTACACTGTCGTTACTTTTTTCATTTTAGTTGGAGACAAATGTTTTGTTTTGTATGTCGTCAATCTGGCGGGAAAATATGTGTCATCTGTTTCATCTTGTTCTAGGTCAGGCCTGTGCACACTTTAACATGCCAAGGTCGACTTCTACTTTCTTATTGAGGTCACGGTCAACCAAATACAAGTTTTCATTGTAGCCCCTTTTTAGTTTTTGAGTTGTACATAATAACATAACACGCGTGAAGTGAAGAAAGCATGAGCAAAACAAAAATGTTTATGAATTGAAAAGAACAAATGTGCATGTGCACAGAAAAAAGATATTACATTAATAATAACAAATTGGTTTAGTTTGGTTTTAAGGACTATCTTCATTGCACTCGGACTACTTCATCAGTGCTCCGATCTCCTCCCTTACATCACACACGGAAGATCTAAGCACAGTGCATGAACTCCGTAGCACCGGCGAGAATCCCAATGTGTGTATATAGGAATCACACATTCTATAAATATATATGGCGGTAGTTCTCTAATTTTTAAAATTTTCCAAGGGCAGCGGCCTTATGGCCTACTCTTTACGATTTCCAACTGCTGTGTGAGTTTTAACGTGCGCAACTTGTACACGGGACCTCCTATTTTCGCCCTTATCCGAGAAAGCTAGGCATCCGATCTCACTACCTTTGAGACCAGGGGGAGTATGACATGACTAGGACCGCTGGTTCTGAAGAAAAAAAAATTCCAAAAATTATATTCCCTTTCTTGGGAATCGAGCCCGGTACCTCTAAAACTCGAGGCGGACGTAATACTTCTTAGCCACTCTGACAAATTGAAAGAAACATATACTTTTTAAGTACTAGTATTACAAGATGTTTGTAACACCTAGACGGCGGAACAAGCAAGGACATTAACAACAGAATGAATAAAGCAAGAACAGCCTTTGCTGTTCTCAACAATATTTGGAAGTCTTCCCAGTACAGCACAAACACCAAATTAAGACTGTATGAGAGCTGTGTACTTTCTGTGCTTCTCTATGGTGCGGAATGTTGGAGAGTAACAGAGAAGGAAATATCGAAACTGTCCTCCTTCCACACAATCTGCCTAAGGAAAATTCTCCGAATCTTTTGGCCAAACACCATCAGCAACCAAGAACTACTTATTCGGAGTAACCAGGAGGACATGCACACCATCATAGCTGGCAGACGCTGGAGTTGGGTTGGCCACGCCCTCAGAAGGGACCCCGATACCATCACAAGAGCAGCTATGCTATGGACCCCCGAGGGAAAGCGAAAGAGAGGCCGACCAAAAACAACTTGGCGGAGAACTGTGGAAGCGGAGATGCAAAGAATGAACCAGAGTTGGGGCACTGTACGAAGGATGGCCGCCGACCGAGCAAAGTGGAATCAATTTGTTGCTGCTTTACACGACGCCACCAGGCGTGATGGCCACTGACTGCTTTGACCGTTGGCGGTTATGGATCAAAGAAGAAGTATTACAAGATGTAATAACAGACTTAGTATGGTGTTGATTTGCACTCCATCGCCTCAACTAAGTCCTCAAATTTAGGCACTAAATCAATTATGGCCAGTCACATACTTGAGTTTATGTGTTCATCAGACAGAGAAGAGCGGTACTTTGATTTAATAAAGTTCATAGTCGGAAACGGAAGCTGTACGTGCTGTTATTCATTTTATTTTATTGTTTTTAAATATACATTTTAATTCAAATGGTTGAACTAGAGAATTAGGAAACAAAATTTCAGAGCTTTTATGTAATAGGCGGTCCACCTAAAATCTCTCGGCAGGCCACCGGCGGACGCTATCGATGTCATGCCCACCTTTGTTCTAGAATAAGTCTACAAGCTTTAATCCCATCCCACATCCTTGCTCCTATTAATGTTGCATGCTTTTAAATTAATGCGTAAAGTATATGTGGGAAAGAAAGGATAGAGTATACAAGATGAGAAAGAGAGAGAGAGCGAGAGAGAGAGAGAGAGAGAGAGAGATGAGAGAGAGAGAGACAGTGAGAGAGAGACAGAGAGAGTGAGACAGAGTGAGAGAGAGTGAGAGAGGGAGAGAGAGGGAGAAAGGCAGAATGCTAGACGGTCCTGCGCGCGTCCAATTCTTAACCCTTTGAAAATAAAGATCATTCGTTCGTTTGTTCCCCCTCCCCAACCCACCCCCTTCCCCCCCCCGCCCCACCCCGGGATGTTTACTTAGTTGAAGGCCACAAGTTTTAAACTATTCTCAGGAAGCCTGGCCATCAGTATATATCATTTACTGCTTATTCTAGCTTGACGAATGTTATTCCTTTTGTTGTCAAAAGAACTATTTTACGATTTATCACCATCCTTCAGCCACCTAAGGAGCATAGGAGCAACAAAGTTATGCCAAGTCTTAAAGTCTGCCATCAACTCAAGGTCAAGTCTTCAAGTCTGCCATCAACTCAAGGTCAAGTCTTCAAGTCTGCCATCAACTCAAGGTCAAGTCTTCAAGTCTGCCATCAACTCAAGGTCAAGTCTTCAAGTCTGCCATCAACTCAAGGTCTTTCTATGTCTTCTTCACCGACTTCATGTCTGTCTCCAGTTCCCTTCTCCATGTGTTCCTTCCTCTACCTCTCTTACCCTGTGGACTCCAGAACTAAGACTGCCTGGTAATGTTATCAACAGGTTTCTTCAATGTGTGTCATATCCATCTTAAGCGCCTTCTTCTCATTTTACGATTCAGCAGCTTCCACTATTTCACATTTCCCCACAACATCCTTGCCACATAATATGTGGATAGCGTTACGCTTTCACTGTTTATACACTCGGAGACGGCCGTAGGAATCTTTGAATGTGATGCCAGGTCTCGTTATGGCGCCCCCACCGCCCCATCCCTGTTCAGTACTATATGTACTCTTCTGAGCCTCGTTTTCATGCTTTTAAGTTGCAATGTAATTTCCGCAAGTGATGTAGAATTTTTATAAAATCATAGTGCATTTATGTTTTTAAAATCTTATTGAAGGTAATTGTTTTTCTTTATTCATCGTTGAATTATAGGTAGGCGATCAATGCACTGTATTTGAAAACAGAATTACCTTGCGATGTAGGAAACGATAAGTTTCATATAAGTGAAACATTTTTTACTTCGAAACTTTCTGGTTCATTTCTCTTGTTCTTATAACATTTTAATGATTTCATTCTTATTTTTTTTAATATACACTTCTGTGCGAACTCCCCCCCCCCAGTCGGCGTCTTGTGCGACCGCACCCCTCGCACAGTCCACGCGCCGGTCCTGCATACAGTGACAGATCAAGTGACTGTACACATCCTTGACCAACTCACTGTATTATCCGGTGCATATTTTCAGTTTGGTTACAAATTATTGTAGCAGACAGTTGTTGCCAAAAGCATGTTATTATTTATTCTTATGTCTTTGTTGTGAATATTTACGTTCGTTGACATTAAACTTCTTACCTTTCTTTCGTCTTGTTAAGTATATTAATGTGCTCCGTAATTTTCCAGTTATAGATTTTAACTACTTGGGTTTGTCAAGGAATAGCCTCCTCTGCTTTGCAGTAGTGGTCCAACAGTGGCCAAAACTCAAGAGTATCTAATATGGGTTTCAAAGGTGTCTACCTTCGCACAAGATTACTCTTGCCAGAGTTGTAGATAGAAGGATATTGATGCTTCATATAAGTGAAACAATTTTTACTTCGAAACTTTCTGGTTTATTTCTCTTAAAAAACAGGTAAGGTAGAGGATCACGTTGCACGCCCATTGAGGCATATTGGGAATATGGTGTTAGACCCTTATTTTCTTGACCATCGGCACACTAGGGGTGATGTGGTCAACATCATGCCGGCCGCGTTAACCTTCCCAGAAGTTGCTCTGGTACCCAATTCATGAGGCTGGGTCGACCCCGGAGCCGTTTGCGGTCTTAAAAATCCCACCTCAACTGGGGATTGAACCATGGACCACCGAGCTAGGAAGCCAGTGCGCTAACCAGTGCGCTACCGCGGCTCCTTTCATTTCTCTTGTTCATGTAAAATTCGCCCAAGATTACTCTTGCCAGAACTGTAGATAGAAGGATAATGACGCTTCAAGGGACTTTTCATAAGATATTTCAGAAGTCAAGAACAATGCTGCATTAGGCAGGGCAATTGTTAACTTATATTTGATCCGCCGCCTTTTATGAAGAATTAAGCAATTATTAATTTCAGTTTGTTCAAGTCCCCACCCTGATTTACTCAGTGGAATTCTTATTATTATGGTGTAGGTCTGTTTAGAGTGTATTTAGCAACTTGACTGAGACAAACATGCAGTAAATTCAAAAATTTTAAATCAACGTTAATTTTGTATATTTACAAATAACATATTTAATAATCAACTAAGTTTAACAGTTTTAAAAAATTGAATAATCTTTAACAGAAAATACTCATCATCGTATAAATGATGAGTATTGTTTTATGAAAGAAAGTCATTTACCAGCTTTTAAGTTTCACTTAGCTGCAAATGGTAGATTCTGCGCCCGCTGGTTTTTTGGGTTCTGTGCAGATAGGTCACTGGAGTTCTCACGTCTCTTGTCAAAATAAAAGGCACAGCATGTTCCAAGTAAAATCAGGGAGTAACTGCAAAGTTGGTCCCGAGTCTCAAAGACCCTCTGACGATGGTGTCTAGTTTGAAAAAAAAACCAGGTTATATTCACAGTCTTCCCCCGCATTTATTTGTTACGAGGCTAATCAGAGCGCCAATCGTTTCAAACATGCGTGTTTTGTGGGGCAATTTCAAAATTATTTCCGACTGAAATAACGTGCGTGATACAAAAGGTCACCTCTCCCATATATGGAAGGGACACGTCTGTACACTCTCTCAGCAATGTATGTGTAAGATGTGACACCTTACTTTCCCATAAATTATGTTAGTAAAAGTCGGACAGGAAACGATTATGTCATTCATGGCTGGCCGTAAGGTGTCTCCCCTAGTGGCTATCAGACGTTCAGAACGCACCCTGGCCTTATCAGCGATGATAAAAATACGCTGGGCGATTTTAGTGTTAATTTCTAGTCTGATGTTGGCCACACCCGAGATTAACCAACATGGTTGTCGATTAACACATTAACTACCGAATTGAAAAACACACTGTGGCCGAATACAAATTTTTCCCCATTTTTATCGTGTAGGTGTTTGCACAAAGTAAGCAGTAGTTTTCGTAATTGTTTACATATTTTTATGAATTACACGGCATTTTAAAGATAAATGAATGTATTATTACAATTTGTACCATTTGTAACTATAGTAAAGGTTGTTGTTATTTAACGGCCCTCCGATGGCCGAGGACTTGCAATTTTTTTTCATAATTATAACTGCTTGCGCCCCATCTCTATCAAAATCCCTATTTCAATCAATGTGCACACGGTTTTCACTCTTGTCCTCGTCAATAGATCAATCAGTCAATTGTTGACACAAGTTCCTAGCCTATTCAGCCGTTAGACGAGATGTACAAACATTTTTTGTGGTTCTATCACTAGTTGCCACGGTAAACAGTTTTACACGATTTGGTAACTTACCTAAAACGCCGAAAAACATGAAAATAATATCATTTTCACAGTGTTCTACAACAATCATGAATTGGTAATTTGTTTTCCGGTAGCAACTTAAAATTTTGAACCAGATCAGAAAGTGTTTCAGTACATTTTTCATTCGTTTTATTACTAAAATTAGATTGACGCTCTGAGCGGCTTGCGGTCCAAATGATAGTATTTATGTTTTGCAACGCATATTTTGAAGCCACGCCTAGTTTTTCTGTTTACATGCGCTGACAAGTTGTTTACCTACGTTCGTACAGGCTAGATAACAGTCAGCGAGAGCATGATTCGCTTATCTGAATTATCACGCGAGCGGTAAAATTGGCCGGGTAACTGTTTGATGTCCAAGTTTCAGGGGGACTTAACAAAGTATTTGATCTACGGCTTCTTCTTCTTCTTCTTCCGTCCTTAGCCACCGACCGTCAAAGCAGTCAGTGGCCATTACGCCTAGTGGCGTCTTAGGGCAACAGCAGATAGGTTTTCTTTGCCATTATTTCCCATCACGCCTAATGGCGTCTTTAGGGCAACGGCAAATCAACCCATTTGCTGTTGTTTCCGTAATCGAATTGATCTACGGCAGGCGGAGATAATCTAAGAAAACCCGTTCGCAAGGGATGTCTTTGATGTCGTTCGGCATAGCGAGTGAGCGAACAGTAGAATCATTTATCTTAGAAGTTTAGCTCGATGATTCCCCTGATACGACCGAAGGTGTGAATTTTCACATCTGTTAGCGATATTGTACTAAATCGGTATATATATCTTGCCTTCTCTCTTAGTCAGTTATCAGTCTAACAGAAATTTCGGATCAAACTAAGCACGCCCGACTAGGAACCATTTTATTCGCTAAATGTGTTAAATTGTCCCGTGGGGATTTAAATTTCTGATTGTGGTAATAATTTAAGTTGTGCTTAAGTATTAAATGTGTTAAGAGTTTTACCATTTTATTCACTGCTATTCCCTAGCGTTAAGACTAACGAAATAGAAAAACGGGTAGATATTTTCTTACGAGTGGTTCAGTAATGTAAAATCCATCAACCATTTTTTTAGCTGACTTAAGTATAATGTTAAGAGTGACAGATAAAGTGACAGAGTAGTATGCGCATTTTATTTCTTTGTGTGTGTAATATTTTATTAAATGACTAGCGTTTATATCATATGTTAAAAACGATAGACGCCGAAAATCAACTAGCTAGTAATGATAGGCAATATCTGTTAACGCGTAGTCATAATTAAAATTAACACTGACATAGTGCGCTGAGTGTTTACAAAGTCGGAAAGGGAAAAGGGGGGGGGGGGCGGCTGCATGCCTGAAACCCAAATCCGTACTTGCGAAGCGAAGTGCGATAGTATAAGCTTAAAATACCGTGTGCCTTTTAATTTAATTAGGAGACGGATAGGTTAAGAGATCACACTTTACGCGTTATAGAATAGAATTTTCATTTTGGTTAAATGTTTGTTCTCTTCCCAATATAGTCTTGATCAAAACCAGCGGTCCCAAGCCCGGCTGAAAAAGGAGGAGGGCGGCCTGCATGGAGGCCGTAAGGATGCAGCCCCTCCACCATGCAAAGGCACAACATGCCAATCGCCTGTTTGCTTTAAACTATGATTACGAGTAATATAAGAGAGAAAACCGGACTCATTCTAAACGCGACGAACTGGAACGGACTACGGACTACGACTTATGGAACTTGGAACACAAGAAGTATAAATGGGAAGGAAGAGGAGCTGGTGGAAGAGATGAGGAAAGCAAAACTAGAAATCCTGGCTATTACGGAAACAAAGAAAAGGGGACAAGGAGTCATGGATCACGATGGCAACACGCTGCTATACAGTGGTGTACCCACATCTGAAAGAGCTAAAGGGGCGTGGGTTGCGTTGTGGCCAAAAACCAGAAAGATAGTATCAAGGGATGGAACTTTGTCTCGGAGCGCATCATGGTTGTAAAACTAAAAGAAGGAGAAACCATAGTCAACCTGGTCATAGTGTATGGGCCAAATGAGGATGAGAGAGCAGAGGTCAAGGAGGAATTCTTCGAGCTGCTTCAAAGGACAGTGGATGACTGCCTAGATGAAATTATCATGCTCGGAGATTTCAATGCCAGAGTTGGAAATGACCATGCTAGATGGGGTGGAGTTATCGGAAGATATGGAGAAGATACTCTCAATGACACTGGAAAGCGACTCCTTAGATTCTGCAGTGAGCAGAATCTGATCATTACCAACACAAAGTTCCCCCATAAGCGCATACAAGCATACACTACGTGTGAACCAACAAAGAATGAGAAGTCAGTGATCGACTATGCCATTGTTAGGAGGAGCTCATTCAAATATGGCCGGGATGCTAGAGTCTGGAGGGGGCCAGAGATTGGAAGTGATCACTACCTGCTTACAATCACAAGAACAACTGAAAGAGTTGCTCAGCCTAGGAACTGCCCAGCATCACGCAAGAAACCAAGTAGACGAACGGAAGAAATGAGCATTAAGACCTACAAGCTGAGAGAGACAGAAATTAAGACCAGATATCAAGGGCTTATTGCTACAGCGGTGAGAAACACAGAAAAACAACCTGATGTTTTGGAAACCCTGTGGCTTAAATTCAAGGACATCATAAAAACAGCTGTTGCAGAAGCATGTGGTGAAGCCCGACGTGGGAACAAGAGAAAGAGGACACCTTGGTGGACAGAGGAAGTCAAAGAGAAAATAAAAGAGAAGAAAATGGCTTGGAAACAATACTTAGGAGCTAAAAACACAGCAGGGCATATAGAGAAATATAGAGAATATTTGATACTCAGAACAGAAGCAAAGAACAAGGTGCTTGCAGCAAAGCAGAAGTCCTGGGAAGAATTTGGAGAAAAGCTAGAAGAAGATGCGCAAGAAAACAAGAAATTGTTCTATAAGACCCTAAAGAATATGAGGAAGGAAAAACAATGCCCTCTCAAATTTATAAAGGGCAAGCAAGGCAAATTGCTTACTGCCCAGAAGGAAGTAATGGAAAGATGGAAAGAATATTTCTCAGAACTCCTTGATGGTGAGCAAGGTCAAGCATCAGAAATGATAACCACTAGCTCAGAAGAGGAAACAAATGGTGATGAAGATGACATAAAGATGGAATAACTGAAGGCAGCACTGGAGAAAATCAAGATGGGCAAAGCAGCAGGGCATGATGGTATAACACCAGAAATGGTTAAGTACATAAGAGCATCAGGCGACCTATAACTCTTAAGGGTCCTGCAGGCAGCGTGGTGCAATAAGACCATACCAAAGGACTGGGAGATTGCCATCATAACACCAGATTTCAAAAAGGGTTAAAATCGACAATGTGGAAACCATAGAGGCATATCCCTTCTCGGTGTCCCTGGTAAAATCTACTCTAGAATCCTAAAGCAGAGACTCCGACGCCTAGCTGAGCCACAATTGGATGAGGTCCAGTGCGGATTCCGGGGAAACCGAACTACTCAAGGCCGAATCTTCTCACTCAGACAGCTGAGTGAAAAGGCCCTTGAGTATAAGAGTGAGACCCATCTTTGTTTCATAGATCTGGAAAAAGCATTTGACAGGGTCCCCTGGAACAAACTTTGGGACTGTTTGGCAAGGAAGAACATTCCTGCACCTCTGATTCATGCTATACAGAGCTTCTACAAGTCTTGCAGAAATTATGTGAGGACAGCAAACCATACGTAAGAAGAATTCAGGACCACCACTGGTGTAAGACAAGGTGGTATACTGTCACCTTATCTTCTCATACTCCTCATGGACGATGTCATCAAGGCATGTAAGGAGAGGACAGGAAAGTATTCAGTGGGGTACTGGAAGATGAGACAGGTCTGTATTTCAGAGTTGGCATTTGCTGATGATGTTGCCCTGAATGCTAAATCAGAGGCACATCTTTAATCCAACCTGCAAGCCTGGAAGGAAGAGCTGGAGAAGAGAGGGATGACCACAAGCAGCTCGAAAACAAAAACCATGGTGATATCACGAGAAGAAAGAAGACATCAGATTAAGCTGGGAGAACAGGTCCTGGAGCAGGTCGACCATTTCAAATATCTCGGAGCTATTATAGACCGAAAGGGAGGCATCAAAGAAGAGTTGGCCACTCGAAAAGCATCAGCTGGGAGACTTTTTCAGGCCATAAATCGAGGATTCCTCAGCAAGAGAGCGGTTGGTAAGAAAACGAAGATGGCTGTATACCGCTCCACCTATGTCCCAGTCTTGACATATGGATGCGAGTTATGGGCAATGACTACAACCCACAAAAGCCAGATCCAAACCTCAGAAATGAGGTATCTGAGGAAGGTGGTTGAAGTAACAAGAAGAGACATGGTCCGCAACCAGACGATACGTCAAGGCCTAAAATCCCACCCCCTGTAGACCCAAGTAGAACAGTCCCAACTAAGATGGTTTAGCCATGTCTGCAGAATGGGAGAAGATCTGCTACCACGACAAGCATGGGAAACAAAGAGCCAGGGATCCAGACCTCCAGGACGACCCAGAGTTCGCTGGGAGAATAGCATTAGACAATCTTTGAAGGACCGAGGACTAGAATAGAACCAGGCTAGGAGGAAGACAGCCGATAGGATAGTCTGGCGCTCTCTCTTCCAAACCTCTTCACCTCACGGTAGAAGGGGAACGACTAAGTAAGTAAGTGCTAAGCATCTGGTTGCGAAGCTAAATGTTATCATATGTAACACTGATGATGATGATGGTAAATCCTATCGGCTGACTTTTTGAGATGAGTACCGATTATGAAACAGTGTATACTCCTGGATAAAAATCACTTGGGTAAATAGTCAATAGTAGGGAAAAAATGTCATATATATATATATATATATACATATATATATGTATATATATATATATATATATATATATATATATATATATATATATATATATATATATATATTGCCACAGCGGGCTGATAAAAGTGAATGGAAAAATCTGGGTGTATTGGTATGTCCCTTTACTCACATTTACAGTTAAAAATGTTAGTGTCTCGCCCTGGCAATTCCTTTTCACACCGGTACGGGGACGAACGCCAAGGAAAACGAAACCTATTATTCCTTCAGTAATTGAGTCAAAGACCACAATAGAGAAAAAACCGCTAGCCGCTGGTTTTGATCAAGCCTATATTTACGAACGAACGAACGAACGAACTTTATTTTCAAAGGGTTAAGAATTGGGCACGCAGGCCCGTCTGACATTCTGCCCTTCCTCTCTCTCTCATCATGTATACTAATATCCTTTCATCCTCACATCTACTTTAAGCATTATTAAGGCATTTATCATTATAACATCAAACATTTGCAATAATCATCATAATTAAAGTATGTTTTTAAAATAAATAAAGATAGATAGATAGATAGATAGATAGATAGATAGATAGATAGATAGATAGATAGATAGATAGATAGATAGATAGATAGATAGATAGATAGATAGATAGATAGATAGATAGATAGATAGATAGATAGATAGATAGATAGATAGATAGATAGATAGATAGATAGATAGACAGATAGATAGATAGATAGATAGATAGATAGATAGATAGATAGATAGATAGATAGATCGAACGAACGAACAAACTATATTTTCAAAGGGTTAAGAATTGGGCACGCAGGCCTGTCTTACATTCTGCCCTTCTTCTCTCTGTCATCTTACATACCGTATCCTTTCAATAGCACATGTATTTTTAGCATTATTTAAGCGTACAAAATTATCGAGGTAAAATAATAACATACATTTGTAACATCCAGACATAATCAAATTTAAGGGGGGAAAAAATTATTAATTAAAATAGATTAACAAAAATTAATACCTTAAAAAAAAAAAAAGAAAAAAAAAAAAGAAACTAACAAACACAATCAAAACAATTCATACAGTAAATAAGACATAATTAGAAACGTAATTAGATAATGGTGGCATATAATAAGAACTCGTGACAATTTGGAAATCTACTTCATGTGTTGTCAGCGCATGCGGAAAATGTTCCCACAGGTGAGCAACTTTGAGTCCCAAGCAGATACTGCCACAGGGAGTGAATTGTTGACGCCTCCACTACACGAGATCCAGTTTTATGACCTATGCTCCTTAGGGAGGTAAAGGGTATTGACTGAAAGATGAGAATCATGCATATAGGCCCGTCTTGCATTTATCCCTTCCTCTTACTCATCTTTTATTGCTAGGTATCCAGACATTCTCCAGCATACTTAAGGTATTAGTTCAGAGGCGATGCAACATTATAAGTAGTATAAAAGCATACATTACAGTATCTGATTACAATTAAGAAGTAAGGTATATTAAAATGAAAAACTAGATCATCAGACCCTCCATACAGTGTATTAGATAATAATAATTTGAAACATAATCCCTTAGGGCGGCATATAATCCGCACTCATAATGTATTTGAACAGTCTACGATTATATGAGTAGGGACTGTGCATGTTTTTCAGGTCCTGTGGAAGATTGTTCCAAAGATGAGCAGCTGAGTAAGCCAAGCTCTTCTTGTACAAATCTAGCCTCGGCTTGGGTAAATCTAACTGGTTTAAGCGCTGACTACGTTTTTCATTGAATTTGAAAAGTGGCCACAGATACGTTGGAGCATTATGTGACAAGATTTAACCAAAATGAAAATCCTATGCTATCACGCGTAAAGTGTGATCTCTTAACCTGTCCGTCTCCTAATTAAATTAAAAGGCACACGGTATTTTAAGCTTATACTATCGCACTTCGTTTCGCAAGTACGGATTTGGGTTTCAGGCATGCAGCCGCCCCCCCCTCCCTTTCCGACTTTGTAAACACTCAGCGCACTATGTCAGTGTTAATTTTAATTATGACTACGCGTTAACAGATATTGCCTATCATTACTAGCTAGTTGATTTTCGGCGTCTATCGTTTTAACACATGATATAAACGCTAGTCATTTAATAAAATATTACACACACAAAGAAATAAAATGCGCATACTACTCTGTCACTTTATATGTCACTCTTAACATTATATACTTAAGTCAGCTAAAAAAAATGTTTGATGGATTTTACATTACTGAACCACTGGTAAATCTACGCGTTTTTCTACTTCGCTAGTCTTAACGCTAGGGAATAGCAGTGAATAAAATGGTAAAACTCTTAACACATTTAATACTTAAGCACAACTTAAATTATTACCACAATCAGAAATTTAAATCCCCACGGGACAATTTAACACATTTAGCGAATAAAATGGTTCCTAGTCGGGCGTGCTTAGATTGATCCGAAATTTCTGATAGACTGATAACTGACTAGGAGAGAAGGCAAGATATCTATACTGATTTAGTGCAATATCGCTAACAGATGGGAAAATTCACACCTTTGGTCGTATCAGGGGAATCATCGAGCTAAACTTCTAAGATAAATGATTCTACTGTTCGCTCACTCGCTATGCCGAACGACATCAAAGACATCCCTTGCGAACGGGTTTTCTTAGATTATCTCCGCCTGCCGTAGATCAAATACTTTGTTAAGTCCCCCTGAAACTTGGACATCAAACAGTTACCCGGCCAATTTTACCGCTCACGTGATAATTCAGATAAGCGAATCATGCTCTCGTTGACTGTTATCTAGCCTGTACGAACGTAGGTAAACAACTTGTCAGCGCATGTAAACAGAAAAAATAGGCGTGGCTTAAAAATATGCGTTCCAAAACATAAATACTAATGAGGAAACTAGGTAATCGGATTTTCCGTAGATATATTTACATTTCCACGTCACACTCTCCTCATAACATGCCCCCAAAAAGCGCATTACTTCTATCTAACTTGTGAAATAAGTTTCCTTTGGGCACTGGCCTCTTTCAGGACATCCACATTACACTTTGTGGTTGTCAATGATATTTTTAACATTTTTTTTTGTGTAAAACCCCATCTCTGTTGCCTCTAGTGCCTTCCCTATTTGTTTACTATAGTCAGTAGAGAGGGTCTATGGAAGATCATGGCAAAATGCGGCTGCCCAAAAAAAATTATCACAATAGTGCAGCAACTGCATGATGGAATGCAGGCTAGAGTTCAGGAAAACGCTGAGCCATCGGAGCCTTTCCCCGTTTCAAATAGAGTTAAACAGGGGTGTATACTTGCATCGACTCTGTTCAGTATCATGTTTTCTGCTATGCTGACTGATGCTTTCAGAGACGGGGACACAGGAATCGACATCAGATATCGTATTGTTGGAAAATTGTTTGACCTTAGAAGGCTTCAAGCAAAAACCAAGGTCAAATCACACACCATCAGAGATCTTCAATTTGATAACGATTGTGCCCTCAATGCTGGCTCAGAGGCTGATCTGCAGCATAGCATGGATAGATTCTCCGAAGCCTGTTCCAACTTTGGGCTTACCATCAACACGGAGAAAACAGAAATCATGTACCAACCAGCTCCTGGCACAATTTATACTGAGCCAATCATCAAGATAAATGGTGAGAAACTGAATGTTGTGAACAGATTCACATACCTTGGTAGCACACTATCCCAGAACATCGTCATTGTTGATGAGGTGAACACCAGGATCTCCAAAGCCAGCAGCACATTTGGCAGACTATACACCAATGTTTGGCATCGAAGTGGCATTAGTCTACAGACAAAGCTGAAGGTGTACAGAGCTGCGGTGCTTCCAGTGCTGCTTTATGCATGTGAAACATGGACTGTATACAGGCGACACGTAAAGAAGCTAAACCACTTCGATACAGTCTGTCTCAGGAAGGTAATGAACATCAAATGGCAAGACAAGATCCCGGATACCGCCGTTCTTGACAGAGCTGGTATTCCTAGCATCCATACTATTCTGATGCAGTCACAGATTCGCTGGGCAGGTCATGTAGTCCGCATGCCAGACCATCGACTGCCAAAGATACTCTTTTATGGTGAGATGCAGAAGGGTAAACGCTCCCATGGTGGCCAAAAGAAGCGCTTCAAAGACACGCTTAAGACTTCATTGAAAACTTTTGACATAAACCCAGACATATGGGAAGCTGCTGCGCAAGACCGAACTGCTTGGCGCACATCTCTTCGTAAAGGTGCAGCGGCATGCGAATCATCCAGAAGAGCAGCAGCGGAACAACGGAGACAAGCTGAAATAGACCGCGAAATAAAACCTTCACATGAAGCAAACATTCCCTGCCCACACTGTCCGAGATCTTTCCAGGCCCGCATCGGGCTCATCAGTCACCTTCGTACCCATAGACTAACCTAACATATTCCCAAATAATTGGATGAACAGAGCGGTCTTCATCACCCGTGATGGACGAACAAAACACTAATTGTCCATGACTCACTCCCATGTGTCAGGATTGGTTCTATATAAAACAGAAGAACTTTCTTTCTTACTTTCAATGACAAAGAATTGTTGCATAAAATACTCTTCATTTTACAGAATGCGGTTTTTGTCTGAGTTATTCTGCTCTTTACGTCAGAGGTGCGTCTTCCATCCGTTGTTATGGTTGTGCCAAGGTATTAAAATTTATTGACCTGTTTTTTAACTGTTCCATTTACCTTGATAGTGCATTCTGTGGATGCCCTTTCCTTTGAGACGACCATTACTTCAGTCTTTTTTCTATGAAGGCGGAAGCCTTTATTTTCAGTTTATGACACTATTGTATCAGTCATTACCTGCAGCTCCTTTTCAATTGTTGCTATTAAGACTGTATCATCAATGTATCTCAAGTTGTTTATATTGTGTCCACCAACTGATATTTCTGATATGTCCTCCAGTGATCTCATTATACTTTCACTGTACAGATTTTTTTTTTAACGTACCCCCGCTGTTACTCGAGGCGAGAATCTCCGGTTAGTATATCTAACCTGAGACTGATTTTACGTGAGTATCCCTTTTTTACAGGCTTTTCTTTAGCTTGCAACGTGTGTCACTCTCGTGTCACTCTCTTGTCACCTTCAAATCTTGCAACCGATTTTTCAATCACTTCCAGATAAGCAATGGCTCTGAAACTTGGGATAGTTGCGTATTCCCCATGACAATACAATAATCAGTCGTAAATATAATAAAATTTAAAAAAATTAATTAATATTAATTTTGTTTGTTTTTATTGTATCATCACTGAAATGGGTGATAACTGCAAATAATCTAGGTGTATTCTTTCCAACACGATTGTCTATCTTGAGAGAAATATTTAAAATTCTCCCTCACCCCTTCCACACACACACACTATCGCACGCGCGTGCACAGACATACACACAACTGACAACTACATTTAAAAAAAATTTAATTTACAATTCTTATCAAAAAACTTTCCGTGTAATATACTGAATAATGAAATCCGCCGCCTGTGCTCTGGACTCGTTTATCGCAAACTGATATGTCATTAGCGGATCAACTACATTTGACTTAAATGTACAAACAATAACAAAATAACACTAAAAAGAAGAAAATTAAAAAAATTATTTAAACGCAGGCTTTTAATAACTAAAAGCCACAAATAATTTTTCAAGCAGTTTATAGTTTGCAGTCAAGAAATGTAATATCAAATTGACAAAAAGCCTCCTTCACTCCTTGAAAAATTATTTGTGGCTTTTTATTACATTAAAAGCCTGTGTTTAAAATATTTTTTTAAATAGTTTTTTTCCGTGTACAATGACAGGTGTTGACACGCCATACAGGCATATACTCGCCGTCTTCAGAGGGTACTCATTAGAGCTGGGTTGGCTCAGGAGCCGTTCAGGTTATTCCAGTCCCTGTCAACAACACTCTTTCAGATGTCTTCGCCCGGGCTTGAACCTGGATCACCCGATCGCCAGCGCAGTGTGGTAACCATTACACGAGCGCAGTGTGCAGATTGAACAGGTCCGTTGACATTACACGTTCCTGCCTGACATCCTTTTTTATTTGCTGAAATGTTCTTATTTGGCTGCTAATTCTTACAGCTGCTGTTTGTTGCCAGTACATGTTCTTTATTATCCTCAAGTCTTTACCATTAATGTTAATGTTTTCTAAGATTTTGATAATTTTCCCATGTTTCCTTTGTCAAATGCCTTATTCTGTCCAACTTTCTATCATGTTCTCATGACCCATTAACAATGCTCCTTCTTTTGACTTCAAACAGCCAGTGGCTGTTTGTGTCTTGTCTGCATGTTAACTCATGTATTTGCTTGTACATAGAATGTGTGTCTTTTCTGTTCTGCACTTCAAGCTCTCTGCACTTCTGGTTTAGCCATGCTTCTTTTGCTGTTTTACATGTTTACTATTTCCTTATTTAGTATGTCATATTCTTCATTGTCTTGCTTCTTCTTCCTTCTTGCATCCATCAGTTGTAAAATTAAATCTGTCATCCACTTCTTCTTTGCAGTTTTCTTTACTTCTGGTACGATTTCTTTTAATGTTTGATGTATTAATTCCTTTAGCATTTCTCACTGTTCATCTATACTCTGTATTTTTTCTGTTGCATTGTACCTATTCTGTACGGTAATGTTGTATCTTTCACTCATTGCCTTGTCTAATTTAAGCAAGGATAAGTTTAACTTGATGTTGTTTGAAGCTCGCTTTACATTCTTCAATTTTATTCAACGCTTTCCTAACACTGGTACATGAGCGCTGTTGTAGTCTGCTCCTGGCATAGTTTTCACAGATTTAAAACTGTTTCTAAATCTCCTGCATATTAGTATGTAGTCAATCTGATTATGACCGTTGTTCCTTGGACTTTTCCACGTCCAAAGGCGTCTAGGATGCTGTTTAAACCAGGTGTTTCCTACTATCAAATCAACTTTTTCATTTCCAACTTTTGCATTGAAATTTCCAAGTATAACAGTTGTCTCATGAAATTTACACTGAGTCAAAGCTATATCAAGTTCATTGTAAAAAGTGTCAATTTCTTAAAGACTTAGTGTATAACCTTTACAAGAACTTTAAGATTTTAAAGAAATAACGGGCCCATCGAGCCTGATTTCATTCTTCCAGAGGAAAACCTCAAGTACATTTCAGCCCTTGCGGCAAGTAAAATATTCCTATCAGTGACATTCCGACGGAGTTTTGACTAGTGGTGTGGTGACCAAATATAGTCCTATCCTGAAAGTAGACGTCGACCTGACATTCCTCATTTCTAGAAACATAAGCTATTGACACTGTACTCGCTGTTAACGGACGTGCCTGGACAATTTTAATGTGACTTAAACAGATCCAAAAATAAGAACAACCAAGAAAACGGTTCCCTGAAGAAGTGAATCCAACCTGTCTTTTTGGGACTGGGGTTCTCTTGGCCAAGTCTTCCATTTGAGAGTCTGTATGTGCATGTCCAAAAATTGTGTTTCCAGAAGTTGCTACTAAAGCTGTAAGTACGCAGGAGAGACCGTGATCACGGCTGAATGAATAGAGTGAATGCAGGACTGAGTGATTCCTTTATTGTTGTATTTTGGCACCCATTTTGCTGTCTTAATTTCCTTTATGCAAGTTTCTGTTGCTAACAATATGGGCCTTAGGATAGATCATACTATCACAGTCTGTTCATACCTTTTTTTAACAAAACAAGGAAAAATCATTAGACTACAGCAGATGTATCCGTGACTCTTTGGGGCTATCATCTTTCCTTTTAACAGGAAGGTGGGCTAAACATCGAGGGAAAGGATCATACTGTGGGTCTATCATTCTTGTAGCATTTTGTTGATTTTATGACTATTTGTATATGCTCGATGTAATTTTTACGTGTTGTGATGATTTTTTTTCTGATAAATTAAATCCACTAAAATTTAATCAGTGTGTCGGGTCAGCTCGTTCCAAAATATCTATATAATCACTGTTATAGTTTTCCCACGTGTGTGCGTCTACATGTCGTCAATTGTGTGTGTGTGCACGTGAGTGGTAATATATATATTAATATATGTAGTCAATAGACTGTCTGACTCCTCTAGATCTGTTGTAGAAGATAGGCTAAAAGAGAGAAAAGATTCTCGATTTCAGAGACAGCCTCTATTGATTTCTACCATCTCACCCGTGGAAATCTATTTCTACTCTCATCCCTCACTGTGGCTATCACTCATTCTAATCTATTCAGAAGGGACCAACCCAAGTCTTAATTCCCTTATCGAAAATCTACGACAGAATGTGGACTCGTCTAACGGGATTTTGAACTTTGAACAGGAAAACGAGACGACAGAATGGTGGCTCGTTCTCCGGGAATTGAACTATAGTCCTCAGTAAATACGTATATCAGCTCGTTTACAGGATTAATTTTCTTTATTCTGATATAGAGTAAGAGTGTGATGTCTTGTGAGTTTTGATATCTTTACAAATAATTTATCCCCTAGACAATCGATCTGTTTATGAGCGTGCTGACCACACAATTAATAATTGTTTTTCCACAGCATTTTTGGATAATATTCATTTGAGTTACAGGTTGATTTTGTCGGAATATATGTTAATTACTGATTTTGTAATACTAAACGCTGGTAAAGTTTGTGATTGTCTAACAGTCACAGGGTTCTGAAGAAGTAGGTGTTTGAGCTAAGCTAAGGAGTGCGTTCAGACAATTACGTCCTGTTAATTGCCTCCCTTACCCTAACTGTCTTCAGGGGTGAACTTGTAGTGGACTTAAAAAACAAGGGAATTTTTTTGTCTCCTTAACTTTTTGCAAATTATTTTGTTTCCAGTGTAGCAACTTATTTTTTAGTGAGTAAATCTTACTACCATTTAATTGGCATAGTCGCTTGCATTAGAGCTTTTAGAGCCAGGAATAGCAGCGATAGTTCGATACTATATCATAGGAGGAGGTATCCCAGGTTAAAGTATACTATTTTTTTTTTGATTTTGCTATTTTCTCGTAAGTGGTAGGAACCAGTGTATCCTTTTCTTAATTTCTCTCTCGTCTAAGTCTCAGTCACCTATTTACAATGGCAGAGAGGGCGAAGCTTAGGCAGATCCTCAGGGACTAGGCAAGGGAAGAAGGTTTGGAAGGCGACGAAGCGAAAGCTTTTGTCAGGGACGAACTTGAGATATATGACGCGGAGAGGAAAGCAGCTGAAGCTAAAGAGAAAAAAGAAGAAGCTAGGAGGATAGAAGCGGAACACCGTAAATTAGAGCAGAGGAAGATGAATGAGGAAATGGAAATCCGCAGGGAGAGAGAAATAGAGAGGGAGAGACAGCATGAGAAGGAGAGGGAAGAAAGACAGCATGAGTTGGCTCTTAAAACTCTAGAATTCCAAAGTCGTGGTGCTGCCTCTACCTCCAGCAATGGAGAGTCTTCTCCTCATTCTTCCTTAACTGATCCTTCTAGCACTCAATCTACTCACCTCACTGCTGTGTCTTTCTCTCTAGAATCTTTCCCTTGTCCTAATGAGAAGGTTGAAACGTATCTAGAAAAATTTGAGAAAATTGCAACTCTGTACGGTTTAGAGAGGTTGCGTTGGAATATGAAGCTGTCTCAGGCTTTGAAAAGCAGTGCGTATGATGTTTACGCCAAACTGGAAAGCAGCCAACAAGACAATTACGACGTGTTGAAGAAAGCTTTACTTGAGCGCTTTGAAATGAATGCGCGAAAGTTTTTGCAACTGTTTCGCAACAGCAGGAAGGAGAGCTCTGAAACTATTCAGCAGTTCTCGTCTCGTTTGAAGGGATACTTGTCAAAGTGCCTTGAGCTTACACAGCTCCCCTCTACCTATGAAGGTCTTGGGGAATTTGTTATAACAGAACAAATAAAGAACACTTTGTCTGCTGATACCCGGAGATTTCTAGCTGAGCAGGGTGCAGAAAAGCTTGAGGACATCTTGGAAAAGTCTGAGCGTTATCAAAATGCGCTGGCCAAACTGCCGGCCACAAAACGTAAACCGACAGTATAGCATTTTCGAAAGAATAATCTAGACCAATCTTCTCAGCCTTCTAATCAGAATAACCACAGAGAAACTGGACCTCAAAACCCCCCTCCTGAAAAATCCAAGTTCTACAAAAACAAGTACCCCAACCACAGTAAACAGTCTGATCAACCCGACCGTCCTTCATGGCACCGCAGCCAGCGAGGACAAGGTGACAAAAAGAAAACTCCTGCGCACGGGACTAATGATCAGAGCGAGCACACCGAGACGAAACGCATCGGATGCTTATTAACAGTCTCGCAAGGCGGAATTATTGACAGTGATTCCCAACCTGTAGAGGGAGAGAGACCCTCTACGCGAGGTACTGTTATTTTGAACGGTTCTCAAACTTTTTGTTTATTTGACACGGGGCTTTCTTATGATTGCATTGTTGCCAGACACCTGGTTAAACCCGGTCAAGAGACAGGAGAGACCGTCAAACTTTGTGGAATCTCTAAGAGTGATGCACCTACAGCGCTTCCCATCGCATTGGTGGAGATACATTTTGATTTTGTCAGAGGTGTGATCAAAGCGGCTGTTATGGATGACCCCATCTACCCAGTCATACTGGGCGGTAGATACGTGTTTATTGGGAAACCGGAAGAGCCGATTGTGGCAGCAGTAACTACAAGAGGGCAAACCAAGCAGGAACGGGAACCTGCGCCTAATTTGTTACCTATGGAACTTAAGGAAGAGCAACAAAAGGACCCTACTTTGGCACCCTGCTTTAGGAAACTGCCCATGGCTAAGGAACCCAGACAGCACGGGGACATTTTTCTAAGGATGGCGTACTTTATCGCAGAACGGGCAAGCCTGACCAAGGTTACAACCAGCTCCTAGTACCAAAACAGTACAGAAGCCAAATCCTAGAAATGAGGCACTCTCTTCCCTTCAGCGGACATATGGGACAAAACGCCATAAACCAACGGATAACCACTCATTATTAGTGGCCAGGAGTAAACACTGATATTATCAGGTATGTCAAATCCTGTGCCCAGTGCCAACGTGTACTACCCAAGCAACGGACACCCCCAGTCCACATGGGTGAAATGCCAATAATGGGAACACCATTTGAACGGGTTGTGATCGACTTTTAGGACCCCTAGAAATGACTAAAAGAAGGAACAAGTTTATCCTGACCTTAGTCGACACATGCACTTTATGGGCAGAAGTTATCCCGCTAACATGCGCAGATGCCAAGCATGTCGCAGAAGCCCTCGTGCAGATTTTCACTCAGTTGGGATTCCCTCAGCAAGTGTTGACGGATAACGGATCTCCATACCGAAACCTGTTGATAGACGAGATCGTTAAGATCTTGAGGGACCAGCACATCTACACTAAGCCTTACACTCTGGCCAGAAGTGGGCTAGTAGAACGTGTTAACGGAAACCTCAACATGATGCTAAGTAAACTGGCACAAGTGAAACCTGACGATTGGGATCTTTGTATTCCTGCAGCTTTATTTGGCAACAGAGAATCTCCTCATACGTCCACAGGATTTCCGCCAGCCACGCTTTTATTCGGTAGACCCATTAAGGGTCCGCTTGAAGCCTTACTTTGGTCGCTGGCAGACCAGAAGGCTGATGAGACAGTGGTCTCAGCAAGTAAATATGTGTCGGATTTAAAGGATATGTTGAAACTAGGATGGGACCTAGCAACGACTAACTTTAAGCGAGCATGCACAAAGCACGCTAACCGATACAGGAAAGTCGCGAAAGAGAGAGAACTGGAAGCAGGAGAGAAAGTTTTGGTGTTACTCCCCACCGGGAACAACAAACTGAGAATCGGATGGCAATGGCCATTTACCGTCCTGAAAAAGATTTCTAAGGCTAACTACCAGATCTCTATTAAAGGAAAGGAGAAGGTCTACCATTTAAATCTGTTAAAGAATACTTGGAAAGACCAGTGCCGACCTCCGAACATCTCCTGACGATCGCCAAAACTGACGAAGATGACGATAGTGGCAGGGAAATTCCACTGCAATCACACGGAATCTTTCAAAAATGTCAGAAGCGGCGACGCTCTTTCAAGCGCGCATGGGAGAAATTCCAGAGAAAGGAAACTTTGGGAGTAGACTTGAGTAGGAATTTGAGAGAGACGGAGGGGGGAGATGAGACGGAGGAGGACAGACACCCTGAAGCTACGGATATAGGAAATTTATTTCCATAACGTAGACATGGAATGCTTCCATATCTTAAAGGGGGGAACGTTCTGTCGCATAGAGATTTATGATCAATAAATTTTCTATATTCTTTTCTTTTCTACCCGTGTCCTCTACTTTATTATCGCTCGTTTATCCTTTTCCTGTATTTTTCGCATTCGTTCGTTTGCGAAAAATATATTTCTTTCCCATTCTGACTTTACCGTTTTTCTTCTCATACTGGTAACGCATTAATTGCATAATCGTGTCAGTCCCCTGGATGTGAGCGTATGTGTGAGATTCGTCTCGATAGACATGGGATGGCAGACATATCTGGCGCTCTACGGTTAAGTTTCTCGGTGTCAGGCCCGGCAGTAGATAAATAGTGTGAGAAATTCGATCTTGAGAGACCGAATGGCAGACATTCGTCTCGTTTTTAATGACACTCACGGCTCTACGGTCAGTCCGGGGCGTGAGGTGGAAAGACGCACGTTTGGCATGTTATGGCCAGCGTCTGAGTTGGTGGGAAGTGTTAATAGAGAGAGAGGAGAGGGAGAGACAAGGGGGGGGGTTGAAATAGCGCGCATCCTTGGTTTGTTTAAGTTATAAACCAGAGTTTTAGATTTAATTCACTCAGTAACTCCGCAGTCAAGACGAGAACAACCTCGTTCGATTTCTAAGAATCTCTGTTAATAGAAGCATCATTTAGTTGGTCGAAGTGGTTTAGTTCTTAGTAGTTCTGTGTTGAAATAAATATATCATATATCTAGTATTTTGTGAGTGATTTAAGTGTTTAATCGCCTATTTCATATCCTCTAGTTAGATTTTTGTGCAGAGTGATTAATTATAAGTCTGTTATATTCTCTAAGTGACGTGTTTCAGTGGAACGCAAAATAAATTATAATTTCTAGCCTAAACTCATGCAGCTATAAATAAATTTAATTTAACTGCTAAATACCAGTCGAGAATATTTTAAAACTAACTTAAACTGCACTGATGCATCATTGAGTGTTGACGAAATACGTATGTATTTCTAATTCATGGTGACTGATTTTATGATATAACTTATTTCACGGGAAGTTTTAAACGTTAAGTCAAGCTCTCCGCTTGCAGTTTATAATGTAAGTTATAACCGAAGTACATAGTAGGTATAAGTATTTGATATGTTGTTTTTCTTTATTCAGTGAAAACTGGGGTAACCCAACTTTGCCAGCGTTTAAGTACAGAGATTATCTGTGAAGAACAAAAACATTCTTTTCTTAAAGACTTGGTGTATAACCTTTACAAGAACTTTAAGATTTTAAAGAAATAACGGTCCCATCGAGCCTGATTTCATTCTTCCAGAGGAAAACCTCAAGTACATTTCAGCCCTTGCGGTAAGTAACATATTCCTATCAGTGACATTCCGACGGAGTTTTGACTAGTGGTGTGGTGACCAAATATAGTCCTATCCTGAAAGTAGACGTCGACCTGACATTCCTCATTTCTAGAAACATAAGCTATTGACACTGTGCTCGCTGTTAACGGACGTGCCTGGACAATTTTAATGTGACTTAAACAGAGATCCAAAAATAAGAACAACCAAGAAAACGGTTCCCTGAAGAAGTGAATCCAACCTGTCTTTTTGGGACTGGGGTTCTCTTGGCCAAGTCTTCCATTTGAGAGTCTGTATGTGCATGTCCTAAAATTGTGTTTCCAGAAGTTGCTACTAAAGCTGTAAGTACGCAGGAGAGACCGTGATCACGGCTGAATGAATAGAGTGAATGCAGGACTGAGTGATTCCTTTATTGTTGTATTTTGGCACCCATTTTGCTGTCTTAATTTCCTTTATGCAAGTTTCTGTTGCTAACAATATTGGCCTTAGGATAGATCATACTACTATCACAGTCTGTTCATACCTTTTTTTAACAAAAAAAGGAAAAATCATTAGACTACAGCAGATGTATCCGTGACTCTTTGGGGCTATCATCTTTCCTTTTAACAGGAAGTTGGGCTAAACATCGAGGGAAAGGATCATACTGTGGGTCTATCATTCTTGTAGCATTTTGTTGATTTTATGACTATTTGTATATGCTCGATGTAATTTTTACGTATTGTGATGATTTTTTTTCTGATAAATTAAATCCACTAAAATTTAATCAGTGTGTCGGGTCAGCTCGTTCCAAAATATCTATATAATCACTGTTACAGTTTTCCCACGTGTGTGCGTCTACATGTCGTCAATTGTGTGTGTGTGTACGTGAGTGGTAATATATATATATATATATATATATATATATATATATATATATATATATATATATATATATATATATATATATATATATATATATATTAATATATGTAGTCAATAGACTGTCTGACTCCTCTAGATCTGTTGTAGAAGATAGGCTAAAAGAGAGAAAAGATTCTCGATTTCAGAGACAGCCTCTATTGATTTCTACCATCTCACTCGTGGAAATCTATTTCTACTATCATCCCTCACTGTGGCTATCACTCATTCTAATCTATTCAGAAGGGACCAACCCAAGTCTTAATTCCCCTATCAAAAATCTACGACATGTACTATCTGCGGTTGGGGCATATATTTGTATACAATTAATAGCAATTGGTGTGCAACTCAATTTAACTAACAGGTCTGATATTGCCCAAAATCCCTTTACTGTTCTTGCTCTTTCTACATCTAATATTACGCCTACTCCTCTTTCATGCTTCGCATTTCACATAACCCTAATACATTTACATTCATTCTGTCCATTTCCACCTTGATGTTATCTAATTTTCCATTCCGCATTAGTGTCCTGACATTCCAAGTTCCTATGATTAAAATTATCCTTAATTATAATTTTGCTAACAGCAGCTTGATGACGATCGAGCATCACCTGATGTTCCCTACCGGACGAGTGTTTCCATTGGAATCCTCCTTAACGTCTTTGTCTTTTTCAAGGTCGTTTTTTTCGATTCATGATTATACAAGAGATAACACGACGGTAGTTTCCCGTTGCTTTCCGTCTGTATGAAAACTAGAAAGTCTAAAACGCAGAAAACAGCACCAATTTTAGGAAAAGTACCTCTCAGCTGCGCCACGTCTCGGAGAAAATACATTTGACTTGTTTAACCCAGACCTAACGGTCTTTTATATTTGGACATGCGCCCTAATATAACCGACTCGGTTGAACGGGACGCGCCTCGCCAAAACGAGGCAAAACTTTAGAAGAAAAAAAAATTTGACTTGTGTATGGAGTCAAACTAACATGTAAACCTGCCCATCTAAATACACAGGTGTTGGAAAATTATCTTTACAGCTTTGGTACCAAATGAGATAATCACTAACCTACATAGAATTACCAATAAAGAAAATTTAGACACAGAAAACCCAAAAGTTAAAAAAAAAAAAAATTAAAGTAACGAAGTTATACACATTCACAAAAAAGGAGTGTGGGAGCTCATTGTCATGGATTGCCTCCCCTGCTTTGCAGTAGTGGCCCAATTATGGCCAAAACGCAAGCGTATCTCAAGTACGTAGATAGAAGGTGAATGGCGCTTCTACCTTAGGTGAGACTTCACAAGATATTCCCAGAAGTCAAGAACAAAAGCTGCTTAGGGCTGACCAATTTGTTAACTTATTATCTGTCATCCACTTCTTTTTTGCAGTCCTCTTTACCTCTTGTACGATTTCTTTTGATGTTTGATGTATTGACTCCTTTACCATTTCTCACTGTACATCTGTATTTTTTCTGTTGCTTGTACCTATTCTGTACGGCAATGGTTCTGGCCCGTTAAGCCCCCAGTTGGTGTAATCCAACGAATGCCCTCTTATACGTAATGGCTCTCTCTTTATGTATATAAAATCATATTTCTAATGACTGAATAAACCATTATTTGTTTAGTTTAAAATAACATACTACAAATTTAACAGTCAATTAGTTCAATAAGTTAAAATAAGCATTAAATGGGTGGGAAAGGTAAATTAAATTTTTCCTCACAGAGGTTGGATCGGGGCGCTATCATTGTCCGTGTTTTGCTGTTGCCTGGGACAAAACAAACAACTTGACTCCAGGTGAGTCCTTCGGCTGTGGTTCATCAATTCTGTGATGACGGAAGCCTTCTACACACTCTCTTCCACTGTAGGCGGTTAAGGTGGATTCTTTTCCCTCACAATAGCGGCGTGAATACCACAAATCGTCTGATGGCTTGTAACCACGAACTTTAGACAAATAGAAAGAAACAAATGCTTGCTAAGTACATTTGTTCGCAGCAAACTAACAGGCCCATTGTCATGCGCTCCACCCACCAATGTTAACCTTTCAGAAGAATTAAATTCCCGAGCACACAGTGCAACTCAGGGAATGTGATGAAAATTCACCAATAGCCTTCTGGGTGTTAACTAAGAAATTGCGTCTGGAGTGCGTGAATAATGATTTGCCTGAATTACAATTAAAAAAGGTACATAAATCTCACAAGATAATATGTTACACCTTAGGTACATGTGATTTAATCATCACTCATTACTCATCACTTCTCCCGTAGGAGTCTGGGGTCGCTCTGATGTCGGGTTTACCGCACAACTAGTCAGAAACAATCACCAGCTCTTGCAGTAGTGGTTCATGCAAATACTATTTTCATATGTTGAGGTTACCAGCCTCATATATAACCACTTAACAAGAAACCTGTAAAATTTACATTAGTAAATAAATTGTTTACCCTTACCCCAAAATTTTGGGAATAGACAATCTCCTTGCACAGATTTAGACTGGAAACAGCTCTGTATTAGATGCTTCGAAATCACTTAGGTCTGGAAATTAGAGTTAATTCCTCTGACGGTGGGTGTTCTGCGAAATCCTGGCTTGGGAAAACTTTTGTTAAATTCCTCTATGACTTGGTCTGGAAAATTAGAGTTAATTCCTCTGAAGGCGGATGTTCTGTGAAATCACCTGTGCTTGGGAAAACTGTTGTTAAATTCCTCTATGACTTGTGATCAAATACCAAGGATTCCAGTCTTGTGAATTTAGTCCTGGCCGCTTTGAGTTTCCAGTCTTGTATTAAAAATGCGGATTTACTTGTGAATTCCAAAGTTGCCCAATACCCGATCTGTTACTTATAGTTGTGGAATTTCTAGTCCAATGCCTCCTATGTCCTTTCTGGCTTTTAGGAGTCGCTGATATGACTTGTGCGCTGCAGTCTCTGTGTGATCTGTGTCTGTGTTTTCAAATAGTTCAGCTCCTCAAAATGAACCAATCCAATCGAATATCGTCCAGCACTACGTAGGTAGGGGTGTTGCAAATTTTAAAAAAATACCCTCAGGTGTTTCAAAATATTAAATTTAATATCCAAGTGTGACCTCTTACAGTGATGTCTTATCGTTGCATCAGACTTCCGCCGGCATCTTGTGCAAAACTCACAAACACCACCTGTAAACTCATTTGATGTCCAGATGCTTCAGACAGATTGTCATGATAATCACACTCAGGAATGGTCCCATGAAACGATAAACGCATCTACAACCTGTGTAGTCTGCCCACCTCAGACGGCTAGCTCAGACAGACAATATTGGCTTCTATGGATGTTGATCGGGCGAGACTGTCTTTTCATGATAAGAATCTCGTTAGCTGACCGATGATAATGACTTGGTATTGTTACGATAATACCCAAGTTTACCTGGCGGAAAGAAAATAAATATGAGGAGTGGTAAACAAGATAAAGACCGTCTCATAGTAATATTTCCGTAGGGGAGTGAAGTTTCAGAGACTTTCCCAACTAGATTCAGCATAGAGAGTAAATAATGGTGCATAAAATATGCCACATAATAATGACATGGGAGAGAAAAATAAGAAATATCACTCGCACGGAAATGTAATGCAATACTGCCGGAGTGGACTTGAGATTGCACAACCGTTTCGTCACACTCATCTGGGGGAGATCAACAGCGCTCTGTTGATCAACAATGCTTTGTTTCGATGGGTAGACGTTAGAAGAACTCAGAGTCAATCCACAGTGCTTAGAATATTCAAATTGATCTGCCTCATGATAATCTCACACACTTCTTGGACGGGAAAAGAGATGCAGTCAAGTTTCCACCTGCCAGTGCAAAAGGGTTTTGAGAACAGCTACACGAAGCCTTGTCAAAAGAGTTGGATAACAACCTGAAGTAGATAACTTTGGAGAAGAAGCTGGAAATCTTCGGTGACATAATATATCTTCACTGTCGCAAAGTGTTCGGAGTCAGGGAGGCAAGGGAAAGTAACCCACAGCCAAAAAAAAAAGACGAAGACAAATGAGAATAGAAGAGATCAGGAAACAGAAGAAGCATGCCCGAAAACTGTTCAAGAACGCAGTGGCCGCAGAGAAGGGAGGGTTAAGACAGGTTTGGGAGCACCTGAAAGGACAACATAATGCCTTTTGTAGAGCAGAAAGGTTGTGCGGGAAGAGAAGGAAAACACGGAGGGATAGGGAAAGATTCTTCAGGGAGCCCGTCAAGTTCGCCAAAGAACTGTTTGAGCAGCCACGGTCGGGTACGCTAAACATCAAGAAAGAAGACCCGGAAGAACACCTTAGAATGACCTATTCAGATGGTCGCAAAGATGAACAGCTTAGCAACATGGCAGGCTTTAGATGGCCTAGTAAGCCAGGAGCTGAATTCAACATCACGCTCCCACCAATGCAAGAAGAAGAAAGCATTGTCCAGAAAGTACGGTGCAACTCAGCTCCAGGTCCTAATGGTATCCCATATGTTGTGTATTAGAGATACCCTGAGATGCTCAAACAATTGCTCCGGTTACTGAAGAATGCATGGAAAACCCAGCTTGTAAGCAAAGAATGGAGAAAGGCGAACGGAGTCTACATCCCGAAGGAACAAAATTCCATAGACATCAGTCAGTTCAGGCCAATCTCACTACCTAATGTGGAAGGGAAGATTTTCTTCTCAGTGATGGCTCAAACGCTCACCACATACCTCCTGGAAAATTGGTACATTGATACTACCATCCAGAAAGGAGGTATCCCAGATACACCATGGTGTCTAGAGCAAGCCACAATGATCTGGGAAGCAATTCAAAAGGCAAAGTCTGACAAAAAATCTGCACGTAATCTGGTTGGATCTAGCAAATGCTTATGGATCCGTTCCACACCAGACGTTGATGCAGGCCCTAGAAATGAATCATGCTCCACAGGAAATTGCAGCAATGCCGAAGCTGTATTTCGCAGGGTTCTCTGTCAGATTTTCGACCAGAGAGTACACAACGAAGTGGAATGACCTACAAGTTGGAATTGCGATGGGATGTACAATCTCTCCGATACTATTCGTGTTGGTGTTACGTGCAGTCTTTGATATCTTACAATATTATACATAGGTAATTTTTTTTGTGCTTAAGGGAAAGTCATTATTGAGTTACTTCCCTTGAAAGTTGTGCCATCTCTTCGATCAAACTCCGCGGATAAATCCATTTTACTGCGATTTATTCGTTGTTTGGGTAATAATAGATTGTTCTTGCTTCAGAATATCTATGGCCTGAATTTATGTGTATTGTTTGTCTGAGTAGGACGAGTCTGTCTTATATCTGTATATCTTTACATATCTAAGTCGAACTATATGTTCTGTTGTCTCTAGAGAGGTCAAAGGCTATTCGGCGGATGTGTCGTTAGAGTGTGGTGTGATTTGGCTTCGTCCTGATAGGGACTGTGTGTGTTTTTCCTATGTCGGCCTGTCGCCGGGAAAAAGTGATCTCAGTATTTGTGGGGAAAGTGATAGTCGTCTAAACCTATCGTGTATGCTTTACCCCAGTGTTTATTCATATTGCCAAGGAATGGCAGTTTCATATTTCCTCTACCAAGGTAATCAAAGACACTCTTATGAACTCTCGATCGAAGCCACCATTTTCGATAGTTACGATTTGAATGTCTAAGAGAATATATTTGACTCGATGAAAACGACTTCGATTCCTAGCAGCACTATATTCTGTAGAATGCAGTCAATTGTTCATGATCAAATCTACAGAGCAATGCAATGTTTTATGAATGACTAACTTTAGGACAGATTCATTATCTGCATCCAAACGTGAGTGACAGTTCACGAGTGAAGCCATCTTGGAACCAAAACATGTAGCGACTTTCAAGAAGAGAAAGGGGATGCCCATATTATCGCTTGTTTAGTCCAGAGATCACTGCTACACATGAGAACCCGTTATTAGCGGTTCAATATTATTATATGGAAAAAATATGTGCTGAACATTATGTGGGAGAATCGTCGCTAAACGAGATTAGGTTTAGAAGCCATCTGAAATATTGTTTATAAGCTGACGTGCTCAGTCAGTGAAGTCAGATGATTTATATGTATGGGCGATGCTGAGGGCTTGGCTACTGACAGTCCATTATAATATTAATCTACATGAGTGCCCATGTAACATAACATTGCAAGACCATTTATCCACTGTACTATGATGTATTATGCCAACCTGTGATTTGTCACTATCTGTGCTGTCGAGTGTGTACGTCCAATTAAACTTTAGAAAAGGTACACAGTCGTTGGTGTCGATGACTTCCAGTCATACATGAGTGTGAGAAAAGAACATTTGTCAACAACACGAACCCTTATCATCATTCGCACATTGTACACTCAATCCATGTCTACACACCACTGCGTAGGTCAAGTTGACATTCCATACACTACAGTGGAGCAAACAACACTATAGAGATCTTATCAACTGATGATGATGATGATGTCTGCTTCCATCCACTTATATCTATCTTTTGGTGGATATCATTAACGGGAATAAAAATCCAACATTATCACCCTTATCAGTTGGCTATGCAGGTAATCCTCAATGCGGCTGAAGGAGTGGTAATAGGTCCAAAGCTCAGTGGAATGTGTCACATGCCACCGCTCAAAGCATTCATGGATGACACGACGATTCTGACATCAGATGAACACCAAGCCCGGAGAATGTTAGCACGCCTGGACGAACTAGTCAGCTGATGCAGAATGAGCTTCAAACCTAAGAAATCGAAAGCCTATCAATCAGGAAAGGGAAGATAGCGGAGGTCACATTCGTAGTTTCCATCGAAAGAGTCCCTACTGTCATTGAGGAACCTGTTAAAAGTCTTGGCAGGGTGTATCTTGCCTCGTTAAAAGACTCGAAGGCAGAACAACCGAAAATAGAAATGGCAGACAGGGGACTACAAATCATAGACCAAAGCAGTCTCGCAGGAAAGTTCAAACTGTGGTGCATCCGGTTCATGTTGATACCTAAACTGCTGTGGCCACTGCTAATGTATATGAAATAAGCACCTGTACAGTGGAAGCTATAGAGCAGAAGGTCAACAAGTTCATGAGAAAATGGCTAGGGGTACCACCTGGTCTGTCAGACGTAGCACTATACTGTAAAGAGTCAAAACTTATGCTTCCTTTCAAGTCAGTTGTCGAAGAGTACAAAGTGGGAAAGGCAAGGCTCAAAATGATGCTGCTTGAGTCAGCAGATGACGTGATTAGGTCCATTTAGCCCATACTGTAAACGGGAAGGGAGTGGAAAATGGAAGAAGCTGTTGATGCTGCCCAAGAGTCTCTCAAGCTGAGGGAGGTAATCGGATACACACAAACGAATAGACGGGGATTTGGCAATGGAGAAATCCGCTGGTGGTCCAAGGCATCAAGCAGGGAGCGCAAAGACATGGTAGTTCAAGAGATACTGTGTCTGTATTGCCTCCCCTGCTTTGCAATAGTGATCCAACAGTAGCCAAAACTCAAGAGTATCAAAAGTGGGTCGTCAAAGGTGTCTACCTTCGCGCAAGATTACTCTTGACAGAGATGTAGATAGAAGGGTAATGACGCTTCTGTCCCGAGATTCTATCACAAGATATCCAGAACAGCGCAAGCGTTAATTCTAGGATCTGTCGACAACTTTTGTGAAGAATTAAGCAATTATTACAGATTTACTCAGTGGAATTCTTATTATTCTGGAATAGCTCTGTTTAGAGTGTGTGTAGTAAATTGACTGAGACAAACATGTAGTAACTTTAAAAGGATTCAATCGAAGTTAAATTTGTAACATTACAAATACCAAAATTTAATAATCACTTTAGGTTTTAACAATTTGAAAATAAATTAAATAGTTTAGAAGAAAAGTTTCATCATTGATTTATAGTAAAAATGATGGAAACAAGTCACTTTGGCAGCGTATATATTTTAACTTAGCTGCCAATAGTAGTTTCTGCTCCCGCTGATAGGTTCTGTGCAGATTGGTCACTGGAATTCTCACGTGTCTGGTGAAGATTAAAGGTGCAGCAAGTTTCAAGTACGATCAATAAGTAACTGCCAAGCTGGTCCCGCGTTTCTACATCAGTCCACTTCTACCTTCACTTTGTTCCAGAGATTAGCACCTTCACTGGTACCACCACCAACAACTATGGTAAAAGAATAGAAACGAAACGCTCTCCTGAGTATTGCATTTCCCGACACATACTTATGTGTCCCCTTTCTCCTATTCTACCATCCCATCCATCTCAGAATTTACCCTCGATGCGAATTAAACTTATTCCCTCGAGAAAACTTTCTTTACATTTAAATTGAATAGCGTTAGCATTATTTTATATTTAAATGAAAAGGTTAATAGTACAGATAGATTATGTTTATATCTTCACTGTTGGAAAAGTGTTCACAATAGAAATTGAATATGTTTTCATTTACATTTACACTGATTGAAAAGCTTGAAACTTTCATTAACTTTAAAGTGAATATGTTTACATAGACATTTACCCTGGGTTGAAACTGTAAGTATTATAATTAGAAAGTACATCATTTCTTTCATCTTTCCCTCCCTAATCCATATGGAACTGGTGACTACCTATGCTTTTAGTTCTCTGTAAGGAGCTAGCAATAAAGCAGTCACCAGCCCTAGCAGTGGTGGGTTCATGAAATCATCATTCTATATGATGAGGTTGCCAGCCTCAAATGACTTGGACATTCACTAGCAATTTTCACATATTAATATTCACATGGTAATATACATATTAGTTCACATGTTAGTAATGAAAAATATAGAATGTAAAATGACAAGTTGCGACAATCCTGGCTCACATACTTTTTGTTCAGATGAATGAAGTTAAGACACTTGATTAGGCCTCTTACATGTGTTCTTGGTGGTCGTTACTTTTATAAGAAAATTTCCTCTATGACTCCGTGTTTCCAGTTTCTTCAGAGAGTGGCTTTCCTTATTAAATTGAAAGTTTCCTCGGCTGTTTTGTAAGTCTGTATGAATATTCCAAGACAAGGTGTCCGATCTGATAAGATGGAATCCTGATTCTAACTACTGGCAAGTCTTGTGTCTTTGTCAAGCGGTTCTCACAGTGAAATGACACTAAAACGTGTCAGGTTATATTCCTGTCCTGCGCCCTCATCTATTTGTTATGAAGCTATTCAGGCTCCAATCATTTCTAACAAAAATGTTGGGTGGGGTAATTTCTAAACATTCCTGACATGAAAAAGTTTTGAACGTAATGCAGAGGTCATCTCTTCCTTATATGGCATGAAAATATCCGATCCCTTCTGTATGAACTCACGGGCAAATCTGTAAACTCACACGACAATGTGTGTAAGATATAACATCTTACAACTTCTGCCCGAACTATTACAACATTTTCGTTCGGGTGTGTCCGACTGATAAGTTCGTGTCTGTAATCTGTCCGCCGGTAGGATAATTTATTGCCCGGCACACCTTGAGCAAACAGAACAACGCGAAAACTAAGCAGACCAATATGGGTTTACCTGCGCTTAATCTCAGCAAAGCTGTAAAACGCCCATCAAATGTGATACATTATCACCCATAAAGGAGTGTCAAATGGTTTTGACAATATCAATTATCTGCTACATAGCAGACAAAGAAAAGGGTGCGACCATGGAAAATCACGCAAATAAAATAAGTACAAAAAATATAACTGATATGACGTATGACACAGAGATCGAGAAGGGTCGCCCCATTCTGTCACACAGTACTCGATCCTTCTAAGATTATCAGATTTTGTCCGCACAGAGAACTCTGGGTCGTTTAGGAGGTGTGGATCCATTGCTCTTTGTTTCCCTTTTTTGCCGTGTTAGCCGATTATGTCTCATTCTGGAGACACAGACAAACCACTGTGAATGGGACTGTTTCACTCGGGTCTGCGGGGGCTGGATATCGAGGACGTGACATATCGTCTGTTGTGGATGATGTTCATTCTTGTTACTTCGGCTATCTCAGTTATCTCATTTTTGAGGTTTGGAACTGGCTAGTATGGATTGTAGTCATTGACCATTATTCGCATCCGTTAGTCACCACTGGAATGTAGGTAGAGCGGTAAACAGCCATCATCGTCTTCTTGCCAATTTCTCTTTTGCTGAGGAATCCTCGATTTATGGCCCGAACAAAGTCCCCCAGCAGCTACACTTTGGATAGTCAACTCTTCTTTGATGCCTCCCCTCCTGTCTGTGACAGCTCCAAGTTTGTTTAAATTATTGTCATGCTCCAGGGCCTGTTCTCCTAGCATTATGTCATTTTTCTTCTTGTGATGTCACCATGGTTTTTTGTTTTCGAGCTGACGATGACCGTTCCTCTCTTCTCCAGCTCTTCCTTCCAGACTTGCAGGTTGGATTGAAGGTTTACCCGCTGATTTTATTAATTTCCCATAGCTCTGAATTCAAAACATCTGAGTAAAGAAACGTGCTCGAGTTAAGAAATTAATTGTTACTCTTACAGGTAAGGTTATAACACAATCATTACTATGTTAAATGGTATGAGTAAGGAAAATACAGTCTACAGGTTTTTCAGACTGAAGAATTCAGAGTACGTGTACATTCAAACAAAGCAAATTTTTATCTCAGCCGAGTCTATTTACTTTCTGCAGTTATCAACAGAGCGATGGGAAATTCGATTTAAATTTCCTACTTACTTAGTCGTCCCCCCTGTGACATAATGGGAAAGGGGGGGGGAATGTCAACAATATTCTTCAAACGAACTTCAACAAGTAGTATTGAACTGGGTGAACTGGGCAAGTACTGGCAGTACAGAAGTCGGTGGTGACTGTACATAGATTTTATTCAACACAGCACATACGGAGTGGACAAGACTAACATCGTCACAGGCGCAGAAATCATACGTCAACATGTTGATAATTACTTTTAAAGTTCCTGAAGATTCTCTACTAATAAAGTCCTCTGACTCAAGTGACTGAGGATCACAAAACTGTTACCATATACTATTCCGCTCATTCAAGTCCATTGACCTTCCTTCAAGGACGTACATCATGGTAACGTATTCATACTCCAGGATAAAATTCTTCCATATCATACTTCATAATCCCAGACTTTCTCCATACATCCCGTTATATATATATAGTATATAGTTTTCAAACAAAGTCATACATGATAATACGAACAGGTTAGAGATTCCAGTTGACTAACCTCTCCCATTCTATGCCACGCTTCTGGCATTGTAGTAACAGCATATTAAACATGTGAAGCATATAAATTCATTAACTTGATTTCTTGTAGGTATTCTCCCTCTACGAAAAGATTCAAAGGCTATCGACTCCGTGTGTCCAATTCTAGGAATGTCATCTACGATGAATTCCCGCTAGACCATTAATAGGAGCGGCCTGATACTTTAATGTACATAAATAAACATGCCATAAGAAATGGGGCGACACTTACTTTATACTTCCACTATTGACTTCGCCATGAAGATCAATAGATACGAATACAACTGATGGCTACTTCACATTTGCCAAGAATCAAAGGATAACACAGCGGACATAAATATGGTCCGAGCTGCCCCATTCATGACGTCAGAAACTACTCAACTAGGTTACACGTGCGTCCAAAGCAACTCACCCTGCATTGTGCACGTCAGTGCGTGAATCAATCGAACGCCCAAATAATATAACTATATAAAACTGGTGCGTACATTTGGCAGGACCGAAGACTACCCCCGTAGGTAATAAATGTACGTAACAGCTCCCTTATCACCTCCCCTTAAAAAAATTAATTCTATTAATTTTTTTCGAACTAATTACTCGAGAGAGGTGAGTCAAAACTACAACAAGATTTTTTGACATGCATAAAATTATATCATATTAAGAAAAGAATATTAAATGAAAACAATATAACTAAATGATAGTATGCATTAAAGCACACATCCACCATCGACCTACTTTGGAACGATGTGGTAATATTCGAAGTAAAAGAAGTTGAAAATGAAAATGAAATAAACCATAAAAAAAAAAGATGATAATAAAATTCAACCAAATTTTTTTTTTTTTAAAAAGAAATTTGAAACATATGATTTCAAAAATGAAAATGAACAGCAACACTGATGATGATCAATGATAAAAGAATCAATAAAACAGAAAATTTTAAAATACAACATGCAAAATGAAACAAAGCATAATTAAACACTTTAAGAAGCAACGCACTTACTATTTCCTAACACTAGTAAGTTTGACTAGTTATCTAAAAGTGAGATATCATGTAGTGGGATACGTGAATACACGTATTGCGAGACACTAATAAAGTTAGTAGATGTGTGATTTATAATCAATCAAATTGATTAAATTGAATTATAATAATTAGTAGTACTTAATTTATGAACAAATAACTAATTACTAATTTATTCTAAGTGATTTCAATTTCACTCATTGTTAATATTCTTTTAGAACTAGTTAAATCGACAAGAATATGTTCTCAATGTACCATGTCTGAAATACGCTTACGAACACGATATGTAGTGTAATCTGTTCCATAACAATAGTGAATGTCTATTTGTCACTCTTACCAATGTTTCCATACTAAAAAAAAAATGTTACTTTAATATCACTGTTCCCGTTCTAACAAAACGTTACTTCACAAGAAATAATGTTATAATCCATACGTAAGTATATTCTGAAAGTTATATATATACGAATACTGCAGAACTACACATAGTCTCCACAGATGTATAATCAGTGACCATGTACAAAGTTATTCATGTTTCTGTGAGGACGTTTCACCATCTGGAAGTGGTTTAATTTCGACATGTTCACTAGGGCATCTTGAAAGACAGTCTGCAAACACATTCTGTACTCCAGGAATAGCTCGTATCTCAAAATGGAACGGTTGAAGCGCAATAGCGTAACGCGCTGACTTTGATGACTTCACGTTCCCTGTGTTCAGTGCTGTAAGAGCTTTCTGGTCGGATTCCACCACAAAGTGTGATCCGAGGAGATAACGATCCAGTTTTTGTGATTGACCAGACAAGAGCGAGGAGCTCTTTATCTAGAACGGAATACTTCATCTCGCTCGTCGTAAGCTTTCTGGATACGTACATAACCGGAAATAAGGTGCCTCCGTATTCCTGCATCAAAACTGCCGCGATAGCGTAGGAAGAAGCATCACTGCGAAGAACAAAGGTGAGATCTTTGTTAGGCAACCTTAAAAAAGGCTTATTTGAAAAAAATTGTTTTATATAATCTAAAGCCGTTTGATGATCCTGCGACCACTTTATTACATTAGTTGTACCTTTTTTTAGTAACGAAGAAAGAGGTGCAGTTATAGTAGACAAATGAGGGATGAATTTAGAATAGAACTGTATTAGTCCTAAGAGCGACCTCACTTGTTTTTTTGTCTTAGGTGCTGAGATGTTTAAAATTTTAGAGACGTTACTGTCTTCTGTATACATTAAACCGCGACCTATACGGTGACCAAGAAATGAGATGTCATGAAAACCGACAAAAGCCTTTGAAGGTTTCGCTGTTAAGTTATAATCCCGTAAGGTAGAAAGTAAAGATTTTAAACCCTGAATATGTTCATCCCAAGAGTCACTGAAAAGACAGATGTCATCTATATAAGTAATGACATCGGGACGATGAGACAATATGCGGCGCATCATGCGTACAAAGGTAGCTGGCGCATTCATTAGACCGAATGGCATAAAATTCCATTGAAAAAGACCCCGTGGCGTCGAGAAAGCGGTGAATGGCTTTGCTTTAGGGGTTAATGGCACTTGCCAATAACCCTTTGAAAGGTCAAATTTCGAAAAGAATGTGGCATGAGATAATTTCTCTAATAAGTCGTCTAAAAGAGGTAATGGTTCCGCATCGAATTTTGTAACTTTGTTTAATTTCCTGTAATCTACGCAAAGACGTATATTGTTGTCCTTCTTCCTAATGATTACCATAGAAGAAGAATATGGTGATGAAGATGGTTCAATTATATTTAATTGAAGCATCTCATCCAATTCCTTATCAACCTTATCACGAAAGTGTAAAGGAATAGGATATGGGCGAACTCGAATCGGTGTATCGTCAGTCAGAATAATGTCATGTTGGATGACTGACGTATGACCTGGGATGTCAGTGAGGACATCCTCATACGTGTGTAGAATATTAGAGACTTGCTGACGTTGATCATCAGTAAGAGTAGATGAGATAGTAACATCATTCCATTTCTCAGTGGAATGGAGTGGTACAACTGGTATTGGTAGTTGTACATCATCGAAAGAAGATTCCTCTTCTTGGATGACTGACAAACTAGAATAGTGTTGAATAGGAGGTGTAGGATCGTCAGTTGCTTGGAACACTGATTGTAGATAATCAGGACGTGAGTAATATTCCTTCAACATATTAATGTGGAAGGTTTTATGTTTACCATTAACATCAACGATGTAGTCGACATCGGATATTCTTGAGATGATCCTGAAAGGACCTCTCCAGGTAATTAAAAGACGATTTTATGCGCGCAGGGAGTAATACAAAAGCTTCATCACCAGGTATGAGCTGGCGAAGACGTCTATATTTGTTTGCAAATAGACGAGCTTTTTCTTTGGCTTGTTCGGATGATGCAGTAGCTAATCTACAAGCATCTATGATTCTCTTTCTCAGAGAGATCACATACTCATAAGAGGACTGAGTTTCCTCTTCAATATTCTCGTCAACCAATAAGTCGTGGATTAACGACATCGGACCGCGTGGTTGCATGCCGAAAACAAGTTGAAATGGAGAAAACCCCGTTGCTTGATTTTGTACTTCGCGATACGCAAAGAGACAAGCGGGTAGGACCCGATCCCAGTCTTGGGGATGGTCTTGAGTCATCTTACCCAACAACTGCTTGAGTGTCCTATTTAGACGCTCAATTAACCCATTTGACATCGGATGATAAATAGAACTTAGAGATCTGTCTATACCTAATGTCTTCATAACTTGAGACATGGATTCAGAAATGAACTGAACCCCATGATCCGACAAGATTTTCCGTGGAAAACCAATGCGTGAGAAGATTAACATCAATGCCTCTGCTACACTGGCAGATGAAGTGTTCTTGAGAGGGATGGCTTCAGGCCAGCGAGTGCACATATCAATGCACGTAAGAATATGCGTATGCCCTCTAGCAGATGGTAGCATAGGACCAATAATGTCTATAGCCATTTTATCAAATGGTCTAATCGGGATGTCCGCAGCTTGAATAGGAGCCGCATGAAATGGACCCCGTACCTTAACTTCTTGACATATCAAACAGGACCGACAATAGAGAGTGATGTCCTTATGGACGCCTGGCCAGTAGAATGCCGAAAGCACTCTGGATTTGGTACGCGAAAAACCCATATGGCCCGCACATTGCGAGTCATGCGCATGTCGTAATATACGAGATCTCATACAGGATGGGACTATAATCTGAGAACATAAGGATGAATCCTTTTCTCGTATTACTCTAACCAAAATCCCATTCTTAAGTATAAAATCATGTCTAGATTTTGCAAGTTTGTTGCTGGTATTATTTTTGTTCACATACTGAAATTTTTTTTTTTTAATGAATCATCATTCTTTTGCAATGTTGCAAACAACTCCCGTGAAATAGGAGCATCATCATCACAAGTGGTATGAACTGTAGGTTCCATAGGTGTATCATGCGACATATTAGTAGCTTGCGCTCTAGTCACTACTGCATTTGCAGTTTGAATATGTCGCTCTTCCCATTCAGCAATTTGCTGTGGTGTACACTCTTTAATACCATGTATGCGACCAAGTATTAAATCACAAATTGGATTCGGAAGGAGACAAGCTTGAATCTTTCCTGAAAAAAATGGTGTATTAAGATCAATAATAGCAGTGGCAAATGTTTCAATTGTGCCACCAAACGTTACACACTTGACAACCCGGCCCGTGGCACAACTTGGGTTGATCAGCGAAGTCCGGACGCCGACTGTGCTGCAACCTGAGTCAAATAGGAGAGAGCATGCATGAAATATTGTTGACAAATCCCTTGTTAAACTTAAGAGAGCCCTGTCCCTGGTGTACTGACGCAGCAGTGGCCGTACAGACTGCAGGTAGACTAGGCAAGGTATGTCCGCAACGCAGCGTCGTGATCGCCCTGGGCTGGAAAAGAGTAGAGCATTCTGAACAATCTTTGACTTGGGTACAATCAAGAGAACAACACATAGCATTATGAGTTTCAGCTCCTTTACCCTGTTCAATGTTAGCCTGTGTATCACTAAAAGCGACATTAGAATGTCTATTCGTATTACTCAACGATCTATCTCGTCGACGCGATCGATTTTGATTTTTGTCATTAAAATTGCCATAATTGTAGTTTCTGCTAGAGTTAAAATTTGGATGAGTCCGATAATTTGTATAATTATCGTTATGATGTTGGTAAAATGGTTTATTTCCAAAAAATTGTTTGTTTTGCGGACCCTGAGATCTTGATCTCCAGTTTTGTTTATTATAATGTCCTTGATTATTTTTTAAAATTATTGTTACCAAAATCTCGCGATCTGTGAGCCTGGTTCCAAGAAACATTAAATGGAGCAGATTGTTGAAATTGCTTCCCTTTGTAAAAATTACCATTGTTAAAATTGTCATTATTTCCCTTATTGACATATCTGTCAGCACTAAAAGAACGATTGCGTGAAAAATTGTTTTGTTGTGCTGCAAAAGCAACAGGCAATTCATTCTTAATCTGTGCATTACTTAGATCCATGTTTGGGTGAGCAGTGCAAAAATTTTTAGCATGCTGTTCTAAGTCTTTCATAGATAAAGGTTTCCGTTCGTGTAAAAATGCGAGAAATGTAGGATTTACAGACGAAAGTACCTTATCGCGCATCAGTAAATCGAAGAGACCTTCATACGACTTTTCAATTTTGGATAATTCGATCCATCTTTCTAATGTTAGTCGTATTTGTGACAGAAAATCACTAAAATTTCTGCTAGATTGAGGTAGTAATGTATGAAATCTTGATCGATATTGGTCTTCTGTCATTTGGAATTTTTGCAGAAGTGCCGCTCTAAGAGCATTATAGTCATTTTTCTCACCAATGCTGGTGGTATGATAAACTGCTAATGCGTCCCCTGTAAGTAATCTGGATAAATATGTACAGTATAGAGCTTTATCCACGTTATAAGACACACAAGTGGCCTCAAACCTATCTAGGAAGAATATCACGTCATCAGACGGGGGATTAAATTTTGGTAATTTAAGGTGAATTTCCTTAAAATTATCATGTCTGGATGAAGTTTGGCTTTCAAAAGTTCTCTGAGAATTAGCTTCCTGAGTTAACCTAAGTCTCTCATATTCTGACTCTGCTAATTTCAGTTCATGCTGTCGTTTTCTTTCATTCTCTTCCATCTCAAGCTGAAGTCGTTTTGTGTTTTGTTCAGCTATTAATCTTCTTTCTTGCATTTCTTTTTGTTTTTTTTTTCTTCCATTTCGCTGCATCGTTTTTTCTTTTTCCATTTCAGCGGCTTGTTGAGCTATTAATCTTTTCTTCCATTTCCTTTTGTTTATTTCCCATTTCAATATTAAGTAGTCTTTCTTTTTCTGCCGCATCTCTTTTAAATTGCTCTTCAGCCTCGAATTTTTTTCTCCTCTTCCTCAGCTATAAATTTCCTCTTCTTTTCATCCTCCTCAGCAGTTAATCTCATTTTTTGCTCATTCTCCTCCGCCTCAATCCTTTTTTGATCTGCCTCAAATTTCAAATTTTCCAAACGTAAAGTTTCTAACCTTCTCTGATCAGCTTCTATTTCTTGAGCTTTCTTATATTCTGCAAGTGCAAATGCTTTTGCTTCCTCAGGAGCCATCTGAAGAGCTTTTGCTTGCTTAATGAAATAGTCTAAGGTAGCCATTATTCAATTTTATTATGTAATAATACTACTTAAAATTGTTACTACAACTAGTGGTTTTCGTTCCTGTTCTAGAACGGTAAAATCAATTTATATAATAGGCAATAATATTAATAATTAATAATGTAATTTATAACATGAAATGGTGTGAAAGCAATAACGTGACAGACAATAGCACAATACTGACACGACACGATAATCAAGACAAATGACTACAGTCGTAGAAATCAAATAAAATAAAATGTGGAACTAAAATAGAATGTCGTAAAAAATTACGATGACATCTACGATCCAATAATGCACAAGACAATTGACAACACAGTGTAAAAACATATGCTTTGTAAAAAACTGAACGACAGTCAGGTAAGATGGACAATAATCACATACAAAATACATCATGAAAATAAGGTACAAGTAAAAATAACTACCAAAAACAACAATTAAAACTTGACGAAACAGCTAAAACAGTCAGGTGTCACAGACTACCAGACACAGTGGACCAAAGATCCTTCTATGCTCACGCATAGGAACATTCCACTGCGGGAAGTCTGCAAAATAATGTCCTACAGAACACTTAAGACGGACCTGTGGTGAAACTGGTAATTTCCCGTCCTAAGTCGCCATTCCCAACCTCCCACGAAGAATACACAACATATAACACTTAACACGAAAAATATGAATGTGGACATATCACGGAAGGCACAACTAAGCGTAATAAAGTGTACAACGGAAACACGTTATACTCATCTCGCGTGCAGGTAAAAAAATCAATGTGCCTCGTCTCCGTGGATGTACGTCTACAGATAAAATACTTCGTTCTGCGTATCTAGATTACAGCTCGCACGCAATAATGATGAAGAGATGATCTCCAAGTAATCAGTCACTGTGAAACTTGACGTGGAGGTTGATTGAAGACCTTGACCTTGGTAAACGTAAGTTGAATCTGATTTCTCATCCCACTGGGTTCCAAGTTCGAGATGTTGGTGACTTGAAAGTTAAAATCTTCTTTTCAAACGATAATTTGGATGGGTACGTTCCTTTGAAATTACTTCCAGACCACACTGGCATACCAATTATTGTTGACTCCGTTTTATCGTTGAGTTCAGTTTATACTGGTGAAGTGGTAGCTTAAAACGCGAATGGTTAAAATGAACGAATGTCAACAATATTCTTCAAACGAACTTCAACAAGTAGTATTGAACTGGGTGAACTGGGCAAGTACTGGCAGTACAGAAGTCGGTGGTGACTGTACATAGATTTTATTCAACACAGCACATACGGAGTGGACAAGACTAACATCGTCACAGGCGCAGAAATCATACGTCAACATGTTGATAATTACTTTTAAAGTTCCTGAAGATTCTCTACTAATAAAGTCCTCTGACTCAAGTGACTGAGGATCACAAAACTGTTACCATATACTATTCCGCTCATTCAAGTCCATTGACCTTCCTTCAAGGACGTACATCATGGTAACGTATTCATACTCCAGGATAAAATTCTTCCATATCATACTTCATAATCCCAGACTTTCTCCATACATCCCGTTATATATAGTATATAGTTTTCAAACAAAGTCATACATGATAATACGAACAGGTTAGAGATTCCAGTTGACTAACCTCTCCCATTCTATGCCACGCTTCTGGCATTGTAGTAACAGCATATTAAACATGTGAAGCATATAAATTCATTAACTTGATTTCTTGTAGGTATTCTCCCTCTACGAAAAGATTCAAAGGCTATCGACTCCGTGTGTCCAATTCTAGGAATGTCATCTACGATGAATTCCCGCTAGACCATTAATAGGAGCGGCCTGATACTTTAATGTACATAAATAAACATGCCATAAGAAATGGGGCGACACTTACTTTATACTTCCACTATTGACTTCGCCATGAAGATCAATAGATACGAATACAACTGATGGCTACTTCACATTTGCCAAGAATCAAAGGATAACACAGCGGACATAAATATGGTCCGAGCTGCCCCTTACATGACGTCAGAAACTACTCAACTAGGTTACACGTGCGTCCAAAGCAACTCACCCTGCATTGTGCACGTCAGTGCGTGAATCAATCGAACGCCCAAATAATATAACTATATAAAACTGGTGCGTACATTTGGCAGGACCGAAGACTACCCCCGTAGGTAATAAATGTACGTAAGGGGCCAGAGATTGGAAGTGATCACTACCTGCTAACAATCAAAGAACAACTGAAAGAGTTGCTCAGTCTAGGAACTGTCCAACATCACGCAAGAAACCAAGTAAACGAGCAGGAGAAATGAGCATTAGGACCTACAAGCTGAGAGAGCCAGAAATTAAGACCAGATATCAGGGGCTTATTGCTGCAGCGGTGAGCAACACAGAAGAACGACCTGATGACTTGGAAACCCTCTGGATTAAATTCAAGGATATCATAAAGACAGCTGCTGCAGAAGCATGCGGTAAAGTCCGACTGGGGAACAAGAGAAAGAGGACACCTTGGTGGACAGAGGTAGTCAAAGAGAAAATAAGAGAGAAGAAAATGGCATGGAAACAATACTTAGGACCTAAAAACACAACAGGACAAATGGAAAAATATAGAGAATATGTGACACTCAGAACAGAAGCAAAGGACAAAGTGCTAGCAGCAAAACAGAAGTCCTGGGAAGAATTTGGAGAAAAGCTAGAAAAAGATGCACAAGAAAACCAGAAATTGTTCTATAAGACCCTAAAGAACATGAGGAAGGAAAAACAATGCCCTCTCAAATTTATAAAGGACAAGCAAGGCAAATTGCTTACTGCCCCGAAGGAAGTAATGGGAAGATGGAAAGAATATTTCTCAGAACTCCTGGATGGTGAGCATGGTGAAGCATCAGAAATGATAAACACTAGCACAGAAGAGAAAACCAATGATGGTGAAGATGACATAAAGATGGAAGAACTGAAGGCAGCACTGGAGAAAATCAAGATGGGCAAAGCAGCAGGGCATGATGGTATAACACCAGAAATGGTTAAGTTCATGGGAGCATCAGGCGACCTATTACTCTTAAGGGTTTTACAGGCAGCGTGGTACAACAAGACCATACCAAAGGATTGGGAGATTGCCATCATAACACCAATTTTCAAAAAGGGTGACAATCGACAATGTGGAAACCATAGAGGCACATCCCTTCTTAGTGTCCCTGGTAAAATCTACTCTAGAATCCTAGAGCAGAGACTCCGACGCCTAGCTGAGCCACAATTGGATGAGGTCCAGTGCGGATTCCGAGCAAACCGAAGTACTCAAGACCTAATCTTCACACTCAGACAGCTGAGTGAACAGGCCCTTGAGTATAAGAGTGAGATCCATCTTTGTTTCATAGATCTGGAAAAGGCGTTTGACAGGGTCCCCTGGAGCAAACTTTGGGACTGTTTGGCAAGGAAGAACATTCCAGCACCTCTGATTCATGCTATACAGAGCTTTTACAAGTCTTGCAGAAATTATGTGAAGACAGCAAACCATAAGTCAGAAGAGTTCAGGACCACCACTGGTGTAAGACAAGGTGATATCCTATCACCTTACCTCTTCATACTCCTTATGGACGATGTCATCAAGGCATGTAAGGAGAGAACAAGAAAGTATTCAGTGGGGTACTGGAAGATGCCCAACGGGCTGATCACCTGTTTGCCAGTCACTTTGATTACGGAAACAACAGCAAACGGATTGATTTGTCGTTGCCCTAAAGACGCCATTAGGCGTGATGGGAACAACGGCAAAGAAAATATATTCGCTGTTGCCCTTAAGACGCCACTAGGCGTAATGGCCACTAACTGCTTTGCTGGTCGTTGGCTAACGACGGAAGAAGAAGAAGAACTGGAAGATGAGACAGGTCTATATTTCGGAGCTGGCATTTGCTGATGATGTTGCCCTGATTGCTAAATCAGAGGCACATCTCCAATCCAACCTGCAAGTCTGGAAGGAAGAGCTGGAGAAGAGAGGGATGGTCATAAGCAGCTCTAAAACAAAATCCATGGTGATATCACGAGAAGAAAGAAAACATCAGATTAAGCTGGGAGAACAGGTCCTGGAGCAAGTCGACCACTTTAAATACCTCGGAGCTGTTATAGACCGAAAGGGAGGCATCAAAGAAGAGTTGGCCACTCGAAAAGCAGCAGCTGGGAGACTTTTTCAGGCCATAAATCGAGGATTCCTCAGCAAGAGAGAGGTTGGTAAGAAAACGAAGATGGCTGTATACCGCTCCACCTATGTCCCAGTCTTGACATACGGATGCGAGTCATGGGCAATGACTACAACCCATAAAAGCCAGATCCAAACCTCAGAAATGAGGTATCTGAGGAAGGTGGTTGAAGTAACAAGAAGAGACATGGTACGCAACCAGACGATACGTCAAGGCCTTAAATCCTACCCCCTGCAAACCCAGGTAGAACAGTCCCAACTCAGATGGTTTGGCCATGTCTGCAGAATGGGAGAAGATCGGATACCACGACAAGCATGGGAAACAAAGAGCCAAGGATCCAGACCCCGAGGACGACCCAGAGTCCGCTGGGAGGACAACTTTAGGAAGACAATCTTTGAAGGATCGAGGACTAGAATGGAACCAGGCCAGGAGGAAGACAGCCGATAGGATAGTTCTGGCGCTCTCTCTTCCAAACCTCTACACCTCACGGTAGAAGAGGAACGACTCTAAGTAAGTAAGTAAGGTACATCTGGAT